>CM024695.1:2652972-3150580 GCA_014182845.1 Corymbia calophylla
AAACATTAAAGGACTTAAGCAAATCACCTTTCTAACAACCCATTGATTACTTGTCATGTTTATCCAAAAATCATGAAAGCAATACGGTTGATTTTGATTTTTCTGACCAAAAAAAAAATACGGTTGATTTACAGACATCCTCCATATTTCTACTTTGGATCTCACACTGTCATCCATAATACAGTGGAAATCCTCTGTTCGTTTGAAGCCTCTAGGGCATAGACATTGTCATCGCCAAACAATGACCGAACTGAAGTAAGAAATTGCGAATAACAAAAAGGTAAGAATTTGCAAGATGATTAATAAAGGCATGAAGTAAAACTGGAAGAAGTTGCTACATGACTTGTACCGGGTTCCACCGTTGATAATACTTTCAGCCTGATGAAGTCATATATCTGCTTTCAGAGAGAGCAATCTTCACAATGGCATATTAAGCGATGAACAAAGTTTGATACAGATCCATGGAGATTTATCATGTTGACATCAGTGCCCTGGCTTTGAGAAAATGCAAATCACGTCGATGGTACCAAATAGCGAATTTATAAAATGCAATCAAAATCACATGAGCACGAGCAGTTTCTGGAGTCCATCAAATAGTGAATTTCTTTTCTTCACAGAAGTTGCAAAAGGGGTACTTATTTATTTACACAAGCACAGATTGATACCTAATTAAGAATGAAGAATCTCGTACTATTTGACTGAAGACATCTAATATCCTTGTGGAGGCATTCTGATCTTTTTTATTCATACCATGATCACGAGCCAGATGACACTGAAGCATTGCACTTCCTTGCTCAAACAACTTCCCCGAGTACCTAGAATTAAGAGAAAAAAATAATGTGTCTGAGAGAAGCCCCGTCCAAAGTGAAAATACTAATGAAAGCAGGTAACTCGACAGAAAAAACAGCATCATACCTGATATTTTTTGTTTAGTAGGAGACTTTTGCAATCCCCAGAATCAGATCTTTGTCATGCTGCCACAAAATTGAATCTTCTTCACAATCCTCGCAGAGCAGGGTTCTCAAGTCAATCTTTATGGTGTTGTTCGCATCGAATTGTATACAGTACTATCAAACCTTAAATCTGACTTTGGCCCACAAACCTCAGTCAGCTTCTTGCTGTTTTTCCCCTCTAGAATCATGACCTGTCAGTTCGGTAAAAAGTCTGGTAATTTCGTGAGTGACTTGCACCCATCACTATCAAAGTACTCCAGGAATTTACTATGGCAGTGAATTTCAATTAAGCTTTCGCAATTCTTAACAATCAACTGCTTCAGATGCTTTGACTTTGAAAGGTCCAGTACTTGAATGCGCTTGCGTGCAGAAATATTCAGTACCTCCAGGGATTCCAATTGTCCAAGGCCTTGTATCTCAGGGAGATCACTCGCCTCTCCATTATAGCTTTTCAGGTCTATGTATCTCAATGACTCTAAATCTTCAAAGTCATCAAGGTTGGACAACTCTGTGCTAGTGGACACGTCCAACTTTCTTAGAGATTGTAAAGCTTCCAGACCCTCCAATTCTGTCAGCCCATAGCATTGCAAGAGCTCAAGTTCCGACAAGGATTTCAACTTGGGAAGATTTGACAATCTTTCCAATTTGGGACATTTCCAAACGCGAAGCTTCCATATGCAAGAGGGAAGTTCTGGGATGCTTTGAAGAGACATGCAAGAGTGAAGGATGAGCTCCTTCAGATAACTTAGTTGAGAGAGTGATGGAAGCTTGTTGATCCGAAAGGTGAGTTGGAGGGATGATAAGCCGGAAGGAGGTTCTGGCAGTGATTGAAGCTCACTACAGTAAAGTAAATCAAGGTGTTCAAGAGTAGAAAGCTCACGGAGTTTGTCAGGCAAGTGAGAAATTTTTGCTCGACCTAAACGAAGGGCCCGTAGAGAAGACAATCCACCTTTATCGACAATAATTTGTCCTCCCAGTTTATGGCAACCTGAGGCATCGAACTCTTGGAGGCTTTGCAATTTTCCAATAGAACTCGGTAACCTTTCTACCTGGCTATGAGAAATCCTCAGAATTTTCAGTCTGTTCAATTCCCCAAGGGATTCTGGTAATTCCCCAATCCTTGTAAATGACAAGTCCAGCTCTTCCAGCTTTTCAACTTCCCAATCGAGGAAGGGATCTGTTTCAACATGTAGCAGCGCACTAACGACAAGCGCTTCAATTTCTCAAGGGTCTCGAAGGAGTCTGGAAGTTCTTGCAATTTTTTACAGTCGTTCAAGTTCAGGGTCAACAGTTTCACCAGACGGCTTATTGAGCTGGGTACTTGAGTCAGCAGACGACAACCTACGGCACTAAGCAACTTCAACTTCTCCAGAGATTCTATACATTCAGGGATTTCTTGTATATCTGTCTCATCTACGAGAAGTTCCTCCAATTCCTTTAGTTCACCTAGTTCTGCTGGTAACATCTTGAGACTTCCACAGTACCTCAAGTCCAAGGAAATAAGGCACTTGACATCTCCAACGGAAGGGTGAATTTCCTCCAAGTTCTGACAACTTTTCAGGATTAGCATCTCTAAACTTTTAAAAGCAGAGAGATCAGGGGTGCTCTTTAATTCTGAGCACTGTGAAAGATTGAGAACTTTCAACCCCTCCATCTATAAAAAAAGAAAGAAAGAAAGATAGAAACATGTTCCAAGATTAGCAATCAGAAATAGAATGAATTTATCATCAAAATGTAACAAAAGAGAAAGCATTTTACATATTTACCTTCATTAAACTCCATCCTCTCCATTCATGACTTATGTAGCCACACGATAAATCCAGTATGAGTAATTTCTTCAAATCAACGTTGGTCGCCTCAAAAGAGTCAGGGCATCTTTCCCATTTTAGCCATCTTAATTCAGAAAGTGATTCCTCAAAATTTCCAGCAAAATTCACGGCACTCAAATGAAGGAACTTCAGGTTAGGCAATCTTTTAAAGCTTTCTTGCTCCTTGAACTCGCTTGAGCCTTTTTTGTCCAGATGTAGCGCCTCAATATTTTCATTTTTCTCCTAGGAAAATTTTAGGGTTGTAAGTATCGCCACAAGTACCCAATCAGATCTATTGCTGTCATGTATGTGCACCCATAACGCATGACAACTCATTTCCTCTCCTTTTATACTATAGTTTTCATTTTGGCGTATGGCTGAACTTTTTGTCGTTCTTTCTTTGGTAAAGAAGGAAATGAGGTCTAGAGATCAATCTGTACAGCCATTTTCTATAGAAATGCAATTGTTTGTTTTATTTATTTCTTTTTCAAAATACGAGTTTCAATAGCTACTAAGTAATAAAAAGAGTAATTGACGAAAACTCTCTTTTAAAAAAATAGGATATCAAGCTGGTTGTCTTTATCTATTAGAGTTTCTATTTTTATCACGGCAGTTTTAACTTTTTACATTAGTTGCAAAGAGCCGACAATAAAAAAAAGATGGGTTGCTTTTTCACATATTGGCATGCAAAATGGCAAAGTGAGTTACTTCGTATTTAATTAACCTTGAACAATCTTCCAACTTAGTGTAAGTGATAACAAAGCAGGAGATAAATTTGCAAATGAAGATTTAATTTAGTTTTTTTTTTTAAATTATCAGTTCTAAAAGTCACAAGATAAATAAAGATTTTCTATTAATTTTCAAGTAAGATTCATTCAGATAATGAAGTGTCATTTCAAGCTATCAGCTAACCCGATTATGTCAATAACCTAATTATACATTTCTAGATTATTAAAAATTTAGTGCATATGGTTGCTTCTTCACTAATGTTAATAGCATTCACTGAGTAATACAATTAAAACTAAATCTTTAATTGTCTTTTCACTATTTACATGCACTTGTACATTTACATTATCATATTGCATGCGATTGTGAAAATGCATAAAAAATCCTAGAAACCAAACTATAAAAATTCTTCACAGATATTGATTTACTGCATTAGATGTTATTACTTCAAATTGAACAAAATCTTAAGTCGATAGGTCATAGTTATTAGGTGCAAACAACTTAACTGAATTTTTTTCTGTTTATTGCCACAAATTAGAACATGCACACGTAAATTGCATGTATTTACATTTTGAAATCAAAGATAGTAAAATGTATTCGACTCTTTGAGAATGAAACTATCATATATATTATAACAAAGTAAAATTTCAAGAGTGAAAGCTTGATATTTATATACTCTTAAACATTAATTAATCCATATATTTTCCTTGCATAATGTACAGTAAATTTAAATTGCTGATATATATTGGGAAAATAGAATGAAAGACAACAAAGTAATAGTCAACAGTAATTTTCAGCAGAAAAATTATACAAAACGTTTCTGCATTTTATAGTGATCTACAATATTATTTTCACTTAATAAACAGTTGAATAGGTAAGTTTTCAAACCTGTGCAACGCTCGATCTTCAGCAAGTAATGTAGTAAGAAGCAGTAAAAAATCGGCTAGAAAATGATGTAAAAACAACAAAAGCAATACAGATAGAGTTAATACACATATTTAATAGCTCTTTTCTAAGCATCAAATATTTATTTCTTATGCATCAGGAGATGGCCTGTTGAATAGAATAGTCACGAATGCAAACAACATGTGGAGAACGGCTAAAGATCTAGAGAAACAGAACGATAACAATAATAATGCGAGAATGGTTAAAGATCTAGAAAAACAGAACGATAACAATAATAATATGAGGGACTACCAAATTAATTGTTACCTTGCGTCTTAGAACGGTCACGGCTTCCTTGTTCCATAGTCTTCTACGATGCCATGGCTTCTTATCTACTTCCCGAGCAATTTCTCTACCTAGATCTTTTAATTGATCATGCATTCTCATCTCATTGTTATCACCATATTCTATTAACGAAAGTTCAATCATTCTTTTCAATCCAGATATTGGGTACAAATCGAGATCTTCCCAGAAGTAGATGGCAATTCTTTTGTCAGTTCTAGTGAAAAACATGCTATGTCTAGAAATATTTGTTTGTCTTTATCTTCTAAAGCATCGTAACTTCTCTTCAAGTTTTGTTGGACTTCCTTTTCAGGTGCGTTACTCAATTTCGCCAGATTCTCTTTCCATGCTTTCCGATCTTTTCCTCTGAGAAGTGAACCTACAAGCCTGAGAGATAAGGGATGCCCTCCTGTGGTGGCAACAATCTCATGAGAAAGAGACGCAAGTTCTGCTGGAGGTGTTGTTTTCCCATCAAACGCATATATGCAAAACAGACTTAAAGAGTCTTTTACTCCTTTGAGTTCATGCACATGTTTAGACTCCAAAATGGCCTTATCTCGACATGTAACAATGATTCTACTTCCTGACATGAAACTACTACCATCTCCAATCAAAGTCTGCAGGTGGTCTTTCTTATCCACATCGTCAAGAAGAATGAGTGCCTTCTTTTCTTTACAATTTGATTGGATTGTGCGAATTCCCGTATAAGAATCAGGCACTTGATAATCACGGATATCTAGTATATCTGAGATCAGTTGAGATTGCACATGCTCAATACCCCAACGATTAATTGTTTCTCTAATATCCATAAGAAAGCTCCTGCACCCAAATTTGTCAAAAAGTTTGTTACATATAATGTTCGCCAAAGTTGTCTTACCAATGCCGCCTATTCCACAAATCCCAATAATTCGAGTGTTGGGATAAGCAGTATCCACTAATCTCATAACTTCAGCCACATCATCATCAATTCCAACCCAGTTCTCGTGAAGATATGGTTGAAAATCTTCTCGCTGCTTGAGCATTACAGTCGCTACAAGTTTATCTACTAATTTTGCTTCACTCCTGTCAATGACAACACAACACATGAGAACTTAATAATGGCTCCACAAAAAAAGGATTAAGGATGATAAGTAGAAACATTCTTCTTCCAACAAGGATCTGTTAAAACAAGGTGAACGAAAGTACCCATTTTCAAATTTCTCTGACTCGAATACTCTAGAGTCAACTGCTTTTCCAAGCGCTATCGGCCCATCCTGCCTGACAGTCTCCCTAAAACGTTGCTTACAGGATTCAAGGGCCTTTCCAAACTCCCCCTTTAAGAGTCGCACCTCATGGGGTTTCACCTTGTGAAGCACGGGCAAGACTATTTGCCCTTCCTTTCCTTGCACTTAATTATACGAATAAGCTCCTCCAGGCACCATTCGTTAGAAGCATAATCTGGCGAGATAAATGGAATTGAAACCTTAGAATGCTCGATTGCACTGATAAGTGTTGCAGCAATGGGGTGGCGATAGTTGATTTTCTCATCATCTTTGGACACGCAATTTGGATTGAACCTTAGGCCCACAGCTTTGAGTCTATTGGAGAGAAGATTGATGAATTTACTGCGAGTATCTTGGCCTATAAAGCTCAAGAAGACGTGGTAATTGTTCCCTGTCACAGAGGTGGACGAAGCAGATGGCCCAGAAGCACATCGTTTTGGTGAGGTGGTGGAACAAGTGGCTCCAGCATCCTTGTGTTTTCACCAAAGAAGTACCCAGCCACAAAGAAAAGAATAGGTGTGAAATAAAGCAAGAGAAGTCTTTTTTTAATATTTCAAGGCTGGGGAAAGTATAGTCGTTTCCTTATCAACCAAGAAGATCAATCGACTATTATGTATATTTTAATCTCTCAAAGTGAGCTTAATTTATTACAGAGGTGGCAAGGCCAGAACTCTCTCTCTCTCTCTCTCTCTCTCTCTCTCGCAAACACGCACAGACAATGAATTGCACAAGGAAACGGGAGAGAGAGAGAGAGAGAGAGAGAGAGAGAGAGAGAGAGAGAGAGAGATCCTGCTCGAAATTCACCTGTTGCTGTTGGTCGATGACCATGACGGACTTCCCCTTCCCATTGTCGCTGGAAGCAGGTGGCCCAGAATCACTTCGTTCTGGTGAATTCAAGGAATTAGAGGTTCCAGCATCCTCACGTAGCCCGCCAGGGATGGTCCTCTTACCAAAGAAGTACCCAGTCACAAAGAAAAGAAAGGATGCAAAATAAGGACAAGAGAAGTCTCAGTTCGAATTTTTAAGGCGAGAAAAAGTACAGTGATTTCCTTGTCAACCAGGAAGATCACTCGAGTATTAATCTCTCAAAGAGAGCTTAATTTATTAACAGAGGCGGCAAGACGGCTAGAATTCTCTCTCTCTCTCTTTCAACAACGCGCACAGATAATGAATTCCGCGAGGAGAGAGAGAGAGAGACTGAGAGAGAGAGATCCCACTCGAAATTCACCTGTTGCTTTTGATCGACCACCGTGACGGACTTCCTCTTCCCATTGATAGAAGCAGATGGCTCAGAGTCACTTCTTTCTGGTAAGTTCAAGGAACTAGAGGCTCCAGCGTCCTCACGCTGTCCGCCGGAGATGGTCTTCTTGCCAAAGAAATACCCAGTCACAAAGAGAAGGATGGGTGTGAAATAAAGCCAGAAAAGTCTCATTTTGGTATTTCAAGGCGAGGGAAAGTACAGTGGTTTCCTTATCAACCAAGAATATTACTTGACTATTATGTATGTTTTGATCTCTCAAAGCTAGCTTAATTTAGTAAACAGAGGTGGCAAAAGGGCTAGAAGTCTCTCTTTCTCCGTCTGAACATGAACAGACAAATGCAAAAGGGGGGAGAGAGACAGAGACAGAGCGATCCTGCTCAAAATTCACCTGTTGCTGTTGATCGATGACCATGCTGGACTTCCCCTTCCCAGTGTCGACTGAAGCAGATGGCCCGGAATCACTTCTTTCTGGTGAGCTCAAGGAATTAGAGGCTCCAGCATCCTCACGTTGTCTGCCAGAGATGGTCTAGTTGCCAAAGAAATACCCAGCCACGAAGAAAAGAATGGGTGTGAAATAGACAGAAAAGTCTCATTTTTTTTATTTTAAGGCGAGGGAATGGTAAAATGGTTTCCTTACCAACCAAGAAGATTAATCGACTATTATTTATGTTTTAATCTCTTAAAACGAGCTTAATTTAGAAACAGAGGTGGCAAAACTGCTTATAATCACTCTTTCGCCGTGGCGTGCACGAACAGACAACGAATACAAAGGGGGGAGAGAGAGAGAGAGAGCGCTCGAAATTCACCTCTTGCTGTTGACTGACAGGGATGACGGAGTTGACGGGAGTAGATGGACCGGTGTCACTTCGTTTTGCTGAGGTCGAGGAACCAGAGGGTCCATCATCCCTGTCTTGTCCGCCTAAAATTGTAATTCGCTTCCTCAACCTCATCGTCAGGGAGTTCACCATTCGCACGAAGATAAACTGCCCCGATGGACCAGACTCACTTCGTCCTGCTGAGGTCGAGGAACTAGAGGGCCCAACATCCTTGTCTTGTCCGCCTCCAGTTGTATTTTGCTCTCTCATCCTCACCGTCAGGGAGTTCACCAATCGCGTGAAGAAAAACTGCTCCGATGGACCAGAATCACTTAGTTCTGCTGAGGTCGAAGAACTAGATGATCCAACATCCTTGTCTTGTCCGCCTGAAATTTTATTTAGCTCCCCCATCCTCGTCCTTGTGGAGTTCATCCACGCGAAGAAAAACTGCGCCGCGACTCCGAATGCCACTGGAACCAGGAACCCAGTGACCGCCAGGCCGATGGTCAGCGCCGCGGGGATGAGCACCGGGCTGAAGAGGACGAAGAACGGGGCCATGACAGCAAGCCCGATGAAGGTGCCTGCGAAGGTGAGGCCCGCCAAGAGGAGGAGGACACCGCCGAGCAGGACAAGCGTGACATCCGTGACGACCTGGGTGGCTGGGGGGCCCCTCGTGGAGAAGGGGTCCCGGAGCTTCCGGGTCATGGCAGCCCAGGGTAGCTGGCGGGGTCGGTCCCCCATTTGGTTGCGGTAGTTCTAGGAGTTGCTTTGAGAGAGTTGATCAAGAAGCGAGAGTGATTGTCTGATGCAGCAGATTTGTCCCTTAAAGAGGCGAGACAGTTAACTACCATTTAAATAGGGTGGAGAAGCGAAGGCGTGGAAGAGATTGACGTGGTTTGGTGGGAGCGTCTGAGACACTATTGGGTGGTCTGGCCCTCGACGTCGTGAACGTCCCTGCGTATTTTCGTATACAAAGAGGTTTGGCGTTTTATATATTTCATATGTTGATATTGGAAATCTAAAGACGCCTTGAAAATCTAACTAAAAATTTGATTGTTACTTGACTAGAACAATTCCTGAGTCATTGCCTTTGTCCTCGACGTATGCTCCCTATTGGCCTCAACAATCAACCCACTTTTCGTAATGGCTCTCAGGGGTCACCATTTCTTTATTTAGAAGTAATTATATTTACTTAATAAAACAGATAAATTAGAAAAAAGGAAAGGTTAATTGACCTGGACTTAGTAAAGTGCCTACTCGTTGCCTCCTGGGAACGAGAAAATATTGAGTGAGTTTAATAGTCCACGTAGGATGGTGCAGCACACCATTTAACTACGGACACGTGTCCATTCGGTCCATGCTGTCTCCCTCCTCTCTCTCTCTGTCAGATCTGGCCCACAGCAGCAAACCCTCCTCTCTCCTCTCTCCTCTCTCTCTTCTGGTTCAACGCTCCGCTCTCTCTCTCCTCCGCAAAGAAGTTATGGAGGAAACGCTCCGCTCTCTCTCTCCTCTCTCTCTTCTGGTTCAACGCTCCGCTCTCAAATCGGACCGAGCATCTCCTTGAAGCGCACAATCAAGTCGAGCCTCTACAGCTTCAGGTCCCGCTTGTACCAGTTGATGAAGGCGTCGGCTTTCGTGTCAATCTTGTCCCCTCCTTCTTCCACGGACGGCGCCGACGCCGGGCCGCTCTTTTTCCTGCCCTCTCTCGCCGTCTGGGGCCTCCGGCGCTCCACGATGGGCTCGTCCTCCTCCTCCACGCCGAAGACTCACCGTGGGCAGCCCGCCTTCGGGTCCGACGACCCTCCTCACTTGATGGTCTTGATGGACCCGACCCGCGTCGGTGTAGGGAACTGAGTCGTCGTCTTCGGAATCGGAGTAAACCCGAGGTGGTGAAGCGCGTCTTCATCCGGGTCGGGATCGCTCGATCTGTACAAGGAAGAGAAGTTGATGGACTTGACACGCTCGAGGAGAGACGGGGTTCGCGCAAGGCGGGGCGGCTCGGCTCGGCTCGGTCCGCGTACTCCGGCTCCGATGGACGTTCATCGTGGTAGGCTTCCAGCTGGGCGTAGCTCAGCGCTTGGGACTTGTAGAGAGAGAAGTCGAATGACTTGAGAGAAGTCGAAACCAGAAGGGAGAGGAGAGAGCAGAGGGAGGGTCTGCTGCTGCTGCTGCTGTGGGCCCGGATCTGACAGAGAGAGAGGAGGGAGACAGCATGGACTCGGATGGACACGTGTCCATAGTTGAGTGGTGTGCTGCACCATCCTACGTGGACTATTAAACTCACCTAATATTTTCTCCCTGGGAACCATCCAGTGAATGATCATTCCATTCACTGCTCACCCTCCAATTGGGCCTTTCCTTCTCACTTTTAATAATTGGTGTGTGTTTATTTCGTGGAAAACATTCATCATTTTCCAATGTTTGGTTTGCTTAGGAAAATAAGTCAACAGAAAATATTTTCCTATCAAAGTTTAAATTGAGAAAAATGATTTCCCTTATTGGTTAACAAAACGATTATTTTTACAAAAATTTATTTTTAAAATATTCGAATTTTAATTTTGGAAAAATTTTAAATAAATGCATGAAATGCCCTCATTTTCTTAAATAAGAACTCGAAATGGATATTGTTTTAAATAAGGGTTTAAAGTGGCCAAATCATCTCAAATAAGAACATTTACCTAGCCGATGACTAATCGGCCATCGAAGAAGTACATATTTTTAATTTTTTCATTTATTTTCTTTCCTTTTCTTTTTCTTTTATGTTCCCTTCTTCTCTCTGCTGATCATGGCGAAGGTCATTGAACTTAAGGAGGGCCACCCTCATTGGTGTCAAGTGAGGGTCACCCTTGCCTAATTTGGCCCTCACTCGATCTGACAAGGGCGAGAGCAGCCCTTGCCTAGATGGGTGAGGGTTGCCCTCGCCTAACGTTGACGAGGAACACCCTTACCAGATTGAGCAATGGTCACTCTCGCCTAACCTTGCCTGCCTAGCTCAAGCGAGGCAACCCACACCCGACAGGCAAGCGAGGGCAGCCCTTGCCTAACACCAGCGGGGGCAATCCTTGCCCGTGTGACGACCCAAGTGGCGGTGCGCAAGGCGAAGTCCCTAGACGTGCGTAGGGAGGGGTGCATCTCTTGTCTCACATTGCCTAGGGGGGAGTCTTGAGCTAGTTTATAAGGCTTAGGCTTTGTAACCTGTGTAACGCGTTTTTGGGCGAAGCCTAGACAACAAAGCCGTGCAAGCCTTGGCCCAAAACCGACAATATTACACAGTGATAGGCCCGGGTCATTACAAATGGTATCAGAATTGACTCCCGATCGCATATGGGGCCACAGGATGGCCATGGAGGTGGATCCTGTGCTTAGTGAGGACGTTGTTCCCGAAGGGGGGGAGAATGTGACGGCTCAAGCGGCGGTGCGCAAGGCGGAGTCCCCGGATGTGCGTAGGGAGAGGAGCGTCTCTTGTCTCACATCGCCTAGAGGGGAGTCTTGAGCTAATTTATAAGACTTGGGTTATGTAACTTGTGTAACGCGTTTTTAGGTGAAACCTAGAGAACAAAGCCGTGCGGGCCTCGGCCCAAAGCGAACAGATGTGTGTAGGGAGGGGAGCGTCTCTTGTCCCACATTGCCTAGGGAGAGTCCTGGGCTAATTTATAAGACTTGAGTTCTGTAACCTGTATAACGCATTTTTAGGCGAAGCTAGAGAACAAAGCCGTGCGGGCCTCGGCCCAAAGCGGATAATATTGCACAGTGATAGGCCCGGGTCCTTACAGACCTAAGTTTGGCAACCTCCACCATGACTATCGGAGGGAAGAGGGGAAAAGATAAAAAGGAAACAAATTTAAACAAGTAAAAGACTAAAATGCCATTCAGCTAGCGAGATTATACCCTTATTTGAAACTGATATAGTCACTTCATACCCTTATTCAAGATGATTTATTTACTTCATGCCCTTATTTGAAATAAGGTATACTTTGATGGCATTATTTTGGAAAATAAGAGCACTTCATGCCCTTATTTGGAATTTTCCTTTTAATTTTTATATTAAAAAATCAAATTTATTTTAATATTTTCTTTTTTTATTCCTTTTTCTTTTTCTTCTTCTTAGCCCATCGCCGGTAGCAATGATTGTCGACAAGCTTTGGACTGGCTAGATCGAGTGAGCTCGCATACTTGGGCGATGAGGCTCAAGCTCGCAACCCCTGGCAACAAGCCTCAAGCCTTGCCAAATCGAAAGAGCTCGTGGCCTCCGGCAGTAAGGCTCAAGCTCACCCCTCGCTAGCCAACAAAGGAGGAACTAGTAGAGGAAGCAAATAGGGATGATACATGAGGCAATAGAGAAGTAAGTGATGGAGAAGAAGAAGGTAAAAGAAAATAAAATAGAAAAAAAAAATATAATATTTAATTTAAAAATTAAAAATTTGAATTTTTATTTGTTGAGATAAAGTCATTAGATTGAAAATCATTTTCCAAAGAGATCCAAATATCAGAAAACCTATTTGATCATACATTAACAAATAAAGGAAAACTAACCGTATTTCTAGAAAATACTTTATCGGAAAGCATTTTCCATTATCATTGATTTTTTCGCGAAACAAATGTATTCTTAGGTTCCATTCATTTCATAGAAAATGTGTCGTTTTTAGAAAATATTTTCCAAAAAGTTATTTTTTAGGAACATGACAATATTTTTGTATTTAACTGAAACTTGAAAATGAGCTAAATAATATTTTTGTTGTTAGGGGTCTGATTTAATTTTCTAGGGAAAATTACAAAAAAATTGAATTTTTAATTATTTTTATTTTAAAATTAATTTTCTTTTTCCTTTTATTTCTTTTTCTTTTTCATCTTTCTTGGCCGATTGTCATGCTCGAAAATGAGCTAGCCAAATTATAAGGAGGTTGAGCTCAAGCCTCGCTGACCTTTGGTGACCTCAGGTGAGGCTCGAGCCGTACCCAACTCACCGGATCTGGCAAGGCTCGAGCTTGCTTGTGGTTGATTACTAGCTGAAAAGAAAAATTTAAAAAAAAAAAAAAAAAAATATAAAATATAAAATAATTAAAACTCGAATTTATAAAAAAAAAAGAAAAAAAAAGGAAAAGGTGTTTGGTAAAAGAAAGTGCTCGGTGTAAAAATGAAAAAAGATGATGGAAAATGTTTTCCACTTACTAGTAGAAAAATTTACTCACTTTTCAAGTTGTATTCTTTATTGATGGAAAATGTTTTTATTAATTAATTTATTTTCTATAAATCGATTGTAAAAAAATCCGAAAAACATTTTATTTTAAATTATTTTATGTAAAATGAATAGAGCCTTATATCATCATGTGTTCTTGGCCATGCATTAATATTGTATTTAAAAGTAAGGGATAATGGGTCATGCCCTGACCCTCAACCACGCAACAACCTTTGTTCACTTGCGGTTGGAAGAATGCGACACTCCAAGATTTGTCGCCAACCAATTCATTTTGTCTTGCCATTAAGCACATGTGGAAACAAATCTACTAACACCTAGTTAAACATCAAATAAGGACAACAGAAAGACATAATAGTAAAACAACAACATCACCTTTTATTTATGTACTGAGGTTAGCTTGAGGAAACATTTATACATGCCCATCCTTGGGCACTATTCCATTGGCCTACATAAAAAGGGACCAGGTGGAGCTAACCTATGTTTGTCACAAAAGGTAGGTCAATGAAAAAGATCAAGCGTTAGGTGCCTAATCGCTCTCCTCCAAGGGGTTAGACTCTCCGGTCGAAGGATTCTCCAAAGCTCCATCCGGAGGGTCGAGGTCCAGGGGGTCCCACACCTAGCCACTCTGACCCTAATGAGATGGCGGTCCATCAAAACTCCTCAAGGGGCCATACACCATATCCCCCTATGAGGTGTGTAATGATCCCTCTCCCCTTAATCGACCTAGACTATTGTAACATGATGCTCAAAAACGTAATTACGACTTGAAACAAGCCACGTATGGGGACACCGAAACGCACCCGCAATGGCATCATACTAATGCATTGAAAATATTTAATCACGACAAGTGAGATAAACTCAGTGAGTTAAAGTTATAAACCTTGATTAGGAAAATCACTCGCCTTAGGTGCAACTTAAACATGCAATATTATAGATGACAGATCATTTGCAAAGCGACCCCTGCTTTGCCCTATCTATTAACATGTAAGGAACCTCAATCACAACATAAATCATTAATCATCAAATGTAACCTCAGGAGATCTCACCTTGCCTTAGCATACCTGCCTTGCATGATACAATATAATTCATACTAGAACAACACCAACAAATAGATCATATAATCAGAACAGATATCATCTTCCTATGCACAATGCATTCATGCGTGTCTCAATGCTAATACTTCCTTAAAATTAAAGGCCATATAATATTAGCATATAAATATTGCTCTAATTAATCAATTATTAACAAAGAATCATAATTAATTATTGCTCCAAAATAATTAATTATCAAAAAAATAATTAATAATTCGAAATTTTTTATTACAAAATAATTTAATATTTCCATAATTAAATAATTACCCCAAAATAATTTAATTATAAGTAATTATTCCCATAAATAATTAATCATAATTAATTAATACTAAACCTCCATTAACCAATTTAATTAACCATAAACACAATTAGTATAATAAAATAGTGTTAATTATCCATAACCCAGTTTAATTAGCAATAAGCATAATTAAGCTACCATTAGCTTATCTTAATCAAGCTTAGGGCACATAAAACATTCTTAAGCATAATCAATCATCACTAACCACTAAACAAGCTTAGAACTAATTAAACTACCCTTAATGCAAGATTGTCCCATAATTAAGGTATTAGGAAATTGACTCATGGGTTAAGCTAATTGGGGGTATCAGGACGACGGCGATGACGTGGTCTATGTGTGGCTAGCTCGGGAAGACACGGGATGATGAACAACGGCCGAACTCCAATGAAACAACTCCAACAATTGTTGTTTCTTGCTAAAATAGAGAAGACCAGTGGCTGGCGGTGGTTGGCAACACTAGGCAGTGATCAGCGGGCCACGGCTAGACTCCGAAGGGTGGCGGCGGCTCGGCAGGCTATGGTAGCAGCTCGGTGGCAAACTGCAACAGGAGGTGGACAAAGATAAAATGAAGGTAAAATGAAGAAGGAAGAATGAAAATCAAGGATGAAGAAGGGGAAGGGGTGGTTGGCAGCCAAGGGAAGGAGAGAGAAGAGAAAGACTTGGTCCAAAAGGTTCACAAGCTTCACTAACAAGCCAAGAATGAAGAGTGGGGAGCAATGATCAATTGAGGCCAAGTATCTCTAGAGTGTTAAGAACCACACAAGGAAAACCATCTAGAAGGAAATGTCGATGGGCTGAAAATGAAGGAGATGGGCTTGCTTGGGCCCTTGGTGGGCCGTCCATTGTGGGGGCATGGCCAATTGGGCCGCCGGTTGACCCGGCCCCTTGTGGGCCCAACTTCTAGGCCCAAAAACCCCTTTTCCAAATCTTTGCGGCTTATTGATAAACCTGAGGATAAATATGGCAATGCCCGATTAATTAACATTAAAGTCCTTGAAAAGGTCAATACTCAAAATCGGATTAAAAATCGGGGTTAAATTCAATCAATTGCAACTTTAGTACGGCTTAAATTATCGAGTGGCTTTTAAGGTTTTCCTCACGTTTGACCCGTGGCAATAGCTTTTCAATCCACGTTTAAGCCATATTTCAAACTAGGGGTCGACCCTCGATTATCATGTAATCATGGGAGATCAATTGGTCATCATGAGTACAAAGTCAAAAAGGAATCGGTTTAACGTCGTTCGTAGTTCGTGTCGAAGTCGTGTGAAATCACCCACAATCTGGCCTCGTATCTCTACCGAATCGATTTATTTACATTCACTAATTGGCTGGTAATAGGGTGGTATTATCCCTTTGGGTCCTTATGGTCGAGCAGTCTTCCCTCTTTGAATTTGCTGGTCGTATGCGTATCGATTCCTAATTATGCTACTGTATAGTCAATTAACTCGTGAATGATCAGTTTAGAGTAATTGCACTAACATGGTATTGATTAATATAAAAATTTCATATAATTCCAAAATATGGTCGAAATTCAAAACGTCACATAATGACTATGGACCCATGCTATGCACGGGAACAAGACTTTGTGAATAGACCATAGCAAATAATTATTCTAGAAGGATACTTGATCATCACTAGAATTAGAGATTTTCATAATATTGAAATTGAACTATGTGCTCTATGAACTAAAAGGGAAATTTTTAAACTCAATTTAAGTGGAAAAATAATAGAAAAAAAAAGTTAGATAGATGTGTCATATGTCAACCACCCATGAATGTGCTTTGGAGCACCACTTTACATTTATCTAACTTAATGACTTTACATGCAGAATATTTGATTTTATAAGCGAAATTCTAAGCTCTAAGAAATTATGCTCTCCTTTTTAGCGTAATCACATCAGCCATTTGCTTTCGATAACTCATGAACTATAAGATCCAAAAATAATAACTCCAAACATGGGACACTTGTATTCTTACTTCTTTTCTATATTTTTCTGTATTATTGGTTTTACAATTTTCAAATTAGACAACATATCATTAGTATAACAAGTTTAACTATGGGACCTCATTTTCCACTAGTTTATAATTTTTCTTAAGCCAATTTGTGGTTTTTGAAAGGAAGGAAGCAACACAAAATATGACATGGTCTAGAAATTAAATAAAAAGGGAGAAAACCAAAAAGCTATGTAAGTGTCAATACAGGAGGGGGCCACATGTCAACTCCTTAGAGCCTCCCTCTAGATGCACCAAAATCAATCAATTCACCACGCAATCAAATGAAATGAGGCAAATCTATTTATTTTTTTAGGGGAAATTTAAAATAAGAATTTAAAGTGCAATCATTTTCTTAAATAAGGGCATATAGTGGATTTGACCCTTATTTTAACAAAGAAGACTTTGAAATGGATTTTTGTTTCAAATAAATACTTGAAATATTTGTGTCAATTTCAAAAAAGGGCTTGACTTTCTAGTTAGTCAAATGCATTTTTATCCTTTACATTTTTTATCCATTTTTTCTTAATTTTGGTTGTCTCCTCTTTGCCTGGTGGCCAATCTCAAGTGATAGCCAGCCATCATCAATGCTTGGAGAGGGCTAGGTAAGGGGACAAGCTTGCTTAGATGAGGCAACCCTCGCCCTGGGTGAGGTGGCCCTCGTTGGCCAAAAGCGAGGATGGCTCTTGCTAGATTTGGGTGAGAGTCGCCTCGCTAGTGGTTGGCAAGGCAACCCTCAACCTAGCCGAGGCCACCCTTGAAAGCCACAAATGAGGGTTGCCCTCCCTCGCTAGCCTTAGGCGAGGTCAACCCTTGCCAAATCTAGGTGAGGGTTGCCTCGAGGGCCTAGGCAAGGCCACCCTCACCCAAATCTGGCGAGGTTGCAGCCGGCAAGGGTTCCTAGGCCCTCGCCGGAAAGAATAAAAAAAAAAAGAGAATAAAGAAAAGAAAAAATGAAAAATAATTTAAAATTAAAATTATCTTTTTGACAAAAATGCCCTTGACCATCCAGCTAGCGACCGGCAAGTTCGGGCCCTTTTGAAACTGCCATGGCCACTTTAAGCCATTATTTGAGATTAACATGGCTACCTCATGCTTTTATTTGACATAATGTCCACTTCAACTTATTTTTGAGAAAATGAGAGCACTTCAAATCCTTATTTAGAAATTTCCCCTTTTTTTAATTATATATTACCACATAATGGGCCATTTTCCATTTATCCACACTATACCTCTCATTGGTGAATTAAAAATATATTTATCGCCCATATATAATTTTGTCTGAGTCTACTTGTGGGTAATGCTGATAACTTGAACACATATGATTGGAGGAAATTTTCCCCAACCAAAGTACAGAGGAAAATATTACCCATAATTAACTACAACGGCTTTGCTTAACTACGAGGAAAAGCACTTCAAATTAGATAAATTATGATAACGCTCTTAGGCTTTCATGCTTTTAGAAGAAGAATGTGAAACCTCATTCTTAAATTTGAGGAAAATTTTCATTTTACCCTCCATAACTTTGAAGTTAATACATGTCATATCCACAACTTCGAAAAGTTGCATCCCCCTCCCCCAAACTTGAACTTGCATTTTGGTTTAATAACGTTAATTTTTCCGTTGACAGGTATTGCGCACATGCCTTCAAGGATTAAACAAGTGTTTTTTCCTGCACAGGAAGGATTAAACAAGTTAACCTTCACATTTTGTGAGTATTCATGCCTCTGAAGCTCAAGAACAAGTCCTAGTTGTTACTTCCTGTCGAAGGGGCAAACCTACTACACACACCAACATCATATGCATTTCAACTGTGCTCTATTTTTGTGGTTCTTGACAACATTTTATGCGACCCCCGAGAGAAGAATCAGCGCAACCAACACTGCAAAGAATGCCCAACGCTAGATCACTTTCATTATTACTCCGTTGATAATTCTTGAACCGAGCCTCAAGGTTATTATGAAAGAACAAAATGCTTATATTCAGGTTGCCCAAGGAGATGACTGTCCGAAGCTGAGTCTTTTGCAATTTCTACTTCAAGATGCACATTGGTCCAGAGGGAAGAAAATGGGTAAATAAAAGTTGGACAGGATTTAGTCGTTGGTGAATAGGGCATCCTCGCGAACAACCATGCCCTTCCTTAAACTATTGCGTCTTGTCTGTTTATATGAAGATGCTTAGTACAAGTTCAGTTCTTATTCCTTAGTTATAGTCGAAAAAGAGCAATGTTTGTCATTCAAGCAGAGAGAACCCGCTTAGTTGTTGCCTTCCTGGAAGACTGAAAGAGAGCTTCTCAAGCAGCAGATGAAGTAAGACCTTGGTCAATCAGCGCCTTTCCTGCCCTTACTAATGGGCAACATATCTGCTCATTCATGTCCGAATTCCTCGTGTTGGATTCCTCTTTTAAGCATGTAAGTTCTGGATGGCTAGATTGTCGAAAAAGCCATTTAAGTGGATTGAATTACCTTCTTTACCCAGTCAAATCTGGAGGACACCAAGTCAACGTTCTATAAAATGAGCATAGCAAGAACGAACTTCTAATTCTACTGCAAAGCATTCTGCGAGGGACGTAAATAAAAGGAAATGGCATGATACAAGGACAAGAGTCAATATCAGCCAACAATATAAACTACAAATGTTATTTCCCCTTATTTTTTATGCTTGAACTTCAAGTTTGAATCTCTTCGATTAGTTTGGCTCAAATTAAGGTGGCAACCGGAGAAAAATCACAACATGTGTATATTTTATAGGTAACTCATCAAATGCAGAGTCGTGTTTTCCTTCATTTGATGAGTTACCAAGATGGACGTCACCGAGTATTTTATGGTTTAGTGTAGATGTGGGCTGATTCTCACCAAATAAGTGAACAAGTCTAATATTTCGTTTGTCCACAAAAGAAAATGTATTACGTATTAGTGAATTTGAAAAAGCTCTAATAAATCTCTAATATTATTGGTTAGTAAAATTTGACTGGCAATGTTCTTGTCCGATTAATTCTTTGTAACTTACCACAAGTAACCAAAATAGCAGATTAGCAGAAAGAATTATACCACAAGTGTTAAAACCTGGCTGGCACGGGTGGATACATAAATGCTAAAACTTCTAAAATGTATACTTAGGTATCTTTTTTATTTTTTTTAAAAAATGGATATTTAAGTGCCAACTTTGGTGAGACTTGTCTGAAATCCGACGTGGCACTAGTTTAATAATAAAACCAGTTTATGTGGCTACTGAAAATTGGACGTGACTCACTGTTGGTACTTAAGTGTTAATTTCTTCTTTGGTTTTGACACTTAAGTTTACATTTTGGAAGTTTTGGCAGTTATATATTCACCGTATCAAGTTTTGGTACTTTGGGTGTCTGCACCTCCAAATTACTAAGTCCTTTTGAATTTGACAAGTGGCTTGTCACTTACTTTGTGATAATGATTTTACCACCCCCATATCTAGTAGAGGCTTACCGGCTGCTTTAAAATTTACTAGTGGGCCGTTAATCAGTTAGTAATTAACCAACAAGGTAACGATTTTCTCATCCTGCGCTTTAGTATCCAATAGAAAACTACGAAGTGCTATAAAACACTACAATTAGGATGTCAAGTAGTGCAAAATACCTACGAAATAATTTATTTGTAGCCCCGACATCAAGTAGTAGATTAGAGACTACTTTAAAAATGTAAGTGGGGCTCATCATTGATTAGTAACTTGCCAATGAAATAAAAACTTAGCATCCTCAAATGCAGTATTTTTTGGAGAAGCTCTTTATGATGCTTTGAGGATGAAAAAATAATCAAAGGTAACTAACGCATGCATTATTGATTGATAGACATATAGGTATTATGTGGATCCTGTCCTAATTGGATTTAGTTGAAAAGAGGAGTGCTTTACCACTATTTAGGGTGAACAAGGTATTGGGCGGCACAGTGTCTAAAAACCGGATGGACTTAAATAGCAGGTGAACAAGTCTAATACAACAAGGAGTTCGTGGAGGCTTGGATGGACCATGGAAAGGTGAACGACTAAGTAGAGTTAGAGTAGTAAAAACACTTGAAAAGACCAAAGGATAGTCGGTGAACAGTCAGATTTCAACTTGCAACATGAAAGAGCAAGATGGAGTGCTGGTAGGGGGATCTCCTAATGTTAACGGAGTCAAAGGTGTGTCACGTACTTCTGTCACCTGGATAAGAAGACCTTGACCTCATTGGAATTTGGTTTGAAACTCAAATCAAAGGTAATCGACCAGTTTCATAGTCTAGAGGTTTAGCACAGAAAGTCTGGAGTTGAATCAAACTAGTTTACCACTTTTGTGCAAGCAGTCAGAGGTCAGACGATGGACAGATTCAGGAAACTTTATTTAGCGAAGCCTCACTTTTATTATCGAGAAACTGACTGTATGGGCAAATTGCATGTCGGTGATTGTGATTTTGCCTCCAACGGCTCTTTGACCACCTTGAGGACTATCCAACGGCTATTTGAAGATTGAAAGTATATAAAAAGGATTCGAAGCTTGCCGAAGGATTTGGAGGAAATGTGAAAGTCATTCTACTTTCTTGTTGTCCTGATTTCCTCTCGTGCTCAGAAAGTGTATCTGCTTGTATTTGATTACCAAGTGCTTTAAAGTTTTGTAGGTTGGCTCGTTTAATCGTTTGTAAGTTCCACAGGAGATTGTGAATAGCATTACTAGCTACCTCTAAGGCTCCATTCATTTTACCAAAAATAACTTATAAGAAGACGTTTTTCAAATTTTCTGGCATTTGTTTAATGGAAAATGAATTGATTGGGGAAAATATTTTTCATTAATAGAAAAAAGTCTTCTAAAATAGAGAAAAATGTTTTCTGCTTTTTAGAAAGTGAAAAACATTTTCCCTACTCTTTCTTTCCCCACTAATTTTAATTATTTTTATTTTTATTTTCTTTTTTGTTTAAATTCGAATTATTAATTACTTTTTTAAAAAAAATTTCCCTTTTTCCCTTTTCTTCTTCTTCTTTAGCCGGTCGCTGACCACGGTGAAGGCTGGCGACCAGCCACTAGCGAGCTTGAGTATTGCTAGAGGGTGGCGAGGCTTGGGCCTCGTAGATCTTTGCCAAAGGGCAGCGAGGCTCGAGCCTCGCTAGATGTGTGATGCTTGAGCATCTCCAAACCTTAGCGAGGCTTGGACCTCACAAATTAGTGGCCCTCACCAGTCGTTGTCATGGCTGGTGACTGGCTGAGGAAAATAAAAAAAAGAAAAGAAAAAGAAAAATAATTCCAATTCAAAATTCAAAATTTTTAAATAAAAAATAAAAAAGAACAGAAAAATAAAAAAAAAAAAAAAAAAAATGATCAAAAGAAGTGCGTGGAGTAAAATCAAATTAGATATTGAATAGCAAAAAAATATTTTCCCTTCAATTTTAAATTTTAGCCAAATACCGAAAAATATTGTCATTTTTCTAGAAAATAGCTTCCTAGAAAATATTTTCCAAGAATGCTACATTTTCTGTGAAATGAATGGAGCCTAAGTTTTACCATCAAGCTTGGATATTCGTTACTTCTTTAGTGGCATCATGGTGTTTTAAGGGATAAGTGTATCGAAAGTTCTAAAACTTATCGTGAAAGAGAGAGTGAGTCCTAAAATTCTCAAAAAGTATAGTTAAATTATAAAACTTATCATGAAAATGCAATCGAGTCCTAAAATTTTTAGAAAGTGAAATTAAGTCCTAAAAATTTCAAAAAGTACAATCATGGTGTTTTAAGGGATAAATGTATTGAAAGTTTTAAAAATTGTTGTGAAAGAGAGAGCGAGTTCTAAAATTCTCAAAAAGCGTAGTTAAATTATAAACTCGTCATGAAAGTATCATCTAGTCTTAAAATTTTCAAAATGCATACGTGGAATTTTTTAATGATTTTTCTTTTTTTTTTTAATAAATTTCGACGCCAAAATTAAGTCCTAAAACTTTCAAAAAGTACAATCAATGGAAGGACTTGATTGGACTAAATTGACAAGTTTTGGGACTTAATTATACTTTTTAAAAGTTTTAGGACTTAATTACATATTTGTAATAAAGTTTAAGATTTAATTGTATTTTTTGAAATTTTTAAGGCTTTATTACATTTCAGTAACAAGTTTTATAACTTTCAATGTATTATTCCATGGTTTAACACTTTGAATTGCCGTACGAAGCATATTATCGAATTGGACATTGGGAAATTCCCTACTTGGCCGGTAAGTTACTATTTTAAAGCCAAGCATATTCTAAAAGTATAGGTTATTAATTGCCCTAGTACGTTACTGGCTTTATTTGTCATATTGTATTTTCAATGCCAAATTTATAAAGCAAATTGAAAACTTACTATTAAATTGGACATTCATAAATTCGCAAGGTAAATTACTATGATAAACAGCAGACTTACGCTAATGAGTTACTTATTTCAATTAAGTTATAACTTTCATTTATTATCATGACAAATTCCTTGCTTTATTTGAAGCTCGGTAACTTGTAAGCGCACCTATGTTGCTGAGTATTAATTTTACACTAAATTACGAATTTCATAGTTGAGTTTTTCTTTTGAGTGGTATGTTTCTACAGACCAAGTTGTTTACATTCTATTAGAAGTTGGTTAGTTCCTTACTCTACCAGTAACTTACTACCTTAAAGGCGGACATAAGCCGGTAAGTTACTAATTTCATTAATAACTTAATATTTTCACTCATAAGCTTTTGTTTTGACTGATAAATTTCTACATAAATAGAAACATTCTACTTAAAATTACTATATTCCTTTCTCTGCTGACTATCATCAAATTGAATCTTGTTTGGTAAATCATTAATTTCACTAGTAACGTGCTATCTTCATAGATAACTTTTTGTTTGAGTAGTAAATTTCTAAAGATGCTGATAACTTACTATTATATTAACCTTTGTAAGTAGCTAACATTGTTAGTAAATTACCTGTCACACAATTTTACCAGTATAAAATAGAATTCACTAACTGTATTAGTAATTAAACATATAATGGAACTAAATTATGTTTTTAGCAAACAGAACATTAGAATTTTGAGTAGGTAACCCATCAACCAAAGGGCTAGCTGGAGTGATCGAACTGATCTGCACCAATAAATTCAAGTTGATTTTGTAATGGATCGAATTTGCCGGTTCGGATTGAGGCGTATAGGGTTCAATTTGCCCGTTATACCCCCGATGAAAAGCCAAAGGTAAATGCAAAGAATAGCTTATCTTTTGGGTTTCTTTCATATGTATAAATATATATCGACTCCTCCTCTTCCCTGGTTACTGGTTAGGGCCACAGAGAAAAAAGAAATAGGAAATGACTGTAGCATTTTGCTTTTTCCCCCAATGAATGAATTTTTGGAATTAAAAAATCAGTTTGCAGACATCTATGTGGGAATATGAGCGGTTTGAATAATTGTTCGGAAAGGCTTCTGCAAGTGAGAGCGTATGAAGTGACTAGGTAATAATTAAATGACCCCGGTCCTCAATTTGCAGTATTAATCACTTGATGCCTTTTGTGGATTGCTCCAGTAAGACATCAATTGGCCCTACTCAGAGACAATTATGACGGATGAGGGTTCTATCACATGCTCAATCACATGCCAAAGCACATGTTGCTAGGCAAATTGCACAGTTATTGAAATGAGTCGAACGCACAGGACAAGAAGAAATTCATATTGATTTTATTGTTTTGAGAGGACCTTTATTTTTGTTTCTACTTTCTATGAAACCATTCCAATGCACATGCTTTATTATTATTTAACTAATACTTCATTGACTGAGAGCAGTTACCACATGTTTAGTTGATGCCTCCCCGGTTTAAATTGGTTCCCTTCATCGAGAGAATTATTAATCTATCCTAAACCTAATTATTCATTTGGGCTTGGGGAAACACGATATAAAGTAAGATGCTGGAGCGTTGCACGAAAAGGAACCGATGCGAATCCAACAACCTTCACAAAAAGGAATCTTTGGAAGATCCTGAGCATGTGATAGCATTTTCTTTGCCGCTGATAAGGAGGAAGAACGGAAAGTAGGAGGTAAGACAGGAAGACGAAGGTTTCGTGCATTACACAGATTTTGGGAATCTAGAGATGCCTTCACATTTTGACCAAAAATTTGATCCTTGATTGACTAAAAAGTAATTCTTCAGTTGTTGCCATCTTGTGGTCCTCACCCTCGACGCATGCTCCCCGCCGGCCTTAACAACTACCGCCATTAGGCATAGGAGGATTGTTTAACGTTTATAATGTTGTCTTTTTGGACCACGACAATAATATTATATCTAAAAGCAAGGGAAAAAAACAAGGAAAGAAACGAAAGTAATAGCTATATTGCCTTTACACCAATGCTATGCCCGCACGAAGACCTAACATAAAAAGACCCCTCATGTATAGAGAAAGACCAAGACCTCTTAATTTTCATTTTTTCTTTTTGCCTCAGAGTTGGCCATTCCATCCTCGCCATAACTTGGTCTCATCTATATTCAAATCTGCACAAAATGCTTCAGAAAAGACTCACCATTGTTGAGCGAAGTTGATAACAAAACCATATGAGTAGATAGGATGTTTCTCATGAAGAGTGTCACATATCAGCCACCAATTACAAGTGTTTTGGAATACCACTTTACATTTATCTAATAAGAGAGATTCATTGTATCTATTTTGGATCCTTGCATAAACACATTTGACTTTAAAAGCTTAATTCTAAGCTCCAAGAAATTATGCTTTTTTTTGCAAGTACATCAACAATTTGCTTTTTGTTGACTTATGAACTTTAATGATGATGATGATGATGATGATGATGATGATGATGATAGACAAAAACATAATAGCTATATTTTTTTTTATAAAAACTACTAGGAATTGCTCCGATGATCACCCTTCTCACATGAAAAAGAATAGATGAGGAGTTCGATTCCCCACATTCTCAGGGGGTTTGGGGGTGGGGACGTTTAATTTCGGGTGTGAGATTTGACTTCCACGTATTGCAAAGAGGCATGACAAAAGTTTAAAAATAAGTTGATGGTTAGAATATAACAAATTGATATTGATATCATCTTTACCATTACACTAGCCTTTAGACCTATGCTATGTAGTGGTGAAACTAATATAAAAAGAGCCCTGAGCAATTTGCATGTGTAGTTAGATATAAAAAGACCAAGACCTCGTTTGAGCCTAATTGTCTTTTATTTTTTTGACATGAGAGCTACTTGTTCCATCATAGCCATAACTTGCTCTAATTTAAAACCAAACCTGCGTGAGATGCTTTAGAAAAGACTTACTATTGAGTTGATGATATACCAAACAAGAATATAGTCTTGCAACCAAAACAATTGGGCAACACTGGTAGTTTCTTAAGTTGGTCGAACCACATATTTCTTGGCATTAGTTCACATACCAGCCCCATTTATCAAACCTTCAAATGACCAATTCTCTTGTCTCCGGAAAGTAGGTGAAAGGAATAGGGACAAAAGGCCATCCATGGCCATGACCCTATATAATTGTTGATTTCTATAACCGGGACAAAAAAACGATCCTTGTGCAGCTTGAGAATTTGAAGACATTTACGTGATTGAACTAACTTACTAGTCAAATTTCATATCTTACTTAATGATTTTGGACGCATGTGAATATGAACGGTTTGATTAATTTTTCCAAGAGGCTGCTGCTCGTGAGAGCATATGAAGTGATTAGGTGATAATTAAAGGACTGAGAGCAGTATTAATCACAAGCTAAGAATAGTCTTTGCCTTCTTGTGGACCTGTACCCTCAATTTGCGGTAAACAAATGCTTAATCACATGATGCCCTTTGTGGATAGCTATAATAAGATATCAATTGGAACTACTTGAGACAATTATGACGAATGGTGGTTCTATCACATGCTTAATCACATGCCTACGCACATGTTGCTAGGTAAATTGCACCGTTCTTAAAAGGAGTTGGACACATGGGAACAAGGAGAAATACATATTTGATTTTACTGTTCCAAGGGGACCTTTGTTTCATTTCTATGAAATGATTCCAATGCACGTGCTTAATTATTAATTAACTAATACTTCATTAACTGAGTGCAGTTATCGCAAATTTAGTTGATGCCTTCCCTGGTTTGAATTGATGGCTTTCATTTAGAGAATCATTAATTTTTCCCAAGCCAAATGTTCCTCTGGACTTTGGGGAAATAATATTTAGTAAATTATATCAAAATAAATATTTATATCAATCAAATTCTCCACTAGAGCTCATGTGGAGTTTTATTTTACAGTGGATCCAAGCCCCAATCATATAGGTTTATTCTTTTATTAAAAGAACACATGAGACATAGAAATGTAATATTTGTTGAATCATAACGTAAGTCATGCAATGTTTTGAGCACGTAAAATAATATAAACTAATAAGAAATGTGAAAGGATAAACTAAGAATGCAGATTGCCCTCTATTGGTAGCTTTCCTCCGTTTGTCGGAATATCCCCTTTGTGCCGTCAAATTTGTATGGGAAGAATTTTCTTGCGAGTAAAATGTATTCTTTTCTCTCCTCCATTTGCTTATTTTTATTTGACAGAAAGTTAGAGGTGATTTGTTCAAGATCATCTCCTAATTTCATATATTTCAGTTTCTTTTTTCTTGAAAATTCTCTCTTTTCTTTTTGGTAACCATTCTATAATTTTGTTTTGACAAGAGTTGATTGCAAAGATGATTAGTTAAGATTCCTTGCATGGTTAAATATAGGGAAAAGTGTCAGAAAAGTCTTAAACTTATTGTATTGATGCTAATTTAGTCCTAAATCTTTTGACTTTATGTCAATTCAATCATAAACTTTTTAATTGTGCCAATTTATTTATAAACCTTTTGAACTAGTGTCAAATTAGTCTTAAAACTTTTGATTTGGTGCCAATTCAGTTCTTCCGACTAATTTTGGTTAAGTACTGAATTGGCACTAAATCAAAAGCTTTAGGACTAAATTGGCATTAATTCAAAAGGTTTAAAACTAAATTGGCACTATTAAAAGGTTTATGATTGAATTAGCACCAAATCAAAATGTTTATGATTAAATTGACATCAAGTCAAGAGATTTATGATTAAATTAGTACCATTAAAAGGTTTAGAATTAAATTGGCACAATCAATAGTTTTAGGACTTTTCTAACATTTTTCCTGTTAAATATATTGCAAAGACGATCTCAAAGAAAGTCAATCAGTATCTTCAAAAGATGAATAAGTACTTTGTTTTTTTTTTTTTTTTTTCAAAAGATGAATAAGTTTTTTTTTTTTCAAAAGATGAATAAGTACTCCAATTGATTTATCAAAGTGGTATCGACAATCCACATCATCAAGAAGAATAAGTACCTTCTTTTCTTCACAACTAATTTGGATCATTTCAATCCCTCTCTCAGAATTACGCACTCTATAGTCACTATTTTTTGTTATATTTGAGAATAGTAGAGATTGGACATGCTCTATGCCCTTGCTTTTAATTGTTTCTCTAGTATCCTTGAGAAAGTTACGCAGCATTCAAATTTGTTAAATAGAGTTTGTCTTATCGATGCTGTCAATCCCATAAATATAGTTCAAATTTTAGAAGGAGTAGTATCCACTAATCTCATAACCTCAGTCTCATGATCATCAATTCCAACCAAGTCCACAGGAAGAGGTGGTGAAAAATCATGTTGCAGCTTGAACGTTATTATTTCCATGAGCTTATGACTAATTCCCTTTCACGCTGTCAAACAACACGACAGAAGTGAACTTATTAATGGCTCCACAAAAAAAGAACTAAGGATGGTAAATAGAAATATTATTCTTCCGACAAGGATCTGTTAATACAAGGTGAACGACGTAACCACTAGCAATTCCAATGATTCGAATATTCTACAAGCAATTGCTTTACTGAGCGCTTCCTTCACTCTTTGCCTACAGGATTCGAAGGCCTTTCCAAAGGACCCCTTCAGGTCTCGCACCTCATAGGGTTTCACATCATAAAGCACAGGCAAGACTATTTGTCCACTTCTTTCCTTGCACTGCATTATGCAAATGAGCTCATGGAGGCACCATTTGCTAGCAGCATAATTTTTGGAGATGACTGAGATTGAAACCTTAGAGTGCTGAATTGCACCGAGAAGATGTTCATTAATTCCCTTGCCGAAAGGCCCACATCTTTGAGTTTCTGGTAGAGGTGATCGACGAAGCCATGGCGAGTATCAGGGCCTCTAAAGCTCAAGAATACATAGTAATCGTTTCCTTTCACAGAGGTGGACAAAGCAGATGGCCGAGAATCACTTCCTTTGCTGAGGTCGACGATCTAGAGACTCCAGCATCCTCGTGTGATCCGCAAGGGATGGTCCTCCCATTCTTCTTTCTACCAACGAAGTAACCCGCCTCAGATGAGAACGGGTGTGAAATAATGCCAGAAAATTCTCATTTTGCTCTTTCAACGTCGGGGAAAGCACAGTGGTTTTCTTGTCACCAGAAGAATCACTCGACTACTACGGGTAGGTTTGAGCAGGAAATGATTACTGGACTATTTCTGCGCCACATTTATAGTGTAGCTGGTAAAGAGGAAGAACGGAAGGCAGGAGGCAAGGCATGATACTCGACTATTATGTATATTTTATTCTCTCGAAGTACGTTGATCATTTCATGTGTTTCATGTGTTCACACTTGGAATCTGGAGGTGCCTTCATATTGATAAAAAACAACTCAGCCGTTGTCCATTATTCCTGTTGGCTCTTAGGAGTCACCATTTCTTTATTGTGAAGTAATTACCATGAACTCATATAATTGATCTCTTTTTCTTTTTCTTTGCATTGTCCGGTGAATGTCATTTCATTCACTGGCTCCGAGTGGGCCTTTCCTTTTGCTGTTTCATGGCGGGAAAAAATACAGTGGTTTCCTTGTCAACTGAGAAGATTACTCAACTATTATGTGTAATTTCTCCCAAAGCGAGCTTAATTTAGTGACACAGATGGCGAAACAGCCAGAATTCTCTCTCTCTCTCTCTCTCTCTCTCTCTCTCGACATGCACAGACAAGAAATTACACAAGGAAATAGACACACACACAGAGAAATCATGCTCGAAGTTCACCTATTTTTGTTGATTGACGGCGACGTCGAACTCCTCCTTCATAACGTCGATAGAAGTAGATGGCCCACAATAGGCTTTAGGTGTTAGGATTAGGCACACAAACACAAGGAAATAGAGTATAAAGGCAAAAAATTGAAATCGAGATACAAGATTTATCCCGATTCACTCTTAAACTAGGCTTACATCTAGCAAAGAATTCCATTATAATTAGCAAGTACCTCCCATTTTTCTGTTACAATAGAAAAAGATTATATATAATATTCCACTTAGTAGCTATAAATGGGCCCAAGCCCAAATTACCAATAAAATACGGGCCCAAACTATTAAAGCCCTTTGGTGGCTTGGGGGGGCACGGCCCCTCTGGACCCTCGCCTGTTCACCCCCGTGTCATCCTATCAATGTAAAGTATGAACCACATTCCAACACTAGGATCCTCGTGCTGTTGGCCAGAAGTTGTACGTAGGTGCAACATGATATGTTCTGAAGGCTCCGGCACCCTCCCATTCTTCTTGCCAAAGAAGTACCCAGCCACAAAGAAAAGAATGTATGTGAAATAAAGAAGGAAAAGTCTCATTTTGCTCTTTCAAGGAAGGGAAAGTGCAGTGGTTTGCTTGCAACCAGGAAGATTAATCGACAGTTATGTATACTTTTAATCTCTCAAAGCGAGCTTAATTTAGAAACAGAGGGGCAAAACGGCCGGAATCCTCTCTCTCTCTCGTGAAAACGTACAGAGAGAGAGAGAGAGAGAGAGAGAGAGAGAGACAGAGAGAGAGAGATTCACCTGTTGCTGTTGATCGGACGCCCTCCCATTATTGTTATCGAAGAAGTACCCAGCCACTAAGAAAAGAATGGGTATGAAACAATGCCGGAAAAGTCTCATTTTGATTTTTCAAGGAGGGGGAAGGCAAGATGGTTTCCTTGTCAACCAGGAAGATTACTCAACTATTGTCGATGGTATTGAGCATGAAATAATTACTCTTTGCACCACATTTATAGGGTCGCTGTGAAAGAGACAAAAGGGAAAGGAGGCAAGAAGATGAAGTGTGAGATAGAGCTTGGCTGATAATTCATAAAATATTATTTGTATTGGAAATCTAGAGATGCCTTCACATTTTCAGGACTCTAAGACGCTCTTAAAGTTGTGTCATGCACGTGCTTGTTAATTGACTAAAACTAAATTTGAGTCATTGCCTTCTCGTGGTCCTCATTCCTCAGTCCTCAACCTGGAAATATGCTCCCTAGTGGCCTTAACCCAACCCATTATTCCTAGTGGCTCTAAGGAATCGCCATTTCTCATTGAGAAGTAATTACAATGAACTAATATAATTGATGTAAATAGAAAATAAACTGGTTAATTGACCTGGACTTAGCAAAGTCTTTACCTTCTAGGCATTATCCAGTGAATGATCATTTCTTTCACTGTGTTAAAAAATGACTAGAGTTTGAGTCCGTTAAACAAAACCTGATCCAGAATAACTAATAATTTATAGATGTCCAAAATTTTGAGCAAAGCAGAATTCATCAACCTTCTAAGTCGGTTTATTATTTCTACTTTGGAGTCTTACGTGGTGTCGGACTCTGACCGAGAAAAGAAACAGAAAAGGAAAGTGTGGACTTAGTTACTGGGTCGAGAAAGGAAAGAAATAAAATAAGGAAATTGTATTCCTTGTTTGAGTTGGCAAAATTTTGTTTTTTAGGTCGGTTGAGTGGGCAAAGGTTAAGAGGACAAATATTATAATTCTTTGCCTGATGGTCTTTGAGAAATTGTTGATGAATACGTGCAGAAGGTGAAGAAGCGTCGCTTTAGGCGAGTGCTTGTTGTGCACCGTTGTTACATCTAATTGAAGCTCTTTCTTGGAGGGATTCCATTCAAGGGATTAGTTACAAGAGTTCGTAGCCAATTAAATTATCGTGACAAGAATATGTATATAATTTCTTCATTAGAAGAAATTATTTCATAAAGAATTGTGGAGTTAAACACCGTGTAAATTATTGGGTGTAATTGGGGAATTGGAAAACACTAAGAGTGTTTGAGTGACTCGATGGTTATAATATATGTTGTATCACTTGATCTATAGTGAAATTTGTTGTTGTTCTCCCCATGTACATAGCTATTTACAACCGATTTATTTTCTCCTGTCTGTTTTATTGTATGATCACTCCCTTCTACAACATACCGCTCCAAGTGGGCCTTTCCTTTTCACTTCTATTAGTCTTCCTCTGTTCGTTTTTAATCGTTGCCTTCTAGGCATTATCCTTGGGAGTTTGTGCATCAAAGAAAGGGCAAGTGTTATATGCATCCGGTGCATACGAATCCCTTTCACCTCAGCCATTAGATCATATGAGTGTTCACATTATTTATTGGTTGAGATGAAATAGGTGTTGGGAGCGCACAACAGAAGTCCGATACCTTCACCTGGGGAGATCTCCAAAGGGGAAGCCTAAGCTCAAGCCAGTTAATATATCTATCCTAGTTGTTCTCCCCAAGGGGGAAGCCCAAGCCCGAGCCTGTCAATATATCTAGTTGAACCCACCTCAACTCAAAAGCTTAAGCTAGTGAGTTATGGGCCAACTAGGATATATTAACTGCTCAACAACACATCAATTCTCTGATGTGGGACTACTTTTCCAAACACACCTCATACGTGTATCCTAACAATAGGTTCACATGTTTTAAGTACACACAACAATTTTAGTACTAAGCTTTGGCAACTACTCCTGGCAAATACAACTGGTGGAGGTTCCATCTTTGTGTTCTAATCGGAAGCTACTGGTAATCGGAAAGTACTCCCTCTGTTTAACTAGGAAAGACCATCAAGATGCCTTCTTGTTGCCCGAGGAGGAAAAATAATCAAGTTGAGCTGGACTTACTTACCAAATTGCAAAGCTTTTTCAATGAATTTGGACGCATGTAATACATGAACGGTTTAATTAATTGTTCTGATAGGCTTCTGCTCAGGAGAGCTATGAAGTGATTAGCCTGAGAGCAATATTAATCTCATGCTTAGAAGTCTTTGCCTTCTTGCAGACCCAGGCCCTCAATTTGCAGTAAAAAAATGCACATCTATCAAGAGAAGACAAATGGACAAATTAATAAAAATTGAGTAGATTTGGTTGTAGCATAAGAGGCTGGACTGGTGAAGGGGAGATCCTTGCGATTCAACCATGTCCTTTCTTAAAATACTTAACTCTTGTCTTTCAGCTCTCTTTGGCAAAGGGCACTTAGAAGTCAGCAGCAAAGTGAGTAGCTACGGATAACGCGAATAGACTTCACGAAATTGAGCAAACGGACAAAGCCCCAAGGAAATAAGTTGTTTAGAGCAAAATAAGTCAAGTTTGATTCAAATTAATCACTTTGACTGACTGTTTTTACGTCATCAAACCAGAGACTGAAGTAGGGCTCAACAAACAAAAAGTGTAACCCAAGCCTAGACCAATTATTCGATTTCTCACTAAACCATCGCCGTGGTTGACACATCCGGAATTCTCAGATTTTGTTCAGAAAGCTTGGTGCTTTGAAACCAAAATATTCCTTGATGAATGGGGCAAAAACTATCCCTTATCCTTCTTTGGTAGGACTCACTCAGAAATCTACTCCAAAAGGACTGAGGCTCTTTAGTTTACAGGGTGGTTCCCTTTACAGCCAATAAAGATCAATGATTTGTTGTTCAAGCAGATAGCACCAGGTTTTGTTGCCTTCCTCAGAGTGGACCCGTCGAACAGTTGGGCCAAGTCTAGTTTGAATCAAGTAAAAAATAGTCCGACTTAAATTGACTGATTTTCATGTGATACAAATTTAATTACTCCTACCTGACCCAACACATACCAACCCATACATGACCCAATCCATATTATTAAAACACATAAAATCCTACCCAAATTGAGGTGAGAGTATGGAGTGATCAAGTACAAAATCGAGTAAAGGCAAGAGAGAGTGAAGACAGAGTCACAGAAGTGGGTTGGATTTAAATAAGTTGTGAACCCATTTTATACCCATATTATTTTGAATTTTATCATTATAAACCTATTTAGGACTTATTTACTGTATATAACTAATCGATATCACCACCTAGTCCATAAAAATGAGTTAAGAAATGGGTTTATGACATTTAAGAAGTCTATTTGGGAGACTGAAAGAGACTAGTCACCTAATTTAGATGACACCGAGTCAACCTTCTAAAAAATGAGCATAGCAAAATGAGCTACTAATTCTACAGAAAAGCAGTCTGTGAGTGACAAAAATAAAAGGAAATGACACAATGCAAGGACAAGAGTCAACATTAGCTTAAACGATATAAACAATAATAGTTATTTGCCTTTTACTTTTTATGCTTGAACTTTCAGTTTGAATCTCTCCAATTAGTTTGAGTCAAATTAAGATGGCAACTGGGGAAATATCACAGCGTGCGTATATAAAAAAGGGCGCGCTTTTCTTCAATTGGCTTTTTGATTGATGAGCTACCTAGATGGACATAACCCGAGTTTTCATAGTAATGTTTAGATGTGGGCTGATGTCTCTATAATTAATTGGAGAAGCCAAATATACAGTTTGCCAAAAAAGGGGACTGTGTTTCATGATTTTAGATTTGAAACGTTACATATTCCTACTCAAATTGTTCATTGACTCTTGGTCTTCCTTGGGCCTGGCATGGGAAGACTTGTGAAATTGATCACAGGAAATAATTATTCTAAAAGTATACTTGATCATCATGAGAATAAGAGACTTTGTAATACTGAAAGTAACTTTGCGCCCCTTAGAGGGGAAAATTTGAGTTCAATTAAAGTGGAAAAAGAAAAGGAAATTTTTTGAAAGGAAAGTTAAATAGATGTCCCGCCTCATGTCAACCATCCATTAAAAGTGATGTGAAGCAACCACTTTAGATTTATCTGATAAGATAACTTCATTGTATTCATTTTAGATCTATAGATATGACATATTTGATTTTATAAGCTTAACTCTAAGCATTCAGAAATTATCATTTTTTGTGTGTGTGTGCAAGCACATCAACAATTTGCTTTTTATCAACGCAATGAACTTTAATAAAGAAGAATAAACAATAAATTTAATTAAGGAAACTCATGTCCTTACTTATTTTCTTCAACTTTTGGCCCAAATTCTTTTAGTACTATTGGTGTTGCAATTTTTTAAAGAGTAAATACCATGAGAAATCCAAATTAGTTACATTTGTGCCACATTTAGCCGAAATTAAATTTGTGTCAAAAAAATATTGAACCAGCACATATATGCCACATTTACCTTAAATTAATTTTCATATTACAAAAAAAAAAAAAAATCAAACCGATATACCCATGGAAAATCTTTCCTCTATTAGCTTCTAGCCAATATCTCCCTAAATTGTTGACGTGGAAATACATACGGTGAACAACTTGGATGATCAACACGTGATGCAGATTGCACATGGAAATTTGACATTAATGGATCTCATAAGTGACGATGTTTTTAGGAAGTCAGATCCAAAGAAAATGAAATGAGATTGGGAAATATGCTAATTTTGCCTTAAGATCTCCTTCATGTTACTTGCTAAAACTTCCTAACTTTGCCCCTTATCCCAAGATTTTGGTGATTTGAGAAAGAGAGAAGGAGCAGATTTGATTTTCCCCTAATTCCAAATCCACGCCATAGTTTGATTATTCAGTTGCTAACGTTTGTTTTCACATTGACAATTTGCTGAGGATACCTTACGGATGCTATGGAGGCTAAATTTGTCATGAGTGTATCAGTTTGAAATTTTTTATGACACAAAAATTAATTTATGCTAAAAGTGGCACCAACATAATAGTGTGGGATTTTTTTGACACGAATATGTACTAACTTGGAATTTTTTTTTGTGACACGAAAATTAATTTGAAATAAATATGGTACGGATATACTAATTTAGATTTTTTTGATAATATTAACTCATTTCAAATTACAACACATTATAATGATAAACAGTTTAATTATGGGACCTCATGTTCCATTTGTTTATAACTCTTTTGGAGCGATTTGCAATTTTTGCAAAGAATCAAGTGACACAAAATATGAAATGGTATAGAAGTTTGAAAGGAAAAAGGAGAAAATCAAAAGCAAAGCGAGTTAGGTGTCAATATATGATAGGGCCACATGTCAACGCCTTACGAGATTCTTTTAGTTGCCACGATAAAATTGGTTTCCTTGACAAGTTAAATACCTTCTCTTTGCATGGGTGGTACGCCAGTCGTACTTGGTCAAATGCAAGAAATGTCCGAAGTGACAATCTCTGCAAACCATCGTTGAGGAGTTTCGAAGAGGTTGATTCAGTTTTCTGGAGCCGGAGTCTCAATTCTTCTCAAACGGGGAACGTATTATCATAAAATTCGAAGGGTGGATTCATTAGAATCCTCAATAAGAATATGATGGATTTCTTTTTCCTATTTTTTGGGCCTGCAAAGTCTTTGTTAGGATGTGATATCATCTGGTTTGAGCACATTTGAGTTGGTATTTCTATTCTACGTATGTATTACGGATTGCATTAGAGCTCGAGTGGCATTTCTCGTCTTTCCATCCCAACATATTAATCACCACTAAAAGGAGTTAGTTTTGCTTCTTCTTTTTTCTTTTTTGAAGACAATTGAGATTAGTTAAACTAAACAAAATATCAGAAAACGGAAAAACAGAAGAAAGCTTCCAGTAATCAAAATGGAAAAAAGTACGAGAAAATTTCCAATTATCAATCACAACAATAGAACCACTAGAAGTAGAGAAAGGCTTATCGGTAGCAACGTTGCTGTTTCCTCGTGTGAAGGTTTCATTCTGTATATACTGGCAGTATTCAAAAGCAATTGATCTAGGTGATGATGGATATAAAGCTTCTCTATTTAGCAACTAGAATTATTCCAAGAGCATGGTTGATCTTTTGTTTTTTCTTGAGTTACAATCTAGGGGTATAGGTGTGAAGACCTGGCTATTTAAGATGCGTTTAGTAACCATTCTTTTTCCGAAAATAATTTCTGCTTAGAAATTATTCTTTTTATTTTATTCCTTGAACGAGATTCTGAGTATTTAAAGACGTTTGTTAACTGTTTTAAATTTTTATTTTTGAAATAAAAATGTGTTTGGTACGACTCTTAAATTTTTTTATTTCTTTTAATTTTTAGTACTTTTATTATATTTTTTTTTTTTTTTTTTTTTTTTTTTTCCTTTTCTCTTCTTCTTCCTCCTTCCTCGTGGCTAGTTACCGACCACGGCGGTGGTCAACGACTGGCTAGGGGAGGTCCAGTGAGCTCGCTGGAGGCTCACTAGTCCAAGGCGAGGTTCGATAAGTTCGCAGGAGGCTCGCTTGACCATGACGAGGCTTGTCCTGGCCCGGCGAGCCTCCAGCAAGCTCGCCGAACCTCGCCTAGTCTATTGCTGGTGATCGCCGCCAGCAGGTGGCGGGCAACTATAGCCAGTGACTAGTTGTGAGGAAGAAGAAGAAAGAAGGAAAAAGATTAAAAAAGAAAAGAAAAGAAAATTGGGTTGGCTTGATTCTGGAGTTATTCTTAGGAACAAAGAAGCAACTCATTTTTACTTCTTGATTCTATTCCAAATCTATTCCAAGAATAAAAAATTTACCAAATGGATTTCTATACTTTTTTTGTTCCTAGGAACAAAAGAATGATTAGACACTGATTAACCAATTAACAAACAGACCCTTATAGGCCACTGGAATATTCTACAAATGTTATGAGCCAGTTTAGTTCAAAACTTTGGCCTATGCAAGGGACTTTACCTAGAGCATATTAAAGTTGCACGCGATGAGTGGAATTCAAATGGGTGAATTTAAAGATTCTAAGCTGCAAAATCTACGATACTCCAATTGATTGTGCCAATCCTAAGATTAGCATGGTTACTTTTTTTCCACATCAAACATTATATTACTGCCCTAATACCTAATCCAATCTCTCTCTTTTTCCAACCAATACTTCAATCTCAGTTGGCTAGGGCCTATTGATAAAGAAGAAAATAATGACTTTTAGATTTTCTTATTTTGGAAATGAATGACTTTTGGTGTTTTGTTTTATAACCATCATGATTTCGGTTTTAGAACATTGAACGCGAACACACGGCCAGTCCTGGAAGTCGGCTATCAAAATTTATTTATCTCATCTTGTGGATTAAAATGTAATTTCTCTTATCGGAGGAATCTTATATTTGCTGAGCAAACTATCGCTAGTTTCCTTCGCGGAGTTCAATAAAATCTATAAAGGACGCAATTCAGTCATTAAGTTGAGGAGTTTGTGCGAATCCAACAAGCTTTCCAGAATGAAACCTGTGTAAGATCCTGAGCATGCGTAGACATTCTCTTTGTCGCTGCTAAAGAGAAACAAGGGAAAGCAGAAGGCAAGACAGGAAGATGTCTGTGCGAATCCAACAACTTCCTAGAATGAAACCTGTGTAAGACAAGCAGAAGGCAAGACAGGAAGATAAGTAAGTTTGTCGTTTCCATGAGATGCCTTCAAATTTTGAGTGAAAATTTGATGGTTAAGCGACTAAAAATAATTCCTTACCCTCGACGCTTTCTCCCCACTTGCCCCAACCACCAACCAAAAATAATTCCTGTTGGCTCTCAGGAGTCACCATTTCTTCCTGTGCGCGTGGATTAGTCGTTGCCTCCTAGGCATTATCCACTGGCAACTCCATCTTGGTGCAATGAAGTCGACCCACACAAGCTGATTTTTGGCGGCGACATTAATATTGTTTCTAAAAGCATGGGAAAAAAAATAAAAGAAAAGAACGCAATAGCTCTGTTGCCATTATAACAAGTATTACGCAGTAGCTTGGAAAAAGACTTGTGAAATAGATTACATTGAATAATTTTTCTAGAAGTCTTGATCATCGGCAGAAGATTTTCTTATATTAGAAGTAATTAAATGCCCGTTGAAAAAGGGAATAATTTTAGTTCAATTAAGGTTGAAATTGAGAGGAAAATTCCTTAAAAAAAAGTTTAGATAGATATCACTCAATAAGAGTGGCACATGTCAACACATAAGGATATTAAAAGTGTTAAAAGTTTCATACGATGTTTATTTCGATGCCAAAAGTTTTTTTGGAGTCACTTAAGTGCTATTTCTTTATAAAACATATCACTTCAATACTAACTTTGATTTAGGTCATTGAAAATCCGACATGGCAATTTTTTATCAATTTTTTTTTGACCCACGTGGTTTGTGGACATACTCGGTCAGCATTAATAGTCCCAAATGACATCGCTTACATGTTTGTGTTTGCTGAGGTGAAATAAAAAAAGTAAAAATCTAATTTTTCTCTTCTTCCTCCTCTTCCACCAAGCACCACCCCGTTTGGCCACCATCTCCACCCGTTTCGGTGTCGCTTGTGGTTGGCCCACGCTACACCTCCATTATCGCTCACGATCGGCTCCGTCCTTGCTTGTCCAGATCTGGTTGCAAGCCTAGCTCTGTCCATAGATCTTGGGTCTACTCCATCGTTGCTCACCCCATCCGGTGTCGTTCTGGTCTCGTCCATGGCCGCAAGCCTAGCTCGTCTATGGCTCGTGAAGTGGCTTGTCCACAGATCTGGCGACCGCTGCTTGTCATGGCCGTGAGCCTTGACAGCGAGCTCGAGATCCCGATGACCACAGGCTGTGAGCTGAAACAACAAAAGTAAAAGCTAAGGAAAACAGAGAAATAGATGTAGGGAAGATGGCCAGAGCTTGAACAAGGCCATCGACTAGAAGGGAAGAGAGTGAGCGGGCGAGCAACAGGGTCGACAAAGGGACAGCCAGCTTGAGCTCGTTTGCCATTTTTTCCTCAAATTGACAAATTGGGGTTAAATTAGGGCATAGAAGCAAATTGAGCACCGGAACTGAATTACTAACATTATTCATAAATTACAATCAGTGTCCAGTTACATGATTTTACTGGTATTAATTAGAATTTTTAACTGTTCTACAAATTTGCCATACACTAGAACTGAAATGTGTTTTTGGCAAAATGACTATTACAATTTTGCCTAAGTAACCCATCGATCAAAGGGGCAATTGGAGCGATCGACTGACCTACACCAATAGATTTAGGTTAACTTTGGATTAAATTTGCCGGTTCGGGTCGAAGCGTGTGTGGCGCAGATTTACTGTTCTGCACCTCGGTGAAATGCCAAAGGTAGACGCAAAGAATAGTTTGATTATTTGGGGTTCAACAAATTCTGAGAATAGTTTATTTCTGTCACATTTAAAAAGTACATATATTCCTCCTCTAATTTGCTTATCGGCTCCTCGCTTTCCTCGGTTACTGGTTAGGGCCATAGAGAAAAAAGAAAAAGAAAATGACTCCGGCATTTTACTTTTTTCCCAATGAATGAATTTTTAGAAATGAAAAATCAGTTTGAAGAGCAACAATCTGTGTTTTATACTTATCCACGGAACCATTAGCTTTAAGCCTTTGTTTGAAAATCCATTTACATTCAACTCCCAAATATGATTACTTGGGGGTAGAATCAATCTTACTATCAGTAGCTTTTTCTAGTAAGAACCATTTGGAGTTGATATTGTCTCTTGAAATATTTAAGGCTCACCTTTTAACATGGACGTTAGAAAATCAAGTCCGAAAGATTTTTCAATCTGCGACCTTTTGCTCTTTCGAAGTTTGGCTTCTTTGGCTTCAACTACTTTATTCTCAAATTCTGATTTTCTAAATCTCTTAAAAAAAAGGTTCACTTTGATTTCTTTTCGTAGAATATATATTTTCTAAGAATTCAGCATCCCTTGATTCTAAGATAATATTGGCAGGATTTCCACATTTTCAGATTTGTGAACAAAAAATCTATAGGCGCTGCTATTTTGATCATAACTAATGAATATGCAATCCACCATTTTAGATCCCAATCGAGTTTGTTTAGGAGGAACTATCACTTTGGCTGGGCATCCCCACACTTTTAAAAATTATAGGATGACAACTTTCCATGCCATAATTCATATTAAATCTTACTTGTCTTCTTATGTCACGCCCTAAACCCCGAGCATGTGACAACCCCTTCCCTTGGTCAATTAAAAGCGACTTCCCAAGACTCGTCAACAACCATTCATTTTATCTTTCGTTATGTGCAAGCGGAAAAGAACCATCCCCAGTCCAACAAACAATCAAGCAATCAAACAGGGATAGAGAGATGAACAACAATAACAACAACCACTACTCATTTATACATCTTTAATGGATTAACCAACGGAGGATCGTTTTCAGATTTACAAACACGACAAAAGGGGCCGATCCATCCTCTAAGCCAAACCAAAAAGAAACTAGGCTAGGCTAATCCAGCTATACAAAATGAACCCTCAGGTTCAGCACTACAGTCACTCGAATCCATCGGATTCAGGCTTCGTCGGGTCGATCATTGGAGAAGCGGGGGTAGGATCCTCCACTGTGGGTGCACCATTTTAGGGGCCTAAAAGTGGTTATACAATAACCAGTGAGATAAAATCTCAGCGAGTTCTCCCCCTAAGCCTTGGTTAGTACGCCAACTCAACCCGAGGTGTTTCTCCAGAACCACTCCTCAACCCAACAACAAACAACCAACAATTAGCAGACCAAACAACAGGCAGTGGCAACCAACAATCATACAGTCGGTTTGCATGCAATATTACCCAGTATGCCATACTCTGCACGTTAAATTTCATACAATGCAACCTTACCCGCTGTCATTGCTTAAAGTTCACATCAATAAATTTTCTTCGGTTTCTCAATTTGGTATTATTGGAGCTGGTACCATTAAATTAGGCAAAACCTATTGAACCATCCATCCAGAAATAGAGCCATATGCCATCTGGCTTGTACTATTCTAAAGAATAGTCCAGGGTATACAAGCCATGTGACTAGTACTTGTGCCACCATAGATAATCTTAACCCAAAGGCCCACAACATTGTTGTCATAATTCTAGGCCTCAAGGTATGAACCACTCACCAGAAACAACCATAGCAAAGTCTCCAAAAATGCTATGGACATTATTGGGTACTTCATTATTATCCACCATCACGAATTTCTAATAAACCCAACAAATGGTAAATTTAATCCTCTTAAGAACGTTGGAAAATTTAATAATTGCATATTGGAATATAAAATATGTAAGTTCTAACCCAAAAATAATAACTCCAAGAAAACGATAACAAAAAATAGATAGGAGGTGAGGTATGATTAATCGAATTTTCTTAAATCGATTAGTTCCTGCCAACAATGTTAAGTAGTTTTACGGATTACGTATCTCAAAATACAACATCTCGAACCCATTTGAATTAGAATTATATAAACAAGATTCTATAAGACACTTTTTGAAACTAGCACACTTATAGATAAATTGAAGTGGGGAGATGCATGTGATAAATGGAATGGCGAAGTCCAAATCTATTTGTAAAGTTTGATTAATCCCACGTTACTTCTACTCTAACTCTTACTATTAGACTTTTGTCTTGCTTTCTTGTAGGGTGCAAGAGTTGAAATCCACACCTAAAATTAAATCGTCCCAACCCCAACCCTCTAGGAGAAGTTATGTACTGAGGAGATGCATGAATTTAAGATATACATGAATTTAAGATATACAAGAATTAAATAGATATAAGAGTCCACGATATACATGAACATGAATTAAGTAGATATATAAATCCAAGAGATTCATGAACTAATGAGATATATGAACTGAAGAGACTTGTCTCGTTTTTCTTGCTTTCATTAATCCATTAACTCACTATAATTACAACATTTTCAACTTTCTACAGATACTTCTTAAGCACGTTCTTAATTATTAATTAACAAATACTTCATTGACTAAGAGCAGTTATCACCAATTTAGCCGATGCCTTCCCTGGTTTGAATTGTTTGCGTTCATCGAGAAAATTTTTAATCTTTCCCAAGCCAAATTATTTCTTCGAACTCTGGGGAAACTTGTATATAACTAATTATATACATATTAATATGCTCATACTAGCAAGATGCTGGTGTTAGTACGGATTCAAAACTATATTTGTTATGTAATTCTAAACGTTGATGTCGATATAAATTTTCGAGGAGTACTATGCAGAAAATCGTGTTTTTTTTTTTTTTTTTTGGTTGGAAGCACATCAGCAACTTGCTTTTATTAACTTATGAATTTTAAAAAAGAACAAAGCAAAATAAATTTAATTATCTGAGCATCAGTTGTCTTCTTTGATGGATTACTCATATGATGAGATGCTATTTTGTCGTATTTTGTGGTCAAAGCGTTCAACTTTATTAATAGAATCTCCGGAATTTGAGATTGCACCCACGTGACTGCATAAGTTAAAACTTGACTTAGCATATGTTATTGGGCAACGAAAAACCTATATAAGTTGGACTTGACCTAAGCACGTGACGCTGGGCAAATTGCACGGTCTTCGGAATGAGTCGGACACAACCGAACAAGAAATATATATTTGATTCACTGTTCCAGAGACCTAACTTTCTATGAAACTCTTATCATGCACGTGCTGAATTATTATTTAACTAATGCTTTCTTGGCTGAAAGCAGTTATAAAAAATTTAGATGATGACTTTCCTTGTTTTAATTAGTTGCCTTCATCGTGAGAAGTATTAAAATATGTATACTATGATGTATTATATGGATCTAAAACTATATTTGTTATATTATTCTAAATGTCATGTTGACCTGAACTGTCGCAAGAAAAAAAACACATAGAAATTATAATAAGATATATATTTACATCAATTATAAGCTCCACTAGAGCTTATGTGGAGTTTCAATTGAAGTTGATCCTTAACCTCGTCATGTAGGTTTATCCTCTGAATAGAGGAAAACAAAAGACATGAAATTATAATGCATATTGAATCATAATATAAGTTATGCATTTGTTCAAGCACGTAAAATTATATGAAATAAGAAACATGAAAGTATACAAGGCACCAATTTTTGGTTGTCCTTTATTTGGAACAAAATAATTGCGCCAAGGCACTAATTTTTGTTATGGTGATGACTAGAAACCATCTTCCCACCCAAATGCTCCTACTTTCTTATGGCAAGATCTCTGGTGCAGTGTGTGTTTTTTTGTAGAATGCCCGGATTCTATTGATCACCTTTTTTTTGGTTGCCAAATCATGCGTGCCCTTGCTGATTTTTGGGCAGGCAAGTGTAATTTGGCATGACTGGGAGGTTCATGGAGGAATACCCTTGAATGGGCCAATACAAATCTCTTTGGCAAAGGTTTTTAGAAGGAGATCCCTAGATTTTCATTTGCCACCCTATGTTATGCCATTTGGAAGACTCGGAATGAAGTACTTTTTCGAGGTAAGGTGGTTAGCATTCCATCGATGAAGCATCATATTATTAAGGCTATCAAGGACAAGGTATTGGCTGGCCCGCCTGTTCAAGACAATCTTGTTAATAGAAGACTTCAAAGATCATGGGGTCTGGATGTCTCCATCTTTGCTACTTAAAGGGTTGTTTTAGTGTTGCTGTTTTTGTGGTAGCTGTGTTTCCGATTTAGTTTCTTTCGGATTTCAGTACCATTCCACTCATCAGTTGCTATTATGAGTGTAAATGGGTGCCGTTTTCCGTTAGTTTGTATAGTTGATGGTTGATAATTATACAAGTTTACCTTACCAAAAAAAAAAAGTATACAAGAAAAATATACACCGCTCTTCATGTTAGCTTTGCTCCACTAGTCGGAACCTTTGTTTTTGTGCCATCAACATTGGTACCCTAGGGAAATTTTTGACCCTATTGAGCCTAGGATCGAGGACCAGACCGACCCAATGGGTTCGGTCCGGTTCCAGGGTTAACCCAGGACCAATCATTAATTTTTTTCATTTTTTTTGTATTTCTAAAAAATTAAACCAATTATTTCAAATTACATATTTATTATTGTGATTTTAACTAAACTATAAGTACTAATACATATTCAACAAATTTAAAATAAGGTAATAATAAAAATTTCACATTTGCTAAAAGTAAGAAACCATAAAAAAAAAAATTAAGATTTCTTATAGAGCAGCAAGACGAGCGTTGCTCATGAGCAAAAAGAATTTCTAATTAGGACTTTATTTCCTTATGATTTACTTAGAACGAGCAAGGTTAGCGAATAGAGGTAAGCGGCGCAAGCGTCAAGCAACAAGTGGCGTGAGCATAGCAAGCGGGGTGAGTGTCGAGTGGTGAGTGACCAAAAGTGAGAGAGGTGAGTGTCAAGTGGCAAGCGGGGCAAGATTGTCACGAGTGAAGTTGTTTCTTTCGATTTTACTTGGCAAATTGACGCCATTTGAATTAAGGTTTACTCTTTAGCATAAATAAAACTATATTATATATAATATAATATATGGTTTTAGAATAGTGGGGTATCTAATCAACATGGTTGTGGTGAGTGGTTTTAATGGGTATCTTGTCGGGATGGATTCACAATTTCTAAAACCTAGAACCTACACAATAGACTATGGTATTGATCCTATCAATGTGGTCAGGTTCCAAGGCCCCCTAGTGAACTGGCCAATTTCAATTTATTTTATTTAATTTTTTATTCTTTGAAATGACTAGCTTTAGCAAAATATCCCCTAATTTACAACTGAGACAAATAGCAGTTACCGCAAAATAGTAGAGTAAAGAAACGGTGAGAAGTACGCAACAAAACAAACAAAAATATAAAGCAATTGGGAAGTGTGCAACTCATTCCTTAGTCAAGTACAATCGAAGGTAAAGTAACAATAGAATTTCACTATTGAGTTTTTCTTGAGTGGTAAATTTTTACGGAATGAATAACTTACATTTTATTCAAAATTGGTAAATTTCTTCCTATTGGGAGCGTGTAGTAGTATTGAGAAAACTCTAATTTTGATATTAACAAAATTTTCTAAGTTCTATTGTGGAACATACTCTGAGATAAGGAAGACTTTAGTATGGATCATATTCAAGATTCTCATCAAAGTCTATTCTTTTAGAAGATTCTGTATCAATATGTACTCTAGAAGTAGACATAGTATCTCATTTTGATAGAGGTCCATAACGAATTTCATCCAAAATAATAGGAGGACCATAACAAAGAATGGATTTACAACGGCTATGAATTTCACTTACCATATATATATATATTGATTATGTTAATCAATTGATTGACAAAATCAATCTTAAAGACAATTTCCAAAAAAAGATGGAATACTTATGGAAACCAAGATTTTGCTTATATGGGTGACCATAATCTGTAGGAATTCAATCTCTATCTTCAATGGCTAGGAAATCTTCCTTAATCAATTTGTCCAAGAAGGGAAAATTGGAAGATAATCCTCCATGTAAATAGGCCAATGGCCGGTGGCTCGAAGGAGTGTTTAAGGGTGATACACGGCTTGTAGAAGGATAGAGCGCGAATCAAAATTCCAAAGTCTAAATATGAGTGGTCAAGAGTAAATTACACAAAAGAGTAATATAGTGAAAGAGTGATATAGTGAAAGAGCATATCACTAAGTATTTACACTCAAAACTTTGTAATCATTTGTCAATCTTAGTGGAATTTAGCCTATTGGCTGTCAGTGTGGGAGAGTGGATGTTAGCTTAACCAAACTTGAACTACTATAATTCTGTTTGCAAGTTTTTTATCCCTTATCTTTTTCATTCTGATTGCATGTTACGGAAGTCAATTTTGCACTAGTCAAACTTTAAATTTAATCTCTGTATATATATGTCACTCAGACTTTATTCTGATATATTTTTATAAAAATTTGTATTTGCATCAATTTACCTCCTCTAGGTGTTTGTACTAGCTTCCTCAAGTAGAAGCTCGATACCTTCATCCGAGGAAATCTCCAAGAGGGAGCCCAAATTCAAGTTCGTTAATATATTCAGTTGTATTCAATTTCACTCAAAACCTTAAGCTAGTGAGTTATGAGTCAACTAAGATATATGAACTATTCTACATCACATCAATTTTTCGATATGAAACTTTCTAACGCAACTCATATGTATATTCTAACAATCTCCCATTTACATGTAAGCTCCAGTGTTAGGCCCGATCTTTCTTAATGCAAGATCCTTTTGACCTAACTTCATCCTTTTAGGCCTGTGTTGATACACCTCAATGCCTACTTGCTCATAAATCGCAATCATTGACTCCGATACAATTTGTTAGGAGCGCTAAGCAAAAGTCCGATACCTTCATCCGAGGAGATCTCCAAGAAGGAACTCAAGTCTGAACCTATCAATATATCTAGTTGGACTCACCTTCACTCAAAAGTTCAAGCTAGTGAGTTATGAGTCAACTAGGATATATGAACTATTCCACACCATATCAATTTTCCGATGTGAGACTTTTCTAACACAACTCATATGTAAATCCTAACAATCTCTCTCTTACATATGAGCTTTAGTGTTAGATTTTCTTCCCCTTAATGCAGGTTTTCTTTTGGCCCAATTTCATCCTTACGGCCCGCATTAATATGCCACAATGCCCACCGCCCTTTCCGCAACACTTCCTCTGCTGGCAATTTACCACCTTAAACGGAAGACATATGTCGTCAAGTTTTTAATTTCACTGATAACTCACTATTTTCACTCATCAGCTTTTGTTTTGGCTGATAAATTTCTACATAAATAGAAAACATTCTATTTAAAATTAATACATTCCTTACTCTACTGACTATCATCAAATTGGATCTCGGTTGGTAAATCATTAATTTCATTGGTAACTAGCTGTCTTCATAGCAACTTTTTGTTTGAGTAGTAAATTTCTAAGATGCTAATGACTTACTATTGTATTGAACGTTTGTAAGTACCAAATATTGTTAGTAAATTGGCTGTTATAGAATTTTACTGGCATTAGTTAAAATTCACTAACTGCATTATTAATTTACCATCTAATCGAACTAAACTGTGTTTTTGGCAAATAGAACATTAGAATTTTGTGTAGGTAACCCATCAATCGAAGGGCTAGTTGGAGCAATCAGACTGATCTGCACCAATAAATTCAGGTCGATTTGGTAATGGATCGAATTTGTCGGTTTCGGTCGAGGCGTATTGGATCCAAATTGCCCATTATACCCCCGATAAAATGCCAAAGACAATTGCAAAGAATAGTTTCTTTTTAGGGTTTCTTTTTTTTTCCGTATATAAAACATTGTAAAATCTGTTTTAAAAAGAAAAAGAGAATGACTCCGGCATTTTGCTTTTTCCTCAATGGATGAATTTTTGGAATTATAAAATTTGTTTGAAGGCATTAACGATTGAACTAGTCAAATTGCATAGCATACTGAATGAGTTTGGACGCATTTTAATATGAATAGTTTGATTAATTGTTCGGAGAGGCTTCTGCTCATGAGAGTGAATGAAGTGATTAGGTAATAATATAGCAGAAAAAGCGACTAATCGACCAAAAAAGAATTTTACTGTTCATTTCCCTCTCTACTCTGAGTTCCCGACCACAGGTGTGTGGGTTCTGCTGGGCTCCGGCACAGGTGGCTCCGGTGCCGGTGGAAGCCAAAAATTGGAGGAACTGAGCTGTAGGCGACCAACTGTTCTGTGCTTTCCCCTGCTCGGGTGGGCTTTGGCTTCGGTGACCTAACTCCGGAGGAAAGCTGGGCGAGTGCTGGCTTCGGTGACCTTATTCCGGAGGGGAGCTGAAGGCGATTACCTACCTGAACCTCTATTTACTCGGGTAAGACCTAATCCCTTGCTACTCTGAGCTGTGATGGAAGGTCTTGCTAGATTTAGCTAGCTGGTTTCTGGTATTTCGTTGTTATGGAGGGTAGTTCTGCTATCCCGAAAGGCCGCCCCGTAAGGGGTGGGGGCCGTCAACGCAGCCGGAGCAGAGCTCCTGCCGCTCGCCAGGTATCTTATGACCCGGCGCAAAGGGGTAATTATGGTGTTCACATTGCTACTGATGGGGGGGCCAAAGTGCCGACCTCTGGTATTGCTGCCTCTGGACCAGAACCAAACCCCAAAATAGCAGAGTTTAGATCAAATGTGGTGCCTCAAGTAGCTGGTACGGCTCCGGATACTCGCACCTGGGCAAATGTAGCCAAAGCGGCTATGAAAGGGTACTCTCTCTCATATTTTGAACCATGTTCTGTTGGGGCGTATGAAGTGCATTGCTCAGAGGAAGATCTAAATGCTGCTGATCCCATATGGCATGAGTGTCTAGTAGGCTATTTTGTAGGGAAGAAACTCCCTTTTAAACTAGTCGAGACAGCCCTTAAACACCTTTGGGGCCAGCGATTGATAGAGGTCAAAGCTAATGACCAAGGTTTCTTTTTCTTCCATATTGCGGACCATGATTTTAGACGAGAAGTAATTGAAGGGGGTCCTTTGACAGTGGCACGTGTGCCCTTAATTCTTCAACAATGGCATCCAATGCTAGAGTTGAAGAAAGGTGATCATTCTTCCATTCCGGTTTGGATTAGACTAAAGAACCTCCTTTATGGGTTATGGTCTGCTACGGGGATCAGCAAAGTGGCCAGTGTTGTAGGCAGACCGCTCTATGTGGATCAAAGAACGGAGCACTTGAAAATGATTTCATTTGCTAGGGTATGTGTCGATCTTGCGGCTTCCAATACCGGGTGTGATGCTATTACGGTCCACCTAAATGGGCAAACTCGTAGAGTGGACGTCGAATATGAATGGAAGCCAATATCATGCCAAAGATGCGGTACATTTGGGCACCGGTGCCCTGTTCAAAACCCGTGTCCTCCTGAAGCTGAACCTATTCTGGAGGCTGTGCAACCTTCTCTGTTATCTGCAGGAAGTAATGGCATTGACACCATTCCTAATGGCGCCCCTGCTGCTACAATGGAGATGGGACCTCCTCACAATATGGAATGGAATCAAGTTAGAAATAAGCATAACCGCGTGTCTGGACTAGGAAGTAAGCAGCCAACTCCTATGCAACGTAAACATGCCCCCCCTCCCTCTTTTGATTCAGCAGATGATTTAGATGAGGAGACAGAGGTGGATGCTGCCTCTGGAGCTGCTGGTGTTGGCTATGGTCAGGAACTAACTGATGCTGCAGCTTCAAGGATTGGTGGGCAGGGGTTGGCCCGTGCTGCTGGCCTCTCAGAAGAGGGTGTGGTTGCTGTGTTCTCTAGTTCTGGACTGGCTACGGGGTGTTCTAGCGCTGGGATAGCTCTTTTCGCTGTCTGCCCTGATGCCAGTGTTGATACCTCTATTCCCTGCTTGACTGATGACTATATTGATCCTGTCCCTAGGGTCAGTACTCTTCCTTCAACTGCAGGTTCTTCTGACCTTGCTGCTGTGTCACCTGGTCTTGAATTGCTTCTGGAAACTGGGGGCAATACAGCAGGAGCTGCTGATGTGGAGCGGACGGTTGCCAAGACAAGTCCTCTTGCTGCTGTCATCTCTGATGCAGGGGTCTATACAGCTCCGTCAGCTGTTGTTTGTGCATCAGGTGGTGCTGGCAAGGAGCTGACTGATGCCAAGACGAAATCCCCTGCAGCTGTCATCCCTGATGCTGGTTCGGGGTACCCTGTTGCGACAAGTCCAGCTGATGTGAACGCTGGTTGTTCAAGCCAGATGCTAAGGCCGGATGCTGATCAGTTGGAGACTGCTACTCTTGACCTTCATCTGACTGAGGTGAAAGTTGAGAAGGCTAGTAGGTCGAGACTTCTCTGTTCTAAACAAAATAACAGATCTGGATCCTCTCCTGGATCAGCTTCTGGTAAGGCAAAGACAGCAGCTAGTAAAAGACGCTCTAAGAGGAAATAGTCCACCTGTCCTTCCTTTTATAATTTAGTTTATGTCTTTTGGTTTTTGGAATGTAAGGGGCCTTATGAATCCTGTCAAGCAAGCTGAAGTTAGACAGTTTGTGCGTCACAATAATCTATGCTGTGTTGGCATTTTGGAAACCAAAGTTCCAGCTGATTGTTTTCCTAGAATCTCCTCGGGTCTTCTTCCTGGCTGGATTTGGGTAGCTAACTATGAGCATTCCCCTAGAGGGCGTATTTGGGTTGGTTGGAACCCGCTTTTGGTATGCTTTAATACTCGCACCTGTACTGACCAGTTTATACATGGTGATGTAGATTTTTTGAACGCGAGGTCATCTCTTACTCTCTCAGTGGTATATGGGGAACATACCTATGTTGCTCGGAGACCACTTTGGAATAATCTAGTCAGTCTGAGCTCCTCTCTTAAAGAATGCCCGTGGATGGTTGCCGGGGATTTCAATGCCATTAGGGATTCTTCGGATCGAATGGGGAGTCCGGATATCTGGATCCCTGCCTTTGATGAATTTAAAGAATGCTTGGACCAAGCTGAACTGTTTGACCTTCGCTATGTGGGTTTTCGGTTTACCTGGTCCACCTCCTCTGGATCTCGAAGGAAGCAAAGGAAGATTGATCGGGTCTTGGTCAATAATTATTGGTGCACTGCCTTCTCCTTCTCTGAAGCTTCATTTTTGGCCCCGGGCTTATCAGACCATTCGCCTATGGCAGTGAGAATCCTAGCACCTGGTTCTCGCCGTACTCCTTTTAAGTTCTTCAACATGTGGATGAGTCACCCTGAATTTTCTTTGCTAGTCACTCAGGCTTGGGAGGCCCAAGTTTCAGGCTCCCCTATGTACAAGCTCTATTCTAGACTCAAGTTGCTCAAAGGTCGGCTTAAGGGTCTCAATAGAGAAGCATATTCAAACATCTCCATGAGGGTGGCCACGGCTAAAAGGACTCTTCTATCTACTCAAGAGGCACTCCACCAAGACCCCTGGAGTAGCTCACTGGCAATTGATGAACATGCTCAACTCAAGGAATATCATGAACTCCGAGCACTTGAGGAGGCTTTTTTCAAACAGAAATCTAGAATCCGCTGGCTTAAGGAAGGGGATCATAATACTAAGTTCTTTCATCACTCTGTCAACCATCGACACCTCCGGAATCGTATCATTTCCGTTGTGGACAGCTCAGGTCAAATGGTACATGAGCTGAAGGATGTACAGAAGGTATTTGTCTCTTACTTTCAGGACCTTCTTGCTCCGGCTGTCATGACTGTAAGGCCTTCTATACGGGAGCTCAGAGATGTTATACACTCCCCCCTCAAGGAAGAACAGATCAATATGCTCTCCCAGCCTTTTCTTCCTTCCGAGATACGTGAGGCCATGTTCTCACTGGCTGGAAATAAAGCTCCCAGCCCTGATGGCTATAACGCTGACTTCTTTAAAAAGAACTGGGACAAGGTTGGCTTATCTGTCATTGAAGCGATCTCGGACTTCCTTGAATCCGGCTGCTTGCTCAAGGAAATCAATAATACAATTATTGCATTGGTGCCTAAAATCCCCAATGCAACATCGGTATCGGATTTTCGTCCTATTGCTTGTTGTAATACAATTTACAAGTGTATCACTAAGATATTCTCTTCTCGTATTGCCGCGGTTCTTCCTTCCTTAATAAGTCCGGCTCAAACTGCATTTGTTAAAGGTAGGAGAATCAGTGACAATATACTTCTTGCTCAAGAATTGTTCAGGGGGTTTCATAACAAGCCTAATATTCCAAAATGTGCTATTAAAGTGGACTTTAGGAAAGCTTATGACACACTTGACTGGGCTTTCCTAGAGAAAACTCTTCAAGCATTTGGGTTTCCCGCCCACTTCACAAGGCTTATTATGATATGCATTCGCACCCCAAGATTCTCCTTATCTATAAATGGTGAACTCCATGGATTCTTCGCTAGTGGAAGGGGTATACGACAAGGTGACCCTATGTCTCCATACCTCTTCACCCTTATCATGGAGGTTTTTACTGGGATACTTGATGCCCACACTCGGCTTCCGAATTTTAGATACCATTGGCGGTGCAAAGCAACACGGCTATCTCACCTATTTTTTGCGGATGATGTTCTTCTCTTCAATGAAGCTAACCTTGCCTCTATCTCTTGCATCCAAGATGGGCTTACCTTATTTTCTTCTTGGAGTGGCCTGGTTCCTAACGCTAGTAAGAGTGAAGTCTTTATTTCGGGAGGCTCTGAGATCACTAAGAACCAGATTTTACAAGCTCTTGGCTTTAATCTTGGTACCCTCCCTGTACGATACCTGGGGGTACCTATCATTACAGCGAGACTGAGCAAAGTAGACTGCAATGCCCTGGTAGGCAGGCTTACCGCTCGAATTCAATCTTGGACGCACCGTTTCTTGTCCTTTGCAGGCCGATTACAACTTGTCAAATCAGTGCTTCATGCTATTCAAGCTTATTGGGCCTCTGTTTTTTGGTTCCCTTCTTCGGTGGTGTACAAGATAGAGCAAACTTGTAGACAATTCCTCTGGAAGGGCCCTTCCATGGGTTCGGGAGGGGCAAGGGTCTCTTGGGCTGATGTGTGTCTCCCCTTTCAAGAAGGTGGCCTTGGTATAAGAAGAATCAGAGACAGCAATAAAGCAGCCATGGCAAAACATATATGGTTGCTATTCACTGATAGAGAGTCATTATGGTGCAAATGGATTCATGCTATATATCTCAAAAGTAAGTACTTTTGGACCGTTTCAATTCCTACCCATTGCTCTTGGGCTTGGCGGAAAATCCTTTCTCTAAGGGATGAATTCCTACCCCACTTCAGATGGAAATTAGGAGATGGGGAGAATATATCGCTTTGGTTTGACCCTTGGCTAGACTTTGGTCCCCTGAACTCAGTATTCTCTAACAGCTATATTTACCAATCGGACCTTCTTAGACAGGCAAAGGCTAAGGACTTATTCTCCCCTGATGGGTGTGAACTACTTCAACAGCTGCTATTATGGCAAATACCGATTCCCCACCTCTCAACTGGTCAAGACATCTTTACATGGAAGGAGGACACCAGTAGAACCTTTTCAACGGCTTCGGCTTGGGCCACAGTCCGACGCAAAGCAAATCCAGTTCATTGGTCCACTTTTATTTGGGATAAGGCTTTGGCTCCCAGACATCAGTTCCTACTCTGGCTTATTACCAAGAATCGTCTTCCCACTCAGGTTCTTCTCATGTCATTTGGAAGAATTCCTAATTCGGTTTGTGCCATGTGCAACTCTAGGCCTGATTCTGTTAATCACCTATTTTTTGACTGCTGTATATCCAACTCTCTGGCTAACTTTTGGGCTGCAAAATGCAACCTTCCTTGGACCAACTCCTTGTGGTTAGACAATCTCCTCTGGGCTATTAATAATATGTCTGGAAAAGGTTTCTATCGAGAGATAGCGAGGTTTTCATTTGGTGCTTTATGCTACATCATCTGGAAGACCAGGAATGAGATTCTCTTCCGTGGTCACATCCTCTATGCACCTTCCATGAAACACCACCTCTGCAAGGTGGTTAAAGATAAAGGCCTTACCTTCAAGTCGGTTGAAGACAGCCCTAGAAACAGAAGGATGCAGCGTAGCTGGGGGATAGACCCCCGGATTTTTGGAGCGGAGCCGCTTTCAGCTTAGCGTAGATAGATTTAGGTCTCTTCTACCTTGTATCCCTACTTTATTAATTTTGTCTTTTCTTTGGGGTGACTGCGGTACCCTTATACTCCAGGGACATGTTCGTCCAGTAGAGTGCTTGTCGGTACCGTGTTCTCCCCTCCCCCTCTGTTGTACAGTTAGCTGGTTGATTTAATACTATCTTACCTTACCAAAAAAAAAAAAAAAAAAAGTGATTAGGTAATAATTAAATGACCGAGAGCAGTATTAATCATGTGCTAAGAAATAGTCTTTGACCTCTTGTGGACCTCTGCCCTCAATTTGCAGTAAACAAATGCTCAATCACTAGATGCCTTTTGTGGACTGCTAAATAAGATATCAATTGGAACAACTTGGGACAATTATGATGGATTGCAGTTCTATCACATGCTTAATCACATGCCTAAGTACATGTTGCTGGGTGAATTGCATATTTCTCAAAATGAGTCAGATGCATGTGAAGAAGAAGAAATACATATATGATTTTATTGTTCTAGGGAGACCTTTGTTTTCATTTCTACTTTCTATAAAACAATTCCAATGCACGTGGTTGATTATTAATTAACTCATAGTTCATTGACTGAGAGCAGTTATCGCAAGTTTAGATGATGCTTTCCCTGATTTGAATTAGTTCCCTTCATCAAGACAATCATTAATCTATTCCAAGCCAATTAATTCCTTCAAACTGGGGGAAACACGATGTAAAGTAAGATGTCAGAGCGTGGCACGAAAAGGAACCGGTGCTAATCAACAACCTTAGAATGGGCGCAACTATACTACGAAACAATTTCCTAACATTAGATCACATTTCTTTTTCACTCGTTCAATAACTTTTGGACCGAATCACTCTGTTAGCATGAAAGGAAAAAAAATGCCTAGATTCGGGTTGCCCATAGAGATGACCATGCATACCAGAGCTTTTTGCAATTTCTACTTCAAGATGCACATCGATCAAGACCGAAGAAATAGACAAATTAATGAGAAATGACTGGATTAGTCGTTGCGTGAAGAAGCTCGACTGGTGAAGAGGGCATCGTTGCGAGCCAACCATGCCCTTAAAATATTATTTGTTGTCTATATCTATGAAGATGCTTAGTACTCCTTGGAAGTGTCTTGCCTCTTTCCAAATCTCGTATAATTTCCTTTTTTGAATTTGTGACGCTTATTCCACAATAATATGAACACACAGAGAATTCCTGAGCAACAATGGTGGATCGAAAGCCGAAGAAGACAATTTTCTAGCAGAAGAGAATCAGCCGCGGCGGCAGAATCTCAACTGCAGCGGCTGTTTCACAGCCAGGGGTTTCAGCGTCGTGGTGGCTGCTTCACTACCACAGCAGGCAAGAGCAATGAGCAAACTTCTTGACCTATTGAACAACACACGTGAAACTACCATTTTTAGGGACGATCTCCGCCTCTTTTTCCGTTAAGTGATCACTCCCTAGGCTGAAATTGTTGGATTCCGAGGAAGCAACTCTCTCTCTCTCTCTCTCTTTCTCTCTATATCCCCACCCCGATTCGCAGGACTCTCGCGACTCGGCTTTTGAGAACTCAATCCAAACTCAGGTTATATTGTTTTGTCCCTGTTTTGGCTCGAGTTAGTTACCCATGAACGCAGTTGGAATTAAGTTCTGAACGGTGGGCATCTCGGGTTTAAGTAGATACAACCGGTGGCGGTTCTACCTCTATATTCTCTCTGTTTATGAGAGAGAGCACATGAAGATGCCTCCCCCATGCCCGACGAGATGAAAAAGCAAGTTGAAGTAGAATTAACTGGCGCAAATTGCATAGCTTTTCTGAATGAATCTGGGCGCATATGAACACGAACGGTTTGATTAATTGTTCCGAGAGACTGCTGCTCATGAAAGCCTATGAAGCAATTAGCTAATATTTAAATGACTGAGCAATAGCAGGGTCATGATATAGAATAGTCTTTGCGTTCTTGGGGACCTCGCCCTCAATATGCAGTAACAAATAAAATGCACATCAGTCTAAAGGGAAACAGTAGACAAATTAATAAAAAATGACCGGACAGAGTCGTTGCGTGAAGAGGCTCGACTGGTGAAGTGGGCATCCTTGCGAACCAACCGTGCCCTTTTTGTAAAATATTATGTCTTATCTATTTACATGGAGATGCAGTACTAATATATTACTTATTCCTTAGTTACAGCCAAAAAAATCAATGATTTGCTGTTCAAGCAGTCTCTGCCTACCCTTTGGCCAAATATTGGGTGTTTGGGAAAAATTTTCCAGACCCCATTAGGAAAAAGCCTGCCTTTATAAGGCTAAAAGCCCAAGGCAGGCATAAGGCTAAAAGCCCAAGGCAAGTCTTAGGTTGCCTTGGGCTTTCAGCTTTCTCGGCATGCCCAAGATTAGGAGTGTAAAAAATTTTCTTCTGAAACTATCCTCATTAATTTTTTGTTTTTCCGTTTTTGCCCTCATTCTTCTATGTTGTTCATCTTCTTCTCTGTTGAGGTCAACCTACTAGGTTGAGCGCCAGCTTCAGTAACCACTATAGGTTGGTTTTCAATTAATTATTAGGAATTCTAGTACGTTAGCTTTAGTAACCGCTATAGGTTGGTTTTCACCTTTTCCTAGGTAAGTGATACTATTTCTTTTTTATGTTTTGAACTCATGTTTTGAAAAACATTATGGATTATATATGCTATGAGTTGATAAATAGCATCTTTTGTTGTATAAAACAAGATCGAGCTTTTATTGTCATTTTATTGTGTGAAAGGGGGAGTTATCCTTTGACTTCGGTTTAAATGATTGCCTAGAAATGATTTGTGAAACCCTTCATGAAAGAATCTTGAAAAGTTTATGGTTCTTAAAAAGCACTTTGATATTTATACATCAAATACTTAAGTTGTGAGATGGTTCTAATTATGGTTATGGATAACTAAGATTTGTGATTGATGGTTGGTGCTCGATGTCTTTGTGAATGCTGAGGGGTGTGTGAGAATGTACATATTAGTTTAGGATATCCTTATGGGCTGAGCTATGGACTAATAATAAATGGAGAACTAACCAAAGGAAGAATCTTGGTCGCCTTTGTCACGAGAGTTATGCATGACCATAGCCAAACATTTGAGCATGAGTTTGATCAATGGAGTGAACAATTGACATGTGATTTGAGTTTGGTCAATAAAATGGACTATCAACATTGGGTTTGACGAGATTAATTGATGGAATAGACCATTGATACATTTTTTATTAGATTGGCCAATGGGCTCCATTGGTGTTTGCTTGTTATTTCTTGGGGATTTCTGCTATGAACATATTATGTTAAAGTAAGAAATACTGCTTTTTGGTTTTCAAGGTTTGTTAAATTCTAGGTTTGGTGAAAGTGAGTTATGTTTTTGTTTTAAATATGCATAGTGATTGCTCGATGTGCATGTATTACTCACTAGGCTGTAATAATTCATTTTTTCTTCTTATCATTTTTCTAGGTCCCTTAGTTAGTGGCCAATAGAAAGAAAGCGATAACATATGAACCATTGGGAGTTGAAAATTTTGGGAATAGTTTGAGGCTACGTTCTTTGGGTAAAAAGGACAGCCATGTCAATCCCTTATTTATGTAGGATTTGGGGTGTGACACTTCTTGAATTAAAATTTGATTAGTTGATTTGACTAAAAGTAATTCTTCAATCGTTGCCATATTAAGGCCCTCACTCCTCACCCTTGAGGCATAATCCCTACTGCCTTTACAACCACCCCATTACTCCTATTGGCTCTTAGGAGTTATCATTTCTTCCGGTGTGCATGATTAGTCCTTGCCTTCTGGGCATTGTCTGTCCGGTGGCGGTTCTATCTTGGTGCCAATTGGAGCCATTACACATGGAAGGATTATTTAACGTTTATAATTTATATTGTTGTCTTTTTGGGCCACCACATTTATTATTATATCTAAAAGCAAGGAAAAAAAGAAAGAAACAAAGGTAATAGCTATATTGCTTATAGACCCGTGCTTTTCACGCGGGAAGAATTATTATAAAAAGACCGTCTCTGCACACCCCAAGAACTATTATAGAAAGACCCCCATTGCAATTTCGATTCCCTAGTTAGTTGAATAACTAATATAAAAAGACCAAGACTTCTTTTGAGCCCAACTTCTATTCTATGTTTTTTTGCATCATAGTTAGTCATTCCATCCTCATAATAACTTGCTTTCATGCATGAAATACTTTAAAAAAGACTCACCATTGCTAAAAAAAGTTAATGATAAAACCATGTGAGCATACAGTCTCACAACCAAAATAATTGAAAAACATTGGTAATTTCTTTAGTTGTTCATTTGCATATGCCATAACATTAGTTCACATATCGACTATATCTATCAAACCTTCATAAGAATGATTCTCTTGTCTTTGAAAAACTGGTAAAAAGAATTGGGACAAAAGGCCATCCAAGACGATGACCATATATATTAATTGATTTCTATAACCGGTAAAAAAGGAAATCCAATTATACGGGTGGAGCATCTGAAAAATAAAAGAAAAGCAGAAGAAGATTGATTTTCGCCTTTTCAAGCTTTACGGTTCTACCAGGCTAGGTGCTATCCATTTTTAATTCACCACAAGTCATGGAATTTGAATCCAAACTAAAGTTCTTCGGACCCATAGTAAGATGTAATCGAGTACATTACTAAAAGTCGCTACCCATTAGTCCTCCTTTGCACTTAGGCTTGATCTCTAAAATTAGAATAAATCGTATTGACTCGTGATGTCTTTGTTGAATTGCATCTTCACCTGCGAACACACATGGCACGGTTCATTTCCACTTTGCATAGGGGCCGTGCACGTCTTCCTACTTCCCCATCTATTCAACCAGTCAAGATCCTGCGTAATGCCAACACCTCGAAGATCTGCCACGTCCCTTTGAGAGATCAACCTAAAGACGGTGGAGATCCCCGCCACCTTGGCGGCCCCTCCCCATTGTGCCGTGGCATCTTGGCCTTCTTCACTGGTCAACATGCCACCGCAATTTTTATAAGACCATTATCTCAAGAACAGAATTAGCTAAAACCGTATGGGGTAATGATACGGATGCATATAGCAGCCCGGGCAGTTAAATATGAAATGCATTCTACAAGTGCTGAAAATTTTGTCTTAGAAGACTCGGATTTGAGAATTTCGCATTTTCACTTGAAATTGGACCGGCTAGAGTGGATAAATAATATAAAAATATCCTGTCCACATACAACCATTGCTGAGACAATTTATAATCAAGGGCAGTCTTATTTTGCTGCTGAATAGAGTTAACCGGCATGAGCTGATTCGTTATTATTTATATTGGCCTAAACTACATGAAACCATGATTCTAGAAATCTTGACCGTTGGTCGAGTAAGAGATTTTCACAATATTACAAGTATTTACATGCCCTTTGAACTAAAAGGAAAAAAAATGTTGGTTTAATTAAGGTGAAAGTATAAAAGGAAGTTTTTTAAAAGAAAATTAAAATAGATGTCACTAATAAAGAGTGCCACATATCAAACACCTATTCAAAGTGCTTTGGAGCTCGACTTTACATTTATCTAATAAAATAGATTTGTTATATTTATTTTAGATCTATACATGAGATATATTTGATTTTATAAGATTGATTCTAAGCTCTAAGAAATTATGCTCTCTCTTTCTTTTTATTTTTCTAGCAAACATGTCAACATTTGGTTTTTTTTTATAAACTTTATTAAAGAACAAAAACTAATAAATTTGATAGTTGGACACTTATGTTCTTACTTCTTTATTTTCTTCAAGTGTTTATAGGCTCCCTCTCCATGCACAAATAAAGAACATAATATAGATACCACTAGTTAGGCCATATTTCCCTTAATCAATGCCATGCCTCTAATTGGTATTTACAAACATAAACATCAATCAAGTTTACGTGTGAATGATATTCATAATTTGAACACCAACCAAATATCTAGTTGGAAGAAATTCTCCGGCTAGGTACAGAGGAAAATATTGCCCATGACCAAATGCCACCACATTGCTTAACAATGAACATGTCAAAATAGATAAATTATGATGTCACTCTTAGGTTCCGTGAATTTAAAAGTAGAATGTCAAATCTCAAAATGTCATTTTAGGAAAAATGTCATTTTACCCTTCATGACTTTGAAGTTGGTGCATGTCAAATCTCATACTTTAAAAAAATTATATCTTCCCTCCTCCTAACCCAACTTGCATTTCGGTATACTAAATAATGCTGCTAACCTTCTGCATTTACATGTATCATGTACATGCCCTTAAGGGAAAAAAAATCAAAAATGTTTAAAACTTATTACATTGGTATTAATTTAGTCATAAACATTTCAATTGGACCAATTTAGTTATAAAACAAATTCACTCAATCTAGCCAATTTTGGTTGGAAATTGCTAATGCAGACATCAAATGTACTTGACACGATCAGAACCGATAGAGACATTTTTTAATTATTTTTCGATTTTTATTAATTTTAAGTTTTTTCCTTTTTCTTTTTTTTTTTTTCCTTTGAACTATGGCTAGTGGCCACAGGCATTGGCCAAGGAGGGTGTAGTGGCCCTTACCCAAGCCACAAGTCATGCCCTCACCAAATTTAGAGAGGATCGCGACACCCTCGCCAGTGGCCATCATGGTAGGGACCGACCATAGTCCAAAGGAAAAGGAAAAAAAGAAAAAATTTTAAAAATAGTAAGAAAATAAAAAATTATTTAAAAATGTTTATATTAGTGCCGACTATATTATGTAAGACAATCAATATCCACATTAATAATTTTCGGTCTAAATTAGCTGGATGGATAGAATTTGTACCAATGTAAAAATGTTTAGGATTAAATTAATTTAAATAAAATATTTAGAACTGAATCGGTATCAATTCAATAAGTTTAGAATTTTTTGGATATTTTTTCTACCATTAGGGGTTAATAAGTTATCAAGTGTATTTTACGAGCATTTATGTCTCTGAAGTTCAAGCACAAGTCATAGTTTAAACGTCAAGTGAAAGTGGCAGTCAAACTAGACGCGTCACTATCATCTACTTTTTGACATGTGCTCTTGTTTCAACAATGATTGGGTTTCGCCCAAAGAGTGAAAAAAACTCTCACCAAAAATGCATTCTTGGTTTTCTCAAGTTGAAACGGGTTCTTTAGTGATCTTGGACAGGAAATTTCTTGGTTATACAGTGAAAATGAACAAATATTTGAAAAGAAAAGTACTAGAAATAATGAACTATAACGGAAAATGAAAAGACAATTACGTTAATAAACTAATAAAATGCATATTGTGAATGTTTTCGTGGTGGTCCCCTATGATTACATGCCGTAACTTTATAATCCATTAATTACAATTGCTCACCAACAGTAATTTCTCTAACTTCAGTTATAACAACACTTTCGAGAGTTCAATTCACGTGACAACCTTATTAACTTGCAGTTATAATTTCCAAAGTTTGCTCAGCTGTAAATCGGTATCTATGCCTTCAATTGGCATCTTCAGTCTGCGTTCTTTTCTTCTTTATGTCATAATAAGGCTATCTATTGGTTTTGTCTATGAGTTGTAATATTTGCCAATCATCTGTTGTCCTTTGCCTATAGTTATAATCATTAGTTGTCGGAAATCACATAGTTTATCAATAAATTCGTTCTGCAATTATTGATTACTACATTATATGGTTGTCCATAATCATGTTAATCTCATCAACCAAACTTGATGAACCGATTGAATCCATTGCTTGTAGATTATATAGAGTTGCTTATTTTTCAGAATAAATATATGTCCTTTTTACAAGAATTGAATTTTTTAATTTTTTTAAATGATTGAAAACGGTAAACATTACCTCTTTGGGCATTGTAAGGACGTGCATTAATGGCTCTGTCATTTCGTCCTCTAAGACCAAACTCTTTTGCCGGTCATAAAGTAGTGAAAAGCAAGGGATTTTTGGAAAATTTATTTTCCATTATTTTGCACAAATGCAATTAGCCGGTCACTTAGATGCATTTAGTAATCATTTTATATTCAAAACAATTTATGCTCAGAAATAAATTTTTTTATTTTGTTCATTAGAATTTCTAAGTATTTAAAGACATTTAGTCACTGTCTAAAATTTTTATTTCTGAAATAAAAATAGGTTTGGTATAACCTTAAATTTTTTTATGACTTAGAATTTTTTTAGTTTTTTAATACTTTTATTGTATTTTTCTCATTTTTCTTTTTTTAAAAGGAAAGGAAAGGAAAGAAAAGAAAAAGAAGAAAAGAAAAGAGAAGCAAAAGTTTGGCTTGATTCTAGAGTTGTTCCTACAAATAAAGAAACAACTTTTTTTTTATATTTATTGATGTTTTTACAAATCTATTCCTGAGAATCAAAAGGTCACCGTACAGATTTCTATTCTTTTTTTTGTTCCTAGAAAAAAAGAATAGAATCAGATACTAAATAACCGGTTATCAAACAGGCCATCGCTGCATAGTCCATACACCGATTTAAGTTCATAAAAAGATGGAAAAAAAACTAGTCAATTGACTAAGAATAAGTCGTCACATATAATTGACATGATAAGAAAAATAAACTGGTCAATTCACTTGGACTTAGCAAAGTGCTAGGTCGTTGCCTTCTAGGCATTATCCTTTGAATGATAATTCCAACTAGGCCATTCCTTTTCACTTGCGGTAGTCTTCCTCTCCGCGTGATTAGTCGTTGCCTTTCAAGGATTATCCGGGGACGGTTCTATATCGGTGCTGAATAAAGTCGATTGTCATGGGAGGACTATTTAACGTTTATTTTGTCGTCCTTTTGGGCCATGACATTAACATTGTATCGGTAAGCAAGGAAGACAAATAAAATTAAAGTAATAGCTATACTTCCCAGTGCCTACACCCCCATTCTATGCACGCGTGAAGACCTAGTTTATAAAGACCCCCTCTGGACGTGTGAAGAACTAATATAGAAAGACCCTCTTGCTACATTGTGCATGTGCAGTTAGGTAAAGAACTAATATAAGAAGATCAAGACCTCTTTTGAGCCTATTTTTTTTTTTTTTTGGATGCATGAGAGTTAGTCATTTCATCATCACCCTAACTTGCTCCCATCCATATTTCACTTAACACGAAATGCTTTTAAAAATACTTACTATTGCTGAAGAAGTTGATTATAAAACCATACAAGCATACAGCCTCGCAGCCAAAATAATTGTAAAACACCGATAGTCACTTAAATTGTACATTTACATATTCCATGGCATTAGTTCACATACCAGCTACTTTCTATCAAATATCCACATAAACGATGCTATTGTCTCTAAAAATCATGTAAAAGGAATCCGGACGAAAGGCAATCCATTACATTGACCGTTTCTACCGGTTAATTTTTATAACAGGGACAAAAGGGGTCAATCAGGTTTGTATGGGTGGAGCATTTTCAAACAAAAAAGAAGAAGAAGATTGATTGTCGCTGTTTTCGAGCTTTTCGAGTCAATCAGGTTAGGTGTTGAATACTTTCAATCTGCCACAAATTATGGAATTTGAGTCCAAACTAAAGTTCTTCAAACCTATAGTGAGACGTAACTAAGTACATTACTCAAAGTCACTACGCATCCGGCCTTCTTTGCGCTCCAAGGCTTGATTGCTAAAATTATAATCAATCATATTAACTGGGATGACTTTGTTTCACTCGCATCTTCAATCCTGCACTCGCGCAACGCACGATCCGTTTCAAATTTCCATAGGGGCCGATCGCGTCTGCCAACGTCCCCCATTTATTCAACAAGTCCATCAAGGTCCTGTGCAACACCAACACCTCAGAGATCTTCGCGTCCCTTCTGGAGATCGACCTCAGGATGGGGGAGACCCCAGCATCGTCAGCAGCCCCTCCCCATTGCACCGTGGCATGTCGGCCTTCTTCACTGGTCAAGAAGCCACCGCAATTTCCATAATGACCATTTATCTCAAGATAAAATTATCTAATTTTTTTTTCAAGATGCCATCACAATTTTCCAATCCTCGACTAATGGTAAGTATGCGTACAGCAGCTCGGGCAGTTAAATATAAAATGCATTCTCCTAGTGCTGAAAATTTTGTCGTAGAAGACTCGTGTTTGAGAATTTCACATTTTCAGATGAAATTGGACCAGCTAAAGTACATAAATCATTGAAAAATACCCCGTTCACATTTAACCACTACTTCAGCCAATTATAATTGGGGGCGGTTATGCTAAATGTAGTCAACCGACGTGAGCTGATTTTGTCATCATTTATACTAGCCCATAGAACGCGTGCAAAGCACGGGGAAAAGACTTGCGAAATCGATTACACGATATAATGATTCTGGAAGTCTTGATCATCATGAGACTAAGAGATTTTCACAATTTATAGAAGTAATTATATGCCAATTGAACTAAAAGGGACAAAATTTAGTTCAATTAAGGTGATTAAAAAAATGAAAATCTTTCAGAAGAAAATTCAGGTAGATGTCATTTATGAAGAGTTCCAAAGGTTAACCACCCATTGAAAGTGTTTTGGAGCACCCCTTCACATTTATTTAATAAGAAAGATTTATTGTATTTATTTTAGATCTATACAAGACACATATTTGATTTTATAAATTTAATTATAAGTTCTAAAGAATTATGCTCTCTTTTTCTTCAAGTCTTTAGAGGCTCCCTCTCCATGCACCAAAAAAAAACCTATATTATAGATAACACTTGTTAGGCCATGTTTCCCTCAATCAATGCTATGCCTCCAATTGGTGGTTGCATATATGAACATTGGTCCAGTCTGTACATGGATGATTTCCGTAACTTTAGCACCAATCAAATATATGGTTGGATGAAATTCTTCAGTTAGGTAAAGAAGAAAATATTGCCCATGATCAAATCCAATGACATTACTTTACAATTAGGAAAATCACTTCAAATTAGATAAATTATGAGGCTACTCTTAGGTTACATGCTTTGAGAAGAAACATGTGAAAGCCCATTCTTACAGTTTAGGGAAAATTTTGTTTAAGCCTCCATCAGTTTGAAGTTCGTGCATGTCAGACCTTGAACTTCAAAAGTTTACTTCCCCTCCCCAAAACCTGAGCCTGCATGTGGCACCGTTATGAGTTTTAACCTTTTCTGGTAACGTGCATATGCCTTCAAGGGTAAATCAGTTAACCATTGCATTTTGCTAGTATCCATGCCCCTGAAACTCAAGAACAATTCATACTTTTTAACAACCTGTCAAAGCGGCGGACTAGCTAGATGCCATGCGACCTACGTTATCATCTACTTTTTAATGCGAGCTGTGTTTTTTGTTCTTGACAAAATTGTTTGCGAGCACAAAGAAAGAATCCGCGCAACAATACTACGAAACAATACTCGAACAGTAGATCATTTTCCTCATTTAATAGCTTTTGAACGGAATCGCTTTGCTAATATGAAAGAAAAAAATGACTTACTCGGGTTGCCCATGAATTGACCATCCAGATCTGAGTTTTTTGCAATTTCCACTTCAAAATGCACATCGATCAAAAGGGAAAGAATTGGAAAATCAATGAAAAATGACCAGATTTAGTCGTTGCATGAAGAGGCTCAACCGGTGAAGTGGGCATCCTTGCGAACCAACCATGTGCTCTCTTAAAATAATATATCTTGTCTTGTCCATAGTTTCGCTGGTTTTGTTCCCACAACGAAAACCTTTCACCGAACGGTGCATTTTGATTTTATTGTTTTGAGGGAACTCAGGTTTTGTGTTAGTATGGGACAGAGAGGTCAAATACAATAATTTGTATATTTGAATACAATGAACTTGTCAAATATAACCTTGTTATCAATGCTAAAATCTAGTCGATATGACTTAATTCAAATACACTTTGTTGCACTAATGAGAACTAACAATGGCTGGATGGATGACCCGACATTGGAATCTAATCGACGTTGTTGAAGGGTGTAGATGACTCCATAGAAACATTGCTTCCAGGTAGGCACAAGGATACAACGCTGGAACCTAGTCTATGACGTTGGACAAGGAACCAAGAAAGCACTACTCTATGATGAGTATGAGAACATAACGTTGGAACCTAATCGACGATGCTGGACTAAGGAAACAATGCCAGGAAGGTACTGTTCTGAAAAAGATATGATGACACAATGCCAGAGTCTAATCGACGACATTAGACAAGGTAAAATAGCACTAGAATCTAATCAACAGCACCGCCTAGGATATGACGCTCACTAGAATTGAATCAATGACAAGAGCTTAACGCTATAACTAAGTTAAGCTAGACTAGGATAACTAGGAAATAAGATAAAGAGTATTGTTGTGTTGTTCAAGGGTGATTCTCTCACTGGAGGTCTCAAAGTATTTATAGGGATGCCTCATAACCGTCAAGCGGTTACTAATTTGAATTGCTACATGTGGTCCTTAGCATATTTCCTATTCTTCAATTGGTTCGTCCCATAATTGCTTCAATCATGCCTTCATCCATTGAGAACAACTTCCTCAACTAAGTCTTTGATTATCAACTGCCTTCCTTTCGTGTGCTTCACTTTCAAAATTTACTACCAAAAATTGCATCATGATGTTTGGACAAGTGACTCCCTCATTGTTGATCACTCAACTTCTTTCAGTATACCCGGCGACAACCGATTATATGCCAATTTTCATAGGGTTATGTATAATTTTGCTAGGCTCCAAAGTGATTTTTGCCTATGTGATTGGCACGTAATGGCATAGTTAATTTTGAGTGCCAACATCTATTTATATGAAGATGCTTAGTACAAGTACCTTACTGATTACTTAGTTACTGCCAAAAAGGATCACTGTTTTATTATTCAAGCTTGCCGTCTTCATTTAGCAGCGAATTCAAGGATGGCTTTTATGGATGAGCTAATGCCTGCTCAGTTGTTGCCTTCCTAGAAGACTAAAAGAGACTTGTCACCTAATTTGGAGGTCGCCAAGTCAACCTTCTAAAAAATGAGCATAGCAAGACGGCCTTCTTTTCGCTTCTATCTAATAGTCTTCCTCTGCACTTTGCTTAATCATTACCTTCTAGGCATTTTTCGTTGGCAGTTCTATCTTGGTGCTGAATTGAATCAACCAACACTAGTTGATTTTGTTACCATTCATACACCAGTAGTCTAGTTAGCCCGACTACACATGGGAGGACCATTTAATGTTTGCATTGTTGTCTATTGGGCCATGATATTAACATTGTTATCTAAAAACAAGGAAGAAAAAGAAAGAAAAGAACGCAATAGCTATATTTCCATCATAATTATGTTACCAATACACCAGCCTATCAACCCGTGCCATGCACGGGAAATAGATTACATGGAAGAATTTGGCTATAAGTCTTGATCGTCACAAGAGTAAGAGACTTTCATAATATTAAAAGTAATTATATGCTTCTTTGTACTAAAAGGGACAATAAGGTGGAGAAATAAAGTAAAAATGTTCAAAAGAAAATTTAGATAGAAATAGTGGTAAAGAGTGTCACGTGTCATACACCCATTTAAAGTGCTTTGAAACATCACTTTCATTTATCTAATAAGACAGATTCATTGTGTGTGTTTGTCTAAGTATATATACGCGAAACATATTCAATATTAGGAATTTTAGTGTATTTATCTTTTTATTTATTAAGAAAACTTCTATTGGATCAACCCAAGTGATGTGGGTTTTTTTTAAATGAGCACGAGAGCGGAGACGAAATAGTGGGTTCACCACTGTTTAATCTAATAAACAAAAGCTCATGAGAATATTGAGCCAATAAGGAGAAGCCCTGTCATATGATGCAACAGCCGGCAAATGCATTCCAAGTCTTTGCTCCAGTTCACGTTTCCAGTCAGGTCAGATGGTGATGGGAATCGCTTAAATTATACCGCTTACAGTGTCGCATGTTGAGTTAGGTGAAAAACTAATATAAGAAGATCAGGCCCTCTTTGGAGTCTAATAATGTTCTTTTCTTTGTTTCTTCCATCAGAGCTAGTCATTCCATCATGTGAAAACTTGCTCACATCTTTCAACCCTAGATGAAATGCTTTAAAAAAGACTCACTATTGCTGAAAGAAATTGATGATAAAATCATTTGAGCAGATAGATATTTCTCAGGAAGAGTGCCGCATATTAGCCACCCATTGAAAGTGATTTCGGGTACCACTTTACATTTATTTGATGAGATAGACTTATTGAATCTACTTTAGATCTATGCATGAGACATTTGATTTTGTAATAATAATTCTAAGCTCTAAGAAATTTTGTTTTTTAACAATTTGCTTCTTATTAACATATTTACTTCAATGAAGAACAAAAAATAGTAAATTTAATTATGGAAACTCATGTTCTTACTTCCTTTCTTCACTTGGCCCAAATATTCTTATTACTATTGGTGTTACAATTTTTCAAAGGGTTAATGCCATAAAAAAATCTAAATTACTATATTTGCATCATATTTACCTCAGACTAAATTTCATGTCACAAAATTTTTTTTAACCGGTATGCCTATGCTACATTGAGCCCAAGCTAATTGTCATGTTAACTATCATCTATTAGCTTGCAGCCAACATCCTTGTAAATTATTGATGTGGGAACAGATGTGGCAAACAACTTGGATGGTCGACGCGTGGCATTGATCAGACCTGGAAATTCAGCATAAATTATTCTCATAAACAACATTTTTGGGGAAGCCATATTTGAAAAAAAAAATTGAGATTGAGATTGAGAAATCTACCAATTTTTCCCTAAGGGCTCCCTTATGTTTCAAAACTTGCTAAAACGACTAAACTTCCCCCAATTTCGCCCTAATATTTCGTTGATTTTGGAAAGAGAGAAGGAGCAAATTCAATTTTGCCCTAACTCTAAATCTACGTCATAGGTCAATTATCTGAGTTGTTCGCCATGTTTGTTTCCACGTCAACAATTTACAGAGGATACTAGACGGAAGCTATAGAGGTTAGATTTGTCATAAGTGTACTTATTTGGAATTTTTGTAACTTCAAAATTAATTTGGAGTAAATGTGGCATGAGTACAATAATGTGGGATTTTTTGTGATGCGAAATTAGTTTAAAATTAATGTGGAACAAATTTACCAGCTTGAATTTTTTTGTGGTATTAACCCATTCTCAAATTAGACAGCTCATTATAATGATAAACAATTTAATTATGGGACCTCATTTTCCACTTGTTTATAACTCTTCCTGAGGGAATTTGCAATTTGCGAAAGGAAACGAGCAACAAAAAAATATGTCATGGTCTAAAAATCAAAGGAAAAGGGAGAAAACCAAAGCAACGTGAATTAGGTGTCAATAATGGAGAGGGCCACTTGTCAATTCCTTACAAGCTCCCACTACACGCACCACAATACTCGTATCATAGTTTTCCCACTTGAGATTCTTTTAGTTGCCTGGATGAAATTGGTTCCTTTAGGAGATAACCGATCTTCTCTTTGCATGGGTGGTATGTCAATGGTAATTGGTTAAGTGCAAGGAATGTCCGCAATAACAATCTCTGCAACCATCCATGAGGAATTTCAAAAGGTTGATTCAGTTTTCTTCATCCGAAGTCTGAATTTTTCACAAACGGGGGATGTAATATTGGAAAATTGGAAGGATGGATTCATTAGAATTCTCAATAAGAATAGGATGGATTCATTTTTCCTATTGTTTCGGCCAGCAAAGACTTTGTTAGGAAGTGATATCATGTTGTTTGAGCATACTTGGGTGGATATTTATGTTCTACGTATGTATCCCAGATTGCAGCAGAGCTTGATTGGGATTTCTCGTCTTTCCTTCCCAATATATGAACCCTACTAGAAGCGATTAGTTTTGCTTCTTTTTTCCTTTTTCTTTTTGAAGGGCCATTGGGATCAGATAAATTAAACAAAATATTAGAAAAAGGAAAAGTAGAAGAACACTTCCAGTAATCAAAATGGAAAAAAGGACAAGAACTTCCAATTATCAATCACGACCATAAAAGCAGTAGTTGTAGAGAAAAGCTTATCGGTAGCAACATTGGTGTTTCCTCTTGGGTGAAGATTTTGCTCTGCGTGGGCAGTACTCAAAAGCAATTGATCTAGATGATGAAGCGTATAAAGTTTTTGTATTTACCAAATAGAATTATACCACGAGCATGGCTGATTTATTTTTTTTCATTTTATAATTAAACGGTACGTGTGTGAAGACCCGGCTACCTAGAGGCTGGTGAAACATCCTACAAATCTTATGAATTAGTCAAATCCAAACCTTTATATCGTGCAAGTGACGCTAACCCAAAACAATTTGCAGTTGCACAAAGTTAATTGGATTCGAAAGGGTGACCTCAAATTCCTAAACTGCAAATTCTCAACATTCCAATCAACTGTGTCAATCCTAGGGTAAACATTGTTAATTTTTTCACCTATCATACTCTTTCACTAGGAATTAGCGATATACCTTTCGCCAAGTATTGAACTTTGATTTTCTATTGAATTGGATTTAGTGCGAATTGGGCAAGAATTCAATTGAAGTGACAAGGACAAAAACAACTAAATCTAATGGAAAAGGAAACGCAAGTAGTAGAAATAGATAAGTTGAAAATGAGAAATACATAAGTTTGTGTTGACGTTCGTCTACTTTACAACAATTGAGCACGTCCTTATATAGCTTACTACAAACTATAATTGCTTATGAGCAATTAACATTCAAATTGATGGTTAAAACTGCATTTCATAACTTTAGGCCCCATGATCGCACGTCAACCTTATCCACAAGTGGCTATAACTCCTCAATTGTCACTGAACTCAACCGTCAATTGGTGTCTTATTTTCAATTGGCATCTTCATTCCATGTCAAACACTTCGTTGTAATCGTCAACCAAACACCATCGTATGTTGATAGTCATATATCATGATCATGGATAATCATCGTAGTCATCGTTAAGTATTTGTACTATTTTTTTTTTTTTTTGTAAAGGTAAGTATAATATATATATATATATATATAGACCAAGATTTACAAAAGATGTGCAACTCGGCCCCACACACACTCAACAGGACTACAAGTCACTGGAGTGAGTGGGTGCCGAGTTCACTAAGTACAACCAAAAAAGGCTACAAAAGTACAACCATGCAAGAAAAACAAGGAGAGGATACCAGTCCTCTCACGTGTCGAATTGGAAAAAACAAGAGTCAATCCCCCAGCTGCGCTGTAGTCTCTTGTTCTTCGAGGTATCCATAGTGGATTTAAGTGAAAGAGCTTTGTCCTTTACTACCTTGATCAGGAATTGCTTCATAAAGGGCACACAAAGGTTGGTAGCCCAAAAAATCAAGTCATTCCTTGACTTCCAAATAACGTAACAGAGCGCCCCAAAAAGAAAACCTGACAATGTCAGAATAGAAACCTTTGACCGAATCTCTGAAAATCCAATGGAGTGTATTCGACCAAGGTAAATTCTTCCAAGCAAGATTACACTTTGCAGCCCAGAAGGAGGCAAGGGAGGTGGGAGGTGGAGACATGGCATTCAAAAAATAGGTGGTCCATGAAATCAGGCGTGAGATTGCAGAAAGCACACAGTACCGGAGGTAGTCTTCCAAAGGACATGAGAAAAGCCTGGGTGGGAAGCCGATTTCTAGAAATTAACCACATGAGGAATTGGTGTCTAGGAATAACTGCTTTGTTCCATAAACTTGATGCCCAATAGACCCGAGCAGCTTTCTTACGAATCGCCGACCATGTTGATGCTATAGAGAATTTGCCCGAAGGGTGATGAGGCCATATAAGAGAATCCTCTCCTTGGGTAAGGGGGGGATTGCGTCTTGCCAAAAAAGGAGTTCCTATAGTACCGTAAACCCATCGAGGGAAAAGAGATCAGCAACCTTAGCATGTCTTGTAAGGCCTGATTGATAGATGTAGAGGTACGGATCTTAGGAGTGCCAAAACTTGGCACGAATAGACACTTAAGTGCCAAAAGTTACAAATGGTACACTGTGCCAAAATCGGAGCAAAATGGATCACTTAAGTGCCAACGACGAGAAAATCTAGCCAAATTGCCACGTGTCCATTTTCTGACGACTTCATTTGTCGACGGAGCATTTTTTTCAAAATAAAAAATTCCACATGGCAATTTAAATAAAAAAAATTGTCCACGTCAGATTTTAAAAAAATTAAACTCGCCGATCCCCTTCTCCTCTGTTTTTTTTTTAAAAATAAAATCGATTTTATAATAATATATATTTTTAATTATTTAATTAATAATTTTTAAAATCCACATCAGCGCAAAAACTATGTCTTTTTGCGTTGATTTTTCGTCATTTCAATTTCGGGCTAGCCACGTAGGCAAAAAAATTAATAAAAAATTGCCACGTAGGATTTCCAACAGGGTTCCGGCGACTTGGCACTTAAGTGATCCATTTTTTTTTAAAGTGGCACTTAAGTGTACCGTTTGTAAGTTTTGGCACTTAAGTGTCCCTCCGTGCCAAGTTTTGGCACTCCCGCTGTACTTATGCCGATAGATGTATGAGTCGTCAAAGATTTGATTGAGGGGGCCCATGTCAAGACACGGGTCAAACCATAAGGAAGTAGACTTTCCATCTCCTACCTTCTATCTGAAGTAACCTGTAAATTCCCCCCTCGGCGAGAGGATTTTCCTCCAAGCCCAAGAGCAAAAAGTTAGAGATGTGGCAATCCAGAAATTTTTCCTTTTGAGGTGTGTGGAGTGTATCCACTTACACCATAATGATTCTTTATCAATGAATAAGATCCAAAAATGCTTTAACATTGCAGCTTTATTACTATCTCGAATTCGCCGAATTCCTAGACCCCCCTTCTTGTTTAGGGAGACAAACGTCATCCCACGAAACCTTTGCGCCTCCCGGTCCAAGTCCCGGACCTTTCCAAAGGAATTGCCGACATATTTGTTCTATCCTGTTTACTATAGAAGACGGTAGCCAGAAAATTGACGCCCAATAGACTTGAATAGCATGCAGTACAAATCTAATAAGTATTTGTGCTATTGGTAACTTAATGATCATAAAATTGTACTTAATACTGAGCTCTGTATCCTTTTAGGTTGGCGTCATGTCGATTAGAAAAAAATTGGTCATTTTTGTGGCGTCAATACAAACATCATCTTGCTACTCTAATACATAACCCAATCTCCGTTTTTTTTTTTTTTTTTTTTCAAGCCAAATAATCCAAACTTTGTCGGCTAGGGCCTGTTGATAACGAAGAAAAGGATGATTTTCATAATTTATTAGTTTGGTACATGAATGACTTTTGGAGTTTTCTTCTATGACCATAATGACAAGTCGGAGTTTAAAAATCGGTAGTAGAACGTCGAACGCCAACGCGCGGTCTTTCCTGGAAGTCTCCTATCAAATTTAATTTATCTCAAACAGACCAACTGGAATAAGAAATTTGCTAAGCAAACAGTCGCTTATTTCTTCCTCGGAGTTCTATAAATCTGAAGAGGACGCAGTTCAGTCATTTAAGTTGCCGTGTTTGTGCGAATCCAACTACCTTCCCAGAATGGAACCGCTGTAAGATCCTGAGCATGTGTAAAGATTTTCTTTTCCTTTACTTTGTTTCCATAACAGAATTACCTAATCCTAGATCTGCAAAGAAAGTGTGTGAATTTTAGATTGACTTTTTTACTGCTGGAACATATTCCTGATTACATCAGTCTGTTGGTTTCCTGAGTTGCAGATTCAGCGATGGATTGTATTTGGCAAACTTGATGTCATCCAGTATTCTTATAGATTCATGGAATGCGATATCTAAACATCAAGGGGATGATCCCATCAACATCATCGAGGACCATCTAAACTGCAATACAATTGCCTTTGTCAGCTCACCGGTCACTACAACTTATCCTCAACAACAAAGCCGTTTGACTCGTATATCGGAGAACACTGACTTTAAGTTCCTATTCTCCGATACTCATGCATCTTTTTCAATAAATGAAGCTGCTTTTTCTCGGTTTAAAATTCTTCGTGGCAAGTTCTCTGAAGAGGTAGGCCCTTTGAGCCATTTTCTCGAGTTACATATTATAGCTAGCTTGAAGTTGCTGTGAGGTCTCAAAGTACCACTCAGATCTAGGAATCATCTGTTAAAGATATTTGCGACTGAAATACGCATGCTAATATTTGCTCCCTCATGACTTTTGACTTGTTTCCTTCGTTAACCTAACAGATGAGAAGCGATAGCATTGTTTTGCCCTTTTTTTTTGGTCGGTAGCATTGTTTTGCTTGAGAAGTGTGATTTTTCTTTTTATTTTTTTGAGCGTAAATCAGCGTCTTCGTTCTTGTGAATCATGAATCGAGTATCTATCCAAGGGATAGGAGAGGCGTTTGGTGTCTCCTCCAAACAAAAAAATTGTCAGTCATTTGACAAAGCGATATATATTTTAATATGCTGCAGAATGAGAGAATTACATAATATTAAGTTGGGGATAAAGCCTAACTTGCACTTCTTTCTATGATTTTGTATCCTTTGCTCTTCTCAAACACACCACAAAAAATTCAAGAAAATTGATTATTTTATTTTATTTTTCTGTCGAAGAGAAAATTGATTACATTGCTAGATACATAAAAATAAATGAGAGTGCTTGTTCATACCTGATTTATTAAGTCAATGAAGTTAACTAGATTAGCTTGAGAATCAATAGATTAAAATAATTTTAGTCCAGTCTATAATTAAGATTTTCTTTGTTTTTCACATTTTTGAAAAATATTTTTGAAGAAAATAGTGTTTAGCTTAATTGTAAAAATGAATTAGAAAATATTTTTATTATTTGATATGACGGTTCGAATTTGATTTTCTTTGAAAAAATTATCAAAACCCAAAATTTTATTAATTAATTAATTAATTTATTATTATTATTTTTCCTTCGTCCCCAACCTCACACTCCAACGCCTCATTCGACTTCGGTGTGACTCCGTGCGCGGCACCCGCCCGGTCGCCCCTTGCCTCCGGATTTGCTTCCCTCCCCCGACTGCGCCCTCGCAGCAGGTGGCGCCTGCGAATTCGCGGACTTGCTCCGAGGATGCTGTGATTCACGAGCGAGTCGGAGGAGAAGTGTGATTTCCTCACGAGGATCGAGGCTCGCCGGCCTCGGGTAAAGCTCCACCTCACAAGAAACTCGGGCGAGGCTCGACCTCGCCGAATTGGGCGACCTCAAGACTCAACCAAAGGCCGGTGAGCTTGAGACTCGCCTGATCCGATGACGTTGAGCTCGCCTGAGGCCAGCAAGCGAAGCTGAGAGAAGGCCAGGCGAGGGAGCGGTCTCCGAAGAGGCAGCAATCGGACGCGGGAGGGAGCTCTATGGAAGGTGTGGGGGTGCGGAGAGTAACACGGTGAAGAGTAACACGAGGTGGAAGGGCAGCAGAGAGAGAAGACAAAGATGGTGCGATCCGAGCGAGAAGCATGGAGATATTGAGACAGGAGAAAGTAGAGATTGGTCTTCAGAACACAGGAAAATTATTTTTTCTTACTTTTCAAGTGTTTTTTTCCATTTATGGAAAATGTCTTTCTTCTTCTTTTTTCATTTATAAAAAATGTCTTTCTTAAGTTACTTATTTTTTGTGAATTAAACACTGGAAAATCTAGAAAACCTTTTTCTTGGAAACAAACGAAACCTAAAACTTTCAATGAAACGAGATGCAACTTCACTTTAAGGTCCACATTTTAGTCATTCTCATTTGCCGCTTGAAAATAAATTCGCTAGATACATGCACGTTCATCAGAGTGGAATGACCCTTGGATACATATTATTATTGAAAATGTCATTTGCTCTGACAGACTTTGCATTGACGCTCATTCTGCTTCAATGCAGCTTAAAGCTTCTTCCAAGCGTTCAATCGAAAGGAATAATCCCTATATTATCACAGGGCGTGGTCTGGATGGATCTGTTGCATCCCTTTTAACATTGTGGCTTCTAAACACACTCGATCCAGCCAAATTCAAACTCCTTTGCATCACTTTTGGTTCGCCCCTCCTCGGGGACACTGATTTCCAACAAGCCATATCGCGCCATCCGACGTGTAATTCTTGCTTCTTGCATGTGGTTTACGGGGGTCACTGTGTCCCTAGATTATACCTTGATCCACCCCCCGCTGGCCAAAATCCATACAAGCCTTTTGGTACATTCCTTTTGTGCTCTGAATCGGGTGGGGCATGTTTCCAAGCCCATGAATCCATAATCAAGCTGCTCGGATACGAGAATCTGGAAGCTGTTGCTGAATATCAACAGTCCCGAACTAATGTTTATGAGAACGTGATTGAATGTCTTGAGAAAATGCATTTTCGAAGGGATGTTTCTCACTTTCTCAGGTATGAAGCAGACTCTAAAAGCTGGGTTACCATGTTTCAGTAACAGAATTGCCTAAATCCAAGATCTGCGAAGAAAGTGCATGCATTACATAGTGACTTTTTACTGTTAAAACATCTTGATTAATTTCAATCTGTTGTTTTTTCCGAGGGATTCAGCGATGGATTATATTTGGCAAAATTGGCAGTGTCATCGAATATTCTTACAGATTCATGGAATGCGATATCTAAACATCAAGGGGATGAACCTGTAACCATCATTAAAGACCATCCAGAGTACAATTTCATTGTCTTCGTTTGCTCACGGGTCACTACAAGTAATCCTCAACAAGAAAACTGCTTGGGTTTTGCGTTGGAGATCTCTCAGTTCCTATTCTCCGATACTCGTCAACCTTTTTCAATAAATCCAGCTGCTTTGTCTCTGTTTAACTCTCTTCGTGACAAGTTATCTCAACTACAGAAAGAGGTAACCCTTCTATCGGTTCTCTCGAGTTATCCATTATAGCTAGCTATTAGTTGCCTTGAGGTCTGAAAGTGCTTCTTAGCTCTGGGAATCATCTCTTAAAGATATTGCCACTGAAGCATGTGTGCTAATAGTTGCCCCTTTAGGATTTCAGCTTGTTTCCTCCATGAACCTTATCAGATGAGAAGTGACAATATTGTTTTGCTAGAGAAGTATGTTTTCCATGTTTTTTTTTTTTGGTTTGAAATGTAAGTATCATTTATAAGATGACGTACAATAGTTTAGGGGCATTCCCCATCATTACAAAAGATAACTAAGAACTCAAAAAAATGGAGTGAGGGATTCTCCATATAGTAGCCAAAATTATATTTGTCTGGGAAGGTTTAAAATTTTTGTAAAATGATGCTCGACCCCTGACAAGCTTACGAATTTTAGCCACAATGATGGGGACATCATTTGACTTGTTTAGGAAACGTCTATAGTTACGTTCCATCCAAATGCAGTAAATGGTTGCTAAAAAAGTTACTTTGAGAAGCCTTGCCGCCAAATCCTTGCCTTTGGTAGCCCTGATCATCCATTGGATTTCATCATTCCATCCTCCTAAGTTACGGCGGATACCGTATTGTGCAAGGATAATACGCCATATGCTTCCCGTCCATGTGCACTGAAAGAATAGATGATCTCGATTTTCCAAATTATCCAAACAGAAATTACAATGGATTGCTATTGCGGGCATCCAACGTGATATGATATCTGCTGTTGGGAGTTTGCCTCTACAAACTAACCATCCAATAAAATTGTGTTTGCTAACCCCACATGTCCATATCATTTGGTACCATCCCACATTCGGTCCCACATTCCTGAGTTCATCGTATAACTCTTTGCAACAATATCTTTGTCTAGATATGGCTGGAGCTAAGGTTGGCCTTAGTTTAAGAATACCGCGCCAACTCCATGCCATACTACCTTTAATTTCAAGCTGCATAATTGGAGTGCTTCTACATTTGGTACTATGAACCCATTTACTCCATAAGGAAGACGATGGACAGTTTATGAGGTTCCATAGCATGCGGCCCAATAAAACTTTGTTCCATAGGTTTAGATTGAGCAACCCTAGTCCTCCCTCCCTTTTTGGCAAGCAAACAATTTCCCAAGCAACTTTATGCGATCGATGGCCTTCCATATTTCCACTCCATATTTCCATGTTTTTTAACATTGTTGTGATCATAAATCAGTACCTCCGTTTTGTGAATCATGAATCAAGTAATGTCATGAAATTTTGGATGAAGCATTCTTTATATTTGTTGGTCATGATGCAAAGCAGCGTATATTTTTATTATGCTGAATAAAGAGCTTTACATAATATTAAATAATGAATAAAACCTAACTCGCACTTCATTTTATGAGTTTGTACAAATTGCTCCTTTCCAAAAACATCCTACATTTAAATACAGGAAAATCGATCAACCATTTATACTGTCGATTATCTTATAAGGTACACAAAGACAAATGTGATGGTGCTTGTCATGCCCAATGATAGATTCAATGAGGTTAAACAGATTAGCAGGACAATCAATTCATTAGATCAATTTTTGGCCAATGTAAATCGAAAGATCTCAATGGAACAAGATGCAACTTCACATTGAGATCCACATTTTGGTATTTTTCATTTGCCCCTTGAAGATTGTTTTCACTCACTAAATGCAAGATGCTCATCAGAGCGGAATGATCTCTTGAATATACACAAGCATGGAAAACTTCACTTGCTCCGACAGGCTTTGCATTGATGCTCATTCTGTTTGAATGCAGGTTAAAACTTCTTCCGAGCCAGACGACTCTCGTTCTTTGGCCAAAAAGAAAAAAAAAACTATCCCCTATATCATCACAGGACGTGGTCTGAATGGATCCGTTGCATCCCTTTTTACATTGTGGCTTCTAAACACGCTCGATCCAACCAAATTCAAACTTCGTTGCATCACTTTTGGTTCTCCCCTCCTCGGGGATGCAGCGTTCCAGCAAGCCGTATCGTCCCATCCGACATGGAATTCTTGCTTCTTGCATGTGGTTCACAAGGGTGACTGTGTCCCCCGATTAACTCCCGTTTCTTCATACAAGCCTTTTGGTACATTCCTTTTGTGTTCAGAATCGGGCGATGAGTATCTCGAAGACCCTGAATCCTTAATCGAGCTCATAGACGAGAACCTGGAAGCTGTTGCTAAAAATCAAAAGTCCCAACCTTTCGATTATAAGAATGATCTTGAACGTGTTGAGAAGAAACTTTTAGAGAGGGATTATGAGGCAGGGATTACTGTTCAAGTCGCAGCAGCTGGACATCAGGTAGCGCATCTTGACTATGTTTTGTTCAGTTTGAGCCATTGTTCTAGTTGGGGTGTTTTATGCGGAGAAACTATGATTCCATTCTAAACTTGCACCGTGCATAAATAATTAATAAATAACTATAATAAAATAATAATCACTACGTCACTAATTTGAATTTCCTGATTAATTATATACGTTGTTAAACTAATTTATGTAAGTAATGATTAAGTAATAATGTAACTACGAACTGCAATTGTCTGTATTATATTAACTTATCTAATAGAATATAATATTATTTACATTTATAAGCACAGATATTATTGCTTCTCTCTGTAGGAATTATAAAAAAGTTAATACTATTGATATGCTATAACTATAACAACATAATTATTATTGCTGGTGACCTAATTTGTGATTTTATCCTAATTGTTGTACTATAGTATATTAACTTAGGGTAATGATATATCCACAATCAACATATCTTCTTTCACAAATTTTTCTAACTCTATATTTTTGTCGGACTCATTTGCCATTAAAGCTCATCCTCAATCTCCATTAAGATTGTGGAAAAGTATGAAAGAACTAACATCTACGACATTAGGCTATAATTGAAGAAGCTCAACTAATCTTTTTTTTTTTCGTTTCTACTATTTCCTATGTTTCATGTTTCGATTAATGTCATATGCAATTTTTATCTATTTAAAAAGGAAAAGGAACCAACTAAAAAAAAAAGGGAAAAGGAAAGTGCGAAGGGAAGATAGGTTTTTTTCCAATGGAAGAAAGAAAACGGTTATTTTGGTTTTATTTGATTATTTACTCATTTTGTCAGCTGGTACTTTTGTTTTTATAACTTTTAAAAATCCTCATAGAGATCGTGGATGAATTTTAACGGCAAATTATCTCCAATCAAAATATAGAAAACAAAAAGTTATGGAAGAAGTTGTCTTTAGTTGTGGGAATGTCATTTCCCTTAAAATTATTTCGTAAATGCTATGTTAGATTTATTAAGGTCATGTTTCTTACAACATTTTCTTTACTACCGAAGAAAGAGTCTCTATTATTTTCCATTCCTGCAATGCATCCAACCAAGAATTAGAATACCAATTTCATCCTTTTCCACTCTTTTCTTTTCTTTTTTGTCTGGGCAAACACAAACATTAGATTTCATCAAGTCCAGAAGCCTGTGTGGTGCACGGGTTCCTTTTATTGTGAACAAATCATTCAACTCCAAGCAATTTTTTGAAAAGCGCCAAGAATCAAATTATAAGGGAAAGCATAATGATTTAAACTTGTACTTTGGTAGTGATCTCAACGACTTAGTATAAAACGAAGAAATCAAAATGGCACATGGATTCTATTTTATTTTTGTTTTTTTCATATCTCGTTTTTCCTTTTTTGGTTAGTTTCACCCTAACTTCTGGAATAATGAATTACGGATGCATTGCATTGCGCCCTAAGAGCGCCTACATTCCAAGGACACAGTCTCATAAAGGGTCAGATAATTTCAGTTCACAAGATCCAACAGTGATCGGAAACCAAACGAATCGTCAATAGACGCAACATTTTGATGCCGGTCTTTTATTTACAGCTCGTACATGTATGCACCTTTAATCAAGAAAAGAATTGCTGAACACCAAACAACCTCTTTACGAGTGTTTTTTCCCTTGTGGACTTTTAACCGGTGGAACTTTCGTTGTCCTGACAGCAACAAGATGGGGACATTTCTGCTCTGATAAAAAGCATAACAAAGCACGAACGTGACATCATAAAGCCACAGGGAGACGAATTTGATCCTGCCCAGGAATTAAACGAATTGAAAATCTGCCTGGCTTTAATGGAGTGGTACATGAAAAAATGCAGAGCCAACGGCGAGGGTCCCGGTTACTATGACAGCTTCAAGAATGCACGGGAACGGCGGGACAATGGAGTTGATAAGTACAAGACATACCTGACGAACTATTGGGAGAATATGGTCGATGATGCGAGGAAGAAGCCTCCAACATGGGGTGCACCACTACGGCCCCGTTATCTATTTGCTGGGACAAATTACCGGAGGATAGTTGAACCGCTAGACATAGCAGAGTATTACAGAAGGGGCCGGAAGGATTACGAAATCCGAGGAAGATCCAATCACTACAAGCTGCTAGAGCAATGGCTGAAAGTTTATCAGGAAGAAAATCCCCAGGAATCGGCTGGTCACCCTAAATCGGAAGGAGAAAAGTTGACGACAAAAGATTCATGCTTTTGGGCACAAGTGGAGGAGGCAATCCGGTCATGCAGGCTGCTGGACAGAGACAGTGAAGGAGAAGAAGCAAAGTTAAAACAATTTGAGGAGTATGTTAAGAATTTGATCGACGAAGGCACGCTTTCTCCTGACATATTCTTGGAGAAAAGCAGCTATATGCAGTGGTGGAGGGAGTATGAGGAGATCTTGAAGAAAGATGAGGGAGATTCTGATTCTCAACCCTCAGGACTCGTCGATTACATGAAGAAAGAACTCTATAAAAATTATGGTAAAGAGCCCCCGACCGATTCGAATGCAAATCCACCTGATTCCTCACATTTGGTTCCTACGACTTCTGGAAATCCTCACGGCTCACAACTGGGTTCATGAGGAATGGCCGACATGAAGGTTATGCTGAAGGTATCCAAATGCTGAAAGTTATGATGTCAATCAGTCTCATTTCAGTTTAACAAAGCATTTTCCCATATTTTGAGTGCCGCATTATAAGAGTACGACATTTTATCCACTTCTATAGGATTGATATTGGCTACTGCTCATGGCCACTGTGGTCGTCGTGATAAGGACCGAAATCCCCATTTCCCCATCGGTGCGGAATCCATCCGCTTTCATCACTGCTCGCCTTGAATCATAGGACACCCCCATGAGAGATCTATGCATTCCGAAGGCTCCAAATTTGACAAATTATGCATTCAGAATTGCTCGATGTCAATATGGCAAGCTATATCCACACCAACTCTAAAAGACGCTCATTCCACGTTAAAGGGGGGAAAAAAAGTGTGGCAAACCAGTGGGTGATTGACATCTTAGCTTAATTGATGGGATTCTGATTAGGTGCAGAAGCATGGCGGTGGGAGTATAAGAAAGCTGTATGATGCTCTTAAACTTCCCTCAATTTATATCTTGCTATGAAGAAGCTATCCTTCCTGAAGCACACTTATGCCAAAATATGGTACTAGGATAGCACCCAAATAAAGTATTATCTTACACAATTATTACACACTATTTATGAGTTGTAAAAGCTCGATCACCGTTAGAATGTATTTTCTCACGTCACTAAAAAAAAAAAAACGAAGAGCAAACCGGCCATCTCGAGTTTAAGCTCGTAAATAAATTCGATCTATAAGTGGAGGTGGAAATCCGACTGGAATTTTTGGCGTGCTCGGATGTGGCGTAAATTAGCGAAGTCCATGGATTTTGATCTTTTCTTGGAGTCTGACTTTTGGTCAGAAAACAGGAGAAAGCAAAAAGGGGAAATTAAAGGAAATTTACATCCATAAAGGATTCGTCCAAGACTCCCCTACATAATAATATATGTGTGCTCTTGGGTTTTATTAATTAAGCCGTTTAGAGGAGCAAAGGGTGCGCTGCTCGTGAATTCCGCCAAGATCAAATTGAAGAGTGTTTAAGCGGAAAAGTCATGAATCAAGATTTTATGTATTTTTCTGCAAGATTAAAAATTATTTTGTGAAGAATTATAGAGCTAAACACTGTGTGAGTTTATTAAGTGCAATTAAGGGTTAAGAAATACTGAAATTATTTGAGTGACTCCATTGTGATTGAGTCTCCATTGTGTAACTTAATTTATAGTAAATTTCTTTGTTATTCTCCCTGTGGGCATAAATCATAAAAATTCGGTGTCCAATTTATTTTCTAGTATATTTATTTTTTACTATTCAATTACTTGTTTCTAAAATACCAGCTCCTGCAAACACACACTCAACCTTTTTATTACTCTTTATTCCTCTCCCTCACCGACGAGCAACTCTCTTTTCTCTCTGTTTGTAAGGCTCTCTCGACTTGAGAGGCAATTGGGGTCTTAAAAAATTTTAGTATATCTATTATTTTTTTGGGATTATTCTAAAAATTTAAACTTTTAGATGAATGTGTGATTTATTATCTAAATATTCTAACATCTAATGCCCCAGCCTCCAATTTAGTGCTCAAATGAAACACACAGTGAAATGTCATTGAGCCCAAAAAAACCGTTTTACTTGGTTCCATGTTAGTTGATCGCTGATTGATTGTCACCATCACTGACGGGCATTCACTAATTTTCTGGTCAGGTCCTTTAGCAATTGCACTGGCTTTTTCTTAGCTATGCCTTGTTTCTAAAATTATGATGTTGTCTTTAAGTGTTTTTACAATATGACAAAATTAATGGTGTCTTTAGCGTTTCCCAATATACATCGCACTGCATCCCAGTGAGGCTTTATTGGTTTTCAATTAAACCAACTCACTATGTCAATTACATAGAAAATGTCGAGACATATCAACGTCAAGTAAATTAAACTTCCAACTAATTGGTGATGCATGGTCACGTCTTTGAAATGTTTCCCTTCTTCCACTAGAAGATTCCCACTAGCCTTCAAGTTGTCATTGACGACTAGAATCCAGCATCCCAAACTTTGCCAAAATCTTCAGCATATTTCCCTTGGCAGACAGAGCATTTTCTGTTCTATTCACTTCAAGTCCAAGAAGATGTTTGAGCTCGCCAAGCTCCTACCTCTGAAATTGAACCGATGGGTTCTCTCTTAGGGAAAATTATCTTTCATTTTCTTTGGGATGAAGAGATCATCATCATACACTGGCACGATAGCCGATTTACTTCTCATACATATTTGCTATAATATTCATGAAGAGATCATTCATGTCCCTAGGTGAGGCCAGCCAGTCCGGCCATGGCCTATGGCTGGCCACGAGCAAAAGAAAGAAAAAAAATAGTGAAAAGGTGTAGTCAGCATAGACCATTTTACGTGACACTGCTGGCTCCATGTTAGCGATTTCTTATCAAAATTTATCAAATCGAGTCAATTAACAAAAAATGAAAATATTTAGAATTCAATTGACGACATTTACAAATTTAGAATTAAATTAATAAAAGTGTAATAAATTTATGATTTTTTGGACAATTTTCCTAATGATAGATAGATTCCTTGCTAATACAAGCACATGAAGTAATCTATGATTTCATTGATGAAAGTACTAACCATGAGTATCCCCAAAATAATGAGCAATTCAGGAAAATTACAATCTCATTCAAGAGTTATCATCTTACCAGAAAGCTAAGATAGGTACACCCTAAGTTACGACCACTTGAAAAATATTATTGTCCTCGTGAAAGAGTTGCTAATCATAGGTACCGTGGGGTATATATGTTATTGACCCGTGGAGGAGAATCAGGATCTTATGGGAAAACCATTAACTAGTAGGTTATTTTAAGTCTCACTTACAAACACCACCAGATGCATGTTTATACATAAGAAGTACAATTTACAAGCCTAAATGATGATATTCATGACTAAATTGGAAGTAACATAACCAATCTGCTGAGGTAAAATTATCGTCCTTTCAAGAAAAGTTGCTAACTATAGTTAAACCCGAAATAATGAACATCTCTAGCTGAGATCGCAGTCCCTCTCATACTTAGTAGGTGGAACGTCCAATTCTGTTCTGCTGCAGTGGCATATATAACAAAGTATTCTGACCTGATTAAGCAATAGTTTAAGATAAGATGGGCATTTATAGATACAGATGAGCTCTCAAACATTCCAGGAGTGAAGTAAAGCGCCAGTTTCCATCACCACAACAGACAGCTCCCCATGCTTAAAAGTAGATGCGATGCAATCTGCTTAAAAGTCCTGTTGCATCCATTTCCAAGATATTCTGTTTGGATCTCGCACCATTGCCAAAAATACAGTGAAGCTCCTGATCATTTAAAGCATCAGAGGCATGAGAAATTGTTATTGCTGAATTAAGAACCAACAAAATGATGAAAATTCAATATCTAGAGACAATGACTGATGGTACAAACATGGGAGATGGATATAGGCAAGAAGAAAAACAAGAAAGAGCGCAACATGGTTCCTACCCGATTTTTCACCATTGAAGATGTTACTTTTGATAGGATCAAAGCCATAAATCTACCATCGGATCGAGCAATTTGGCATCTCAAAATCGACGAACAAAGTTGAATAAGGATTCATGGAAATTCATGATCTCGAATTTAGTACCATGGATTTGAAGAAAAACCCCAAAACTTCCATTATGGTGCTCCCAGCGCCAACTTCCATGACAAAATAACTGAAATACAAATTACGAAAATGCTAAGAAAGTCACCCATTCATCAATAGAAGCTAAAATGAATCAAACCAATGAAGTTCTTTATTCTTCTGCATAAATGAAAGAAATGCATAATAAGTATCATCAGCGCACAGATAACAACCTCAATGGAACTGGGAAATGCTATTACTGTATTTGCCCAAGCGCAGATTGATATCATGTCAAGGATGAAGAATCTTTCTTTATGATTGATGACGGGAAATGTACTTACAAGGTGTTCTGGTCTGTTTGGGTTCCAAATTCCAATCATGATCACAAGTCAGACTATACCGAAGCATCGCATCCACTGGCTTAGCCAACTTCCTCAAGGTTCCTTGAATTTAAGACAGAAAAGAATAGTGCATTGTCAAGGACAACTGCTCATGTAAAATGGCAATACATCTACTATAACTACATTTACTTGTTAGGAACAATGAATGATCTTCAGATTCGAAGTTTTGAAGTGCTTCCATAATGTACCTGTCTTATCAATTCTGTATGAGGCGTGTCATCTATCTTCCAGAGTTGTTCCCATTGACTCGCATCCAGTGATATCAACTTCCAAGTCTGGCTTTAGCCCTTGAAGCTCAGTCAATTGCTCACAATATTTAACCTCCAGAATTCGTAACTTCTTACATGCTGAAAGATCAGGCAATGTCACGATTGACTTGCATCCAGAGATAACCAACTCCTCCAGAAACTCCATCTTATTTAGGCCTTGAATTTCAGCTAGGCTTTCACATTTCTAGCAATTAATCGCTTGAGATGCTTTGACTTTGAAAGGTCAATTTTCTGATGAACTTGCGTGCAGAAATGTTCAACACCTCAAGGCATTCCAATTCGTCAAGGCCTTCGAGGTCAATATTTTTTGCCTCTCCATTGTAGCTTTCAAGTTCTAAGTATCTCACCGACTCTAAATCTTCAAAGTCATCAAGATCTGATAACTCTGTCCCTGTGGATACATCCAATGTTTGTAGGGATTTTAGCACTTTCAGACCTTTGATTCCCGTCAGGCTGTAGCACTGCAGGAGCTCTAATTTTGACAAGGATTCCAACTTTGAAAGATCTGGCAATGTCTTCAACTCATGGCATTTCCAAATGCGAAGCTTCAGTAGTTTCGAGGGAAGCTCCGGGATGCTTTCAAGAGACATGCAAACATGAAGAGTGAGCTCCTTTAGGTAACTTAGGTGACAGAGTGAAGGAAGTGTGGAACTCTGACAGGTGAGTTGCAGGAAAGATAAGGCGGGAGGAAGTTCTGGCAGTGACTTTAGCTGGTTGCAGTACAACAAATCAAGATGTTCGAGAGTTGAAAGCTTATCGATGTCTGGTAAGCCAGAGATTCTCGCTTTGCCTAAGCGAAGGATCTTTAGAGAAGACATTCCACTGGTGTCAATGCAGATATCCTCTTTCAGATTATGGCAGCCCGAGGCAACTAATTCTTGGAGTTTTCCCAATTTTCCAACAGCGTTAGGTAGCTTCTGTACTGCGCTACGAGAAAATCTCAGAATTTCTAAATTCTGCAATTCTTCAATGGATTCGGGTAATTCCATGACTCCTGTAAATGATAAGTCCAGCTCAGTTAACAACTTCAACTCCCCAATCATAGAAGGGATCCTTTTCAACATGTAGCAGCGCACTAACGACAAGCGCTTCAATTCCACAAGGGACTGTACAGATTCTGGAAGTTCTGGTAATTTTTTACAGGTGTCCAAGTTAAGGGTCGACAATTTCGCCAGACTGCCTATTGAGCTGGGAATCTCGGTCAGCAAACGACAACCCACGACACTAAGCATTTTCAGCTTCTTCAGAGATCCTATACATAGAGGGATTTTTTGTATATCAGTCTCATCTAAAGAAGTTCTTCTAAGTTTTCTAGTTTTCCCACTTCTTCAGGTAGCTCCTCAAAACTCCCACACCATTTCAAGTTCAAGGAAATGAGGCCCCCGACATCTTTGATGGATGGATGGATTATCTTCAAGTCCTCACATTGTTCCAAATTAAAATTCTAAACTTTTGAAAGCCGAGAGATTGGGAGTACTCTTCAAACGTGAGCACCTTGAAAGGTTGAGAACTTTCAACTTCTCCATCTATAAGGAACAAAACCCTTACAGGGTGAGCCACTGGAAGTATATTATTAACTGAACGTAACAGAAGAGAGAATGTGTTTCTCATCTTACCTTGATTGATCTCCAGTCTCCCCAATTTTCATGAGTACTGCTTGATAACTCAAGTATGAGTAATTTCTCCAAATGAATATTGGTCAGCTCAAAGAATTTGGACATCTCTCCCATTGCAGCCATTTTAATTCAGAAAATGCTTCCGTCAAATGTCCAGGAAAATTTTCGGAACTAGCATGAAGGAACCTCAACTTAGGTAAATTGCAAGGCGCCCTAGCTTGAATAGCTTGCTTGAGCCATTTTTGTCCAGATGAAGGGCCACAATCTTTGTCGCCCCTACAAGAAAAAATTGAGATCATGAACATTACATTAAAAAATTGCATGGCGTTGGCAGAATTGAAAACTTTTTGATAAAAAAAATTAGAAAAAAAAACATAAGAAGAAAAAGCTAACAATTATAAAAGGGAATACAACATTCATGTGACATAAGAGAACATGGAACAAGGTGAGCCAAAACGATGTGGAGAGAACTGTTACCTCAGGTTTGTCCAGTATCTTCAAGGCTTTCTCGAAGTCCCTTATTCTACTGGGGTTCTGACTTGCAATACTGCTGCCCAGACCTCTTAATTGATCCTGCATTCTTAATTTGTTATTATCCCCAATTTTTATTAGCGACAGGGATTTCAATTTTGCAATTCCCACTGTCGGCCAAAATTCACAATCTTTCCACATGTAGTGGGCAATCCTAACGTCGTTTCCATCAAACAGACACGCAATATCCAAAATATTTCTTTCTCCTCATTATCTAAGGTCTTGTAACTTATCATCAACTTTTCTTGCACTTCCTTCAGAGGTATCTTCTTTAATTTCTCCAGCATTTCTTCCCAATCTTCTTTCTTTCTTCTTGTCCTCAGGAGATCACCAATAATCACGAGAGATAAGGGTAGCCGTCCCGTGGTGTCAATGATCTTTCGAGAAAGAAACTCAAATTCTTTCGGAGGAAAGTTCGTGTTGAATACGTGTCTGCTAAACAGTTTCAATGAATTGTTGTCATCCATGTCTGTGAGTGGATACCCATGGTAAACCCCACACTTGGCTTGATCAAGGAGAATTTCTTCTCGACTTGTAAAAATGATCCTACTTCCAGACTTAAACCAACTACCGTTTTCTATAAGCATATCCAACTGTTCTTTTTTATTCACACCATCAATAAGAATAAGGACCTTCTTGTCCTTAAATGCCTGTTTAAGGGTATTAATTTCAAAACCAGATCTACACACGTCATATTTACGGTGTAGTAAATCAGAGCTTAGTTGAATTTGCAGATCCTCAATACTTTTGTTGTCTCGAATATAAAGGACACTGTTATGCTTAAATTTACTGGAGAGAGAGAATTCGTTATAGATGGTCTTAGCTAGAGTCGTCTTACCGACACCTCCCAGTCCATAAATTCCAATGATTCGCATGTCAGCAAATGCATCAGTGTCTGCCAATCTCATAATCTCCTTCACGTGATCTTCTGTTCCAACCGAGTGCTTGGAAACATCTAGCTGCAAATACGTCTGCTGCTCTTTAAGCACAGTTTCAACAACGTGTTTTATTAAATCTGGTTCACGCCTGTCAGAGAATACAACACATAAGAACTCCATGGCTCTGCTGATAAGGATTAAGGACAATAATGATACTACTTCAAGAAAGGATCTTAAGATAATAAAACAAAGTTTTTGGTGAAAATGAAGTACCTATATTTATCCGATACAAATGCGTTCAATTTACAAACTTCCCTGAGCACATTTGCGACGATCTCCGGGTCAAAATGCTTCTTAATTGATTCGAATTCAAACCCAAAGTTCCCTTTCAGGTGTCTCACGTCGTCCACCTTTACTTTGTAAAGTATCGGAAAGACTAGTTGTCCTTTACTCCGGCACTCCATCATTAAGATCAGCTCGTTGAGGCACCATTTGCTGGAAGCATACTTTTCTGAGATAACAGGGATTGAAATCTTTGAGTGCTTGACTGCATTGAGAATTGCCGGGGGAAAGGGTTCACCAAAGCGGAGACTGTCTTCATCTCTGAACACTAACTCTGGTGGCATGACTCGTACCTCAACAAGTTCTCGATAGAGGTAATCAACGAAATGTTCACGAGTATCTGGGCCTCTAAAGCTTAGGAATACCTCGTAGTTACTTGGTTCTGGAAAGCTCAAAGGATTAGCTGGTGTGGAACTCGTATCTCCTGCAGAGTTACTTGTTTCTGGAGAGATCGATGAGTTTGATGGACCGAAGCTCTGACGATCTGCAATGTTAGCTTCAGCTGGGGTGGTGGCTGTCGAAGCAGATGCTTTGAGACCCGTTTCTTCATCTGGACCGTTCAACAGGTTAGCTGGCCCATAACTTGCATCTCCTGTGGAGTTACTTGCTTCCGGAATGGTTGACCAGTTAGATGGACCAAAGCTCCAATGATCTGGATAGTCGCTTCCAGGAGAAGAGATCAACAAACCAGATGCTTCTTGTTCTGCAAAATCACTCCCGGCTGGAGAGGTCAACGAGATAGACGGACCAAATTTCCAACGTTCTGCAAAGTTAATTTTGCTGGAGTGGTGGCTGTCGAAGCAGATGCTTCGAGACCAGTTTCTTCAGCTGCGCAGTTCAACGTGTTAGCTGTCCCATAACTCGCATTGCCTGCAGAGTTACTTGCAGCTGGAAAGCTCCAAAATCTATGTGTTGTGCATCAGCGTTTGTCCTCGCACCCCTTCTCTGCTTGAGAAAGATACACACAGATGCACAGAGAAAAATGAATGACAGAAAATACCCAAAAGGTACATCGCCGGGCCATCCCATTTTGTTTTATTAAGGCGGAAAACACAATGATCTCCTTGTCGACCAAGAAGAACAGAGATGTATGTATAAGGAGAGCTTTCTCGCCCGATATGGTCACTTATCTCTGTTCCTCGCTTATAGTGTTGCCGGTAAAGAGGGAAAAAAGGGTAGTGGGAGATCAGGCAGGAAGCTGACTATTCAATTCTCTCGAAGTCTTTGAATATTGGATGCGTTCGTATACAATATGATGAGTTGGGGGAATCTAGATGCTTTGAGTCCTAAGAACTTGAAAGATGTTGGTCATCGCAGCTCTCTCTGTGTATGACAGGGAAACGATAAAAATGCCTTCTGTTGCCCAAGAAGAAAATTAGTACGTTGGACTGGAGTTGTAGTTCCATTTTTATTTTTTTTTTGTCATAGGACTTGTAATACTTGCTTACTGGCAAAACTGTACTGCTTTCTGAGTGAGTCTGGATGGATGTGAACATGAAATGGCTGGTCAATTGTGCCGGAAGGCTCATGGCCATGACAGCTAATTAAGTGATTAAGTAATGATTCATTGACCGAGAGGCTCATGCGTTGACAACTGCAAGCGACCAATCAAAGGCACAGGCTGGCAGGGCTTGACCTCACCAGAGCCCAACGAGGTTGAGGCTCATCGAGATCTGGCAAGCTTGAACTCGCAGCCTCACACGAGGTCGAGCTTCGCTGGCTGTGCTTATGTTTTGAGCTCAAGGCTGGCCAAGTCGAGTGCCCAGTTGTAGAGGAGGAAGGGGGAAAAAGAAAAGGAAAGGTTAGAAAAAGAAAATTAAAAATAATTAAAAATCTAATTTTAAAAAAAAAAAAAGAAAATTAAAATATTAAAAGTTCGAATATTTTTATAAAAAAATTATTAAAAATTCAATTTTTGTACTTCAGATAAATTCACAAGATTGAAATCATTTTATAATAAGATCCATATTTTAGAAAACATTTTTAGTCATATTTCACTAAATAAAGAAAAACTAACCATATTCCTTGAGGAAAACATTTTTGTTTATCATTGAGTTTTTGCGAAACAAACGTATTTTTAGGCTCTGTTCATTTCATGAAAGATAACTTACAATAAAACGTTTTCTGAATATTTTGATTTTCGTTTCACGGAAAATGAACTAATGAAGGAAAATATTTTCCATCAATAGAAAAAAAGTCTTTTAAAATAGAGGAAAATATTTTCCATATTTTTTTCACCTCACTTTCTTTAACCAAATACATTTTCCATTTATTTTTATTTTTTTAAATCTATTTTTATATTCTTATTCTTTTTCTTTTTTTTTTTGCTTCTATCACTAGCGAGCTCGAGTGTCGCTAGAGGACGGCAAGGCTCGGGCCTCACAAATTAGTGATGCTCGAGCATCACCAAGAGGTGGCAAGGTTTGTGCCTCATAGATCGGTGATGTCCGAGCATTGCCAAACGATGAGGAGGCTCAAACCTCGCCAGATTGGTAATGCACAACAAATTAATCTTTTTAGCTAAATGTGATGTGTTACTCCAAAGCATTTTCAGAGGGTGGTTGACATTCAGCACTCTCCATAAGTGATATATATCTTATTTTCTTTTGAAAAAATTTCCTTTTTTTATTTCACCTTAATAGCACTGAGGTTCTTCCCTTTTGGTTCAAGGGGCATGTAAGTACTTCTAATATCTCGAAAATCTCTTACTCTCACGATGATCAAGACTTCTAGAATCATTATTTTAGCTAATGTTTTTCACAAGTCTTTTTCCCGTGCAAAGCACGGTTTTACAAGCTAGTAGTATACATAATAACAAATCAGCTCATGTCGGTTGACTTCATTCAGCAGCAAAATAAGACCGCCACCGATTATAAATCTCTCAAGTGGTGGTTGAGTGTGAAAAGGGTATTTTTTCAACCTAGGCCAATAAAGCGGACCGTTGTAGGCATTGTCGGTAAGGTGGGAACTTAGTCCAGGTCTGGGTTTATCGTGGCCTGTCCCTCCTATGAGGGCGGGCTCCACAGTGGAACTCCTTGTTTACTGTTGGGTTCCGACTGGCTCGAGTCCCCCCTAATTCCCCTTGTAAACTTTTCTTCCCTTGAGAGGTGGGAATACCCAAAAGACTTATGGGGTTTTATCTTGCTCCTAATTAAACCTTTTTAAGACATGTCCAGGCTAGATAACTAACTACGATGAAGAAAAAAAAAAAAGGCTTAAAGGGGGTCTTGGTCTTTTTATATTAGTTCTTCACCCGACTGCACATGCAAATTTAGGGGCGGGGAGGGGGGTGGTCCTTTTATATTAGTTCTTCACTGGTACATAGCACGAGTCTAAAGGTTAGTCCAACGGTGATATTATTATGGTGACAATATGGTTATTATGTCTATTTATCTATTTTTTCTTTATTAAAGTTCATTGGTTAATAAAAGCAAATTGTTGATGTGAATGCAAAAAAAAAAAAAAAAAAAAAAAAAAAAAAAGCCAAAATTCTTAGAGCTCAGAATTAAGTTTATAAAATCAAATATGTCTCGTACATGGATCTAAAATAGATACAATAAATCTCTTTTATTAGATAAATGTAAAGTAGATGGTTGATATGTGACGCCCTGCATGAGAAATGTTTATTTGCTCTTTTATCATCAACTTCTTTTGCATTGGCGAGTCTTTTTTAAAAGCACTCGTATAAGATTGAATATTGATGAGAGCAAGTTACGGGGACAGTGGGATGGCAAACTCCGATGCATCAAACATATAAAATTAGGCTCAAAGGAGGTCTTGATCTTTTTATATTATTTCTTCACACATCCAAAAGGACAACAACAAAAACGTTGAACAATCCTCCCATGAATATTGACTCCATTCAGCACCAAGATCGAACCATCACGGGATAATCCCTGAAAGGCAACGACTATTCACGCGGAGAGGAGGACTACAAGAAGCGAAACGGAGTGGCCCAGTTGGAAAGATCATTCAAAGGATAATAGCCAATAAGGCCACGGCCTAGCACTTTGCTAAGACCCGGTCAATTGACTAGTTTATTTTTCTAATTACGTCAACTATATTAATAACGACTGTGGAATTTTTCTTAGTCAACTGACCGGTTTTTTATTTGAACTTAAATTTGTGTACAGATAATGCAATAAGTGGCCGGCAAATTGTTGTTCAAATAATGAAAAAGGAATATTCCAAAGACCCCTCCGCTTTTCACTACTTTATGACCAAGTTGCGGGAAAAAATTAATATTGTGTCAATAAAATATCGACTTATGTTCCTCATTAAGTATTAATCATAAATGTAAGCTGTCCCTTTGTGGATACTTAATTCTATTACAATGAACAAACTTAGTACATTTTGCTCATTTTAAAAATCTTAGCTGTTAGAGATGTATTTGCCTTGATTCTGCAATCTCTTAGGATTGTGCATTATCTCTCTTAATTGGTCCTGATTAATTGCGATTGATGTTGCAATATTTTATTATTGTTAATTGTCATTTTGTGAAAGTTTATAAATAAGCTCATGTAGGAAGACGTATGCGCAACATTGTGAAAAGTTCAAACAAATCATGCGATGCGCATTTGCAGGATTGAAGATGCAAGTGAAATTAAGACATCACCTGTTAATATGATTTACTCTAATTTTAGAGATCAAGCCTTTGAGTTCGAAGATGGCCATATGGGTAGTGACTTTGCATAAGGGACAATTACCCAAAAAATCCTGAACCTACTGTACGGATGCCAATTTAGTCCTAAATCTTTTGACGATTTGCTAATATAATCTATTCTAACTAATTTTAGTTTGAAATCGCTTACATAAACGCTAATCATCTAACATGGCACAATTGGTATTGACATTGGAAATTTTTGCTTTTTAAAAAAAAATTCAAATTTTTGCTTCTTTTTTTTCCATTTTTTGCTTTTCTTTTTTTTTCAAAAAGAAAATTAAAATAAAAAAATATTCACATCAGCACCAACCGTGTCATGAAAAATGCCGATTATAAAAATCAACTAATATATATGGTCATGGTCAGGGGTGGCCTTTTGGCCCGATTCCTTCCCACTTTCCTAGATATAACAGAATCGTTCAAGTGAAGGTTTGATAGATGTAGCTAATGTGGAAATTAATGCCATGGAATATGTGGATGAACAATTTAATAACCTTCCAATATTTTCCAATTATTTTGGTTGCAAGATGATCTGCTCATATGGTTTTATAATTGACTTCTTTCAGCAATAGTGACTCTTTGTTAAAGCATTTTGTGCGGAGTTGAGTACAAATGAGACAAATTACCGCAATGATACGGTACCAAGGGGACCTCCACTGCTTCAATAGCATAGGTTGGTACTGTTGTGGCATCTGCCGGTAAGGTGAGAACCTAGTCCCAATCTAAGTTTACTACAGCCTATTTCTCTTATGAGGGCGGGCTCCACGGAGGAACTCCCTGTCTACGGTCGGGCTCTGACTGACCCTAGCCCCTTAATTCCCCCTTGCAAACTTTTCTTTCCTAGAGAGGTGGGCATACCCTAGCCCCTCAATTCCCCCTCCCCCGCCCCCTCCCCCAAAAGACTTATGGGATTTCCTCTTGCTTCAAGCTAAACTTTTTTTAGGACATGCTCAGATCTATAATAGCCAACTATAGATCTATAATAGCCAACTATGACGAAGAAAAGAAATAGGCTCAAAGGAGGTCTTGGTCCTTTTGTATTAATTTTCACCTAACATTTTAAATGTAAGGGGGTCCTTTTATATTAGTTCTTCACTTTTACATAGCGGCTAGTATGATGGTAATATTATTATAGTAACAATATAGTTATTACATTCTTTTTGTTATTTTATTTTATTTTTCTTTATAACAGTTCATAGGTTAACAAAGAGCAAATTGTGAACTTGCACAAAAAAAAAAAGAAAGCAAAAATTCTCAGAACTTAAAATTAAGCTTATAACATCATATATATCTCATGTATAGAATTAAAATAGATATAGTGAATCTCTCGTCAGATAAATGTAAAATGGTACCCAAAAGCTCTTTCAATGGGTGGCTAATATATGGCGCCCTCCATGAGAAGCATATATCTACTCATTTGTATGGTTCTATCATCAACTTCTTTCAGCACTAGTGAGTCTTTTCTAAGGCACTAGTGTAAGGTTGAATACAGATGAGAGCAAGTTATAATGACTGCGGAATGACTAACTCAGACGCAAATAAATAAATAAAAAATAAAAGAAAATAGTCTCAAAAGAGGTCTTGGTCTTTCTATATTAGTTCTTCACCTAACTGCATCTGCGAAATTGTCGCGAGGGGGATCTTCTATATTATGTCTTCACAAATCCAGAGGGGTCTTTTTACACTAGGTCATCATGCGTGGGTAGCATGGGTGGATAGGCAGTATAGCTATTACTTTCGTTTTCTTTCTTTGTTTTCGTCGCTTTTAGATATACTATTAATGTCGTGGCCAAAAAAGACAACAACATAAACGTTGAACGGTCCTCCCATGCATATTGACTCCATTTATCACCAAGATAGACCCGTCACGGGATAATCCCTGAGAGGCAACCACTAATCACGCGGAGAGGAAGACTACTAGAAGTGAAAAGGAAAGGTGCGGTTGGAATGATTATTCACAGGATAATACCTAGAAGGCAACAACTCAACACTTTGCAAAGTCCAAGTCAATTGATCAGTTTATTTATATAATCACGTCAATTATAATAATAGCGACTGAGGATTTATTCTTAGTTACTTGACCCGATTTTTTCTTTTGTTTTTTTTTTTCATCTTAAATGCGTGTACACGCAACGCAGTAAGTGACCGGCAAATTGCATGTTTGTTCAAATTCTAAAAAAGAAATATTCAAAGATCCCTTGCTTTTCAATACTTTATGACCAATTTACGGAAAAAACATCGTTTCAATAAAGGAAAATTATCGACTTAAATTGATCATTAAGTTGTAACTACCACTTAATGAAAATGTAAGCTTGCTATTTGGTAACGATTCTGTGCCCGGGAACAATTTCTAAGCATTAGAAATGCGTTTGGTAAAACCTGAAAATTTATAGTCCAAAATAATTTCTTTTAATTTTTTAATAATTTAAATACAATTTTCTTTTTCTTTTTCCTTTCCTTTCATTTCCTTAATAGATCGTCGGCAGCCGGCGACGCCAAGTCACGGCGAGGTTGGGCTGCGAGCCTCGCCGTGAGCTGGGCGAGGCGACCTTGCCTAGATCTGGCGAGGCCGAGCTCTCCGTGGTGGGCGAGTCGGCCTCGCCGATCCGGCGAGGCTCTAGCCGAGGCCGAGCTCCCCCAGCCATCAAGGAGGCTCTGGCCGAGGCTGAGCCTTGCCGATCCATTGCCAGGCCGGCGTTGCCCAGCCAAGCCGATGCCGCCCTGGCGGTGGGCCGGCGAGGCCGAGCCTCGCCAGTGGCCGGGTGAGCTTGGCCTCGCTAGATCTAGGCGAGGCTCGCCGGTGGCCAGGCACGCCTCCGGCGAGCTCGCCGGACCTCACCCAGCCACTCGCCAGCCACCGCCGGCGGGCGGCAGTAGGCTGAGGGAGGAAGAAGAAAAGAAAAGAGAAAGAGAAGAGAAAAAGAAGAAAGGAAAAAAAAACTGATTCTTGAAGTTGTTCCCGGGAACAAGAAACAACTTTTTTTTTATTCTTGATTCCGTTCCAAATCTATTCCCAAGAACAAATTTATTCCCAGGAACAAAAATTTTAACAAACGGATTTCTGTTCCAAACTTACTCCCGGGAACAAAAGAACATAAATTATCACTGTTTGGCTGGTTACCAAACAGGCCCTTAATCCTATTACAATGAGCGGACTTAGTACATCTTGCTCATTTTAAATATCATAACTATTAGAGAGATATTTCCATTGATTCCCCAAATCTCTCAGGTTTGTGCATTTTTTTTATTGATCATTGTGTGTGATTAATATTGTAATTTACCGATATTTATAGGTAACCATTTTGTAAAAGTTATATATGGGCTCAAATGTACTTCATTATTGAATATACAGAAATTACTTAAATCTTTTTTCCGCATTATTCTTGTCTTTAGTAACTCTTCTAGTGGAATTGGTTTTCTCATTAGCAGCAACGCCTGGAAAAGAGAAAATTTTGATAAAATTCCTTATTTTTCTTGATTCCGGGATAAAAGCATGAGAGTAACTGGAAATAGAATACGGTTTAAGCTAAAATAAAAACAAAAAGGAAAGATACAATTTGGATGAACAGGTAACCATCCCCAACAGTATTTTTTCCAAGTTTTTTCTGTCTTTAAAGAGTGATTTTGAACTTTTAAGGATCTGATCAATTAACCAATTCGTGAACACAATTTCTAACTAACCGACTTCTTTTATGGATAGTCAATGCATTTGACATGGAATCAAGAATCTTTTAATAGGAATTTTCATAGCATTGATATTCCTCAAGCTTTGATAGCACTCAAAGCCTCAAGTACCACCCCGTTTGCAAGCCCAGCAGCCCCGCGAGGTTCACTTGCTGAAGAGAAATCCATACGAGTCAAGGTTACAGGTGCGGAAATCAGCCGAATGCGGGAAAAGGGATTGACGCTTTCGTCACTTGATTTTACGTTTGATCGGGACTTCTGATAGTGTTCATCCAGTGTGATTCGCCATTCGTTCTCGCATTTATTGCTTTGAGTGCTAAAGAGTAGCAAGTAGCCATCAAAACTTGAGCCCTGCGATAGGGAGAATTCAAAGTCCGTTTGTCTGGTTTGATGCATGAAGTGAGTGCAGATTAAGTAGAAGTTGTTGTTAGAGTATTTAAATAATAAATCACACATTCATCTAATAGTCTAAACTTTTAAAATAGTTAGACAATAATTCTATAAAGTCTCATATGGCATCAAAACTGAAACTCCTGAATTCAAATCTTTCCAAGCCCAGTGATCCTAATTAAGCGTGAGGGGGAATGTTAATGTAGAAAAAGCAAAGCTAAGGATTGCCAAAACAAAGCTTGTTAAGGAAACCAAGGACACTTTCACAACAGTTCATAGTTGAAGTTGTCAAAGGAAGCTATGACACGTCGCAATTCAGCTGCAATCTCTCCACCACTTGCTCATCAAGCAAGATAAAATCTTCCCAAAGAGGAGATCATGATGAGATGTCCTGATTTAGCTGCAATATCTCCAGCACTTGCTCATCAGGAAAAATCAATTTTTTCCAAAGAGAAGAGATAATGATGATGTGTCTCATCAAGCAAGATCAATTCTTTCCAAAGAGAATGCAATAAGTGTTTTGTTTTTCAGTAATAGAATTTTTTGGTTACATACTTCGGCTATGCAGTGTCGTGTCTTTATATAGTACAAGATAGGGTTATAGAATTAATGAGAATCATGATCATTTCTCTTTGGAAAGAATTGATGTTGCTTGACGAGACATGTCATTGTGATCTCTTCTCTTTGGAAAAAATTGATTTTGCTTGATGTGCAAGTGGTGGAGAGATTGCAGTTGAATAAGGACACCTTATTGTGATCTCTTCTCTTTGGAAAGAATTGATCCTGCTTGATGAGCAAGTGGTGAAGAGATTGCAGTTAAATCACGACACGTCATCGTTTTCTTTGACAGAAGTGAGGTTGAAGATGATTTCACAAGTGATCAAGACTTGTAGAATCCTCATTTCATGTGATCGGTTTCACCAGTCTTTTTCCCGTGCTAACACGGGTTTATAGGCTAGTATAAATTATAACAAAATCTGCTCACGTCGGTTGACTCCATTTAACACCAAAATAAGACCTCCCCGATCATAATTGTCTCAAGTAGTGGTTGAGTGTGAAGAGGGTATTTTTATATGACTTATCCACTCTAGCTGGTCCAATTTCATGTGAAAACGTGAAATTCTCAAACACGAGTCTTCTAAGACAAAATTTCAGCACTTGTAGAATGCATTTTATATTTAACTGCCCCAGCTGCTGTAGGCATACTTATCATTGGTGAAGGATTGGAAATTTGTGATGGCATCTGGAAGAAGAAAACGATTTTAGAGAATTTCAGTCTTAAAATAAATGGTAATTGATTATAGTCCATACGATTTTACATCATTTTGTTCTTGAGATAAATGGTCATTATGGAAATTGTGGTGGCTTCTTGAACAGTGAAGAAGGCCGAGTTGGTATAACGAAGCGTTTAGATACTACATTCTACTTGCAGTATCCTAGAGAATTATCTTATGTTTTGCTTAGTGATAAAGTTGGAATTGTAGAATTTAGACATTAATTTTTCTTAGTTTTGTACCTTATTTTTACAACCAAAAAAAAGAAAAGAAGGGAAAGCCGAGTTGTGATGGCACAATGGGAAGGGGCTGCCAGGGATGCCGGGGATGCCGGGGATTTTCCCCATCCTGAGGTTGACATCCGGAAGGTACTCGGAGGTTTCCGATGCGTTGGCGCTGTATGGTACCTTGATGGACTTGTTGAATAAAGGGGGATGTAGAAAGACACGGGCGGTTCTGTGGAAACGTGAAATAGATCGTGCAATGCGCGCTTGCAGGATCGAATATGTGAGTGATTCGAAGACATCGTGTGTTAATATGATATATTCTTATTTTAGAGGGCAAGCCTTTGAGTGCAAAGAAGGCCGACTGGTTGGTGACTTTGAGTAATGTAATTAGTTACGTCTTACTATGAGCTCGAAGAACTTTAATTCGGACTAAAATTCCATGACTTGTGGTGGATTAGATGTGACTAACGCCCAATCAAATTGAATTGAAAAGCTCAAAAAGGGCAAAAATCGATCTTCTTCTAGATTCTTTTTTTTTTTTTTAACATGCTCTACTTATACAAATGGATCACCTCTGTCCCCATTATAGCAATCGACCTGTGGATACGATCATTGTAATGGATCGCCTTTGGTCCGGGTTCCTTTTTACAAGATTTCCAGAGTCAATAAAATCGTTCATGTGAATGTTTGATAGATGTAGCTGGTATGTGAACTAATGACATGGAATATATGGATGAAAAACTTAAGCGACAACCAGCGTTTTCTAATTAACTTGGCTGCAAGACTAAAAGCTTGTATGGTTTTATCATAACCTTCTTTCAGCTGGTTATATTCTAACTTACTATTCTACAAAAGTTTTCTTAATCAAGCCGTGACCCAAAAGAGATTATTCATCTATACAAGCATTAGCATTGTTCTAAAAGCTTAAATTATTAGATGAATGTGATTATTATTTAAATATTCTAACAACAACTACTACTTAATGTGCACTCACTTCATGCATCAAACCAGACAAACGGACTTTGAACTCTCCATGTAGCAGGGCTTAAGTTTTGATAGCAACTTGCTACTCTCTAGCATTCAAAGCAATAAATGCGAGAACAAATGGCGAATTACACTGGATGAACACTATCAGAAGTCCCGATCATACGTGAAATCAAGTGACGAAAGCTTCAACCCTTTCCCCGCTTTCGCCTGATTTCCGCACCTGTAACTTGACTCGTGTGGATTTTCTTCAGCGAGTGAAGCTCGCGGGGCTGCTGGGCTTGCAAACGGGATGGTACTTGAGGCTTTGAGTTCTATCAAAACTTGAGGAGTATTCCGTGACGGTTCTATCTTGGTGCTTAATGAAGTCAATATTCATGGGAGGATTGTTTAACGTTTATGTTGTTGTCCTTCTAGACGTGTGAAGAAATAAAAAAAGACCAAGACCTCCTTTGAGCCTAATTTTATTTGTTTTATGCATTGGATTTTGCCATCGGACCGTCCCCCTTAACTTGCTCTCATCTATATTCAATCTTACACGAGTGCTTTAAAAAAGACTCGCCAATGCTGAAAGAAGTTGATGATACATTTGTCATGCAGGGCGCCACATATCAGCCATCCACTTTACATTTATATGATAGAAGAGATTTAGTGTATCTATTTTAGATCCATGCATGAGACATATTTGATTTTACACACTTAATTCTAAGCTCTAAGAATTTTGGCTTTTTTTTGCGCAACCACATCAACAATTTGCTTTTATCGACCAATGAACTACAATACAGAAAAAAATAAAGAAAAAAAATGTAATAACTATATTGTCACCATAAAAATGTTACCATTAGACTAACCTTTTGAGCTGTGCTATGTACCAGTGAAGAACTAATATAGAAAGACCCCCTTGCAATTTGCATGTGCAGTTGGGTGAAGAACTAATATAAAAAGACCAAGATCTCCTTTGAACCTTTTTTTCTCTTCATCGGAGTTATTTGGGCTTGGACATGTCCTAAAAAGGTTTAACTAGGAGCAGGGAGAAACCCCATAAGTCTTTTGGTTATTCTCACCTCTCCAGGGAAATAAGGAGTTCCTTTGTGGAGCCCACGGCAAACCTAGATCAGGACTAGGTTCCCACCTTACCGACAATGCCCACAACGGTGCCAACCTAGGCCAATGAAGCGGTGGAGGTGTCCCAGGTGCCATATCATCGCCATAAGTTGCTCTTATTTGTATTCTAACTCTACACAAAATGCTTTAAAAAAGTGTCACTATTGTTAAAAGAAGTTAATGAAAAAACCATGTGAGCATAGTCTTGCAGCCAAAATAATTGGAAAATATAGGTAGTTTATTAAGTTGTTCATCCTCATCTTCCATGGCATTAATTCCCACATGGGCTACATCTATCAAACCTTCACATGAAGGATCCTATTATATTTGGGGAACAGGTAAAAGGAGCCAGGCCGAAAGGCCATCCCTGACTATGACAATATATACTAGTTGATTTCTATAATCGGGCCAAAAGGCGATCTAGTTGTATGGGTAGAGCATTCTTTATGGCATGGTTGGGGTTGACTTAAATAGTTCTCGCTTATTTTAATTTTCCTGTTGCAAAATGAAAAAGAAAAGGAAAAAATGGGAAAAAGAAAAAAAAATTAGAATTTTTTTTTTACAATGCAAAAATTATCCATGTCAACATTAATCGTGCCCGTCAGACGATCGACGTGATTTCCGACTAAAATTAGTTAAAACAGATTATATTGACAAATTGTTAAAAGAATTATGACTAAATTATTCAAATCGAAATGTTATGACTATATTGTGATCCCTATAATAGGTTTAGGATTTTTTGGGGTAAAAGGATTTTTTGGGGTAATTATACCTTACGCACAAAGTCACTACCCATTTTGCCTTCATTGAACTCAAAGGCTTGATCTCTAAAATCAGAATAAATCATATTAACAGGCAATGTCTTAACTTCACTCAGCATCCTCAATCCCGCAAAAGCGCATCGCAGGATTCGTTGGAACTTTCCACAAGGCTGCGCGCACGTCTTCCTACGTGCGCCATCTATGCAACCAGTCCATCAAGGTCCTATGCAATCCAATACTCGGAGTTCTCCGTGTCCCTTCCAGAGATCAACCTCAAGATGGGAGAAATCCCCGGCATCCTCGGCGGTCCCTTCCCATTGCGCCGTGCCATCTCGGCCTTGTTCATTGGTCAAGAAGCCCCACAATTTTCAGAATCATCCTTTATCTCAAGAACATAATTATCTAAAGTAGTGTGGACTTCAGTCAATGACCATTTATTTAAGAATATAATTTTCTAAAATCGTTTTTTTCCCAAGATGCCATCGCAATATTTTAATTCTCGAATGATGATAAGTATGCATGCAGCAGCTGGGGTAGTTAAATATGTAATGCTTTCTACTAGTGCTGCAAATTTTGTTTTAGAACTTATAAGACTCGTGTTTGAGAATTTGACATTTTCACATGAAATTGGACTAGCTAAAGTGGATGAATCATATAAAAATACCCTGTTCACACTCAACCACTACTTGAGAGATTTATAATCGGTGGCGGTCTTATTTTGCTGCGGAATGGAGTCAACCGACATGAGCTGATTTGTTATTATATATACCACTAGCCTGTAAAACCGTGCTTTGCACGGAAAAAGACTTGTGAAAAACATTGCCTGAAATAATGATTCTAGAAGTCTTGATTATCACGAGAGTGAGAGATTTTCAAGATATTAGAAGTACTTACATGCCCCTTGAACAAAAAGGGGAAAACGTTTATTTAAAAAGATTAATTCGCTGTATTTATTTTAGATCTAAACACGAAACTTATTAAATTATTCTCTTCTTTTGTGCATGCACGTCAGCTATTTCCTTTTTATCGACTTATAAAATTTAATTAAGAATAAAAACTAATAAATTTAATGATGACACTCGCCTTCCTACTTCTTTTCTTCAAGTCTTTAGAGGCTCCCTCTCCATGCACCAGAAAAATTAAATTACAGATTACTACGTCCATGTTTCTCTTTATCAAGGCTATGCCTATGCCTCTAACAGGTGATTACAAACATGGTTAACATTCGTAGTAAGTTTGCATGTGGATGATATTCATAACTTGAACAAAAATAAATAAAAAATTGGAGGAAGTTCTCCAACCAGCTATAGAGGAAAATATTGCCCATGATTAAATGCAACCACGTTGCTTAAGAACGAGGAAAATCAGGTCAAAATAGATAAATTATGATTGACACTTCTATGTTCCATGCTCATGAAAGTAGAATGGAATACCTCATTCTTACATTTAAGGGTAAATAAAATTTTACCCTCCATGACTTTGAAGTCGGTGCACGTCGGACCTTGAATTTCAAAAAATTGCATCATCCCTCCCAAACCAAAACTTGCTCTTTGGTATGCTCAATAACACCGTTAATCTTTTCCATTAATATGTATCATGCACATGCTTTGGGTAAACAAGTTAATCTTTGGATTCTGAAACTCAAGAACACATCATAGTTGAAATTTCCTACCAAACTGGCGAACGAACTAGACGTGCTAGTATCATTTGCTTTTCAACATGAGCTCTTGTTGTTCTTGACAAAACTGTATGCGAGCATAGAGAGAACAATCGGCGCAACCAACAATGCAAAAGAACACCAAAGGCTAGATCACGTCTTATTTTTACTCTAAAATAACTCTTGCTGGGTCTCTCCGATAGTATGAAAGAATAAAATGCCTATATTTTGGTTGTCCAAGAAGATGATCATCCAGAGTTGAGTTTGTTGCAATTTCTACTTGAAGATGCACATCGATCAAGAGGGGGAAAAAAAGGACAAATCAATAAAAAAAACAACTAGATGACTAATAAGGATACCATAATTGGTATAATTTTTGTACAGTGTTCACTAAATGTCATACCTTTTTTTCGACTAGTTGAGTGTCATCACTTCTTAAAAAATATCCACTTGAGTACTATAACTTTCAATCGATCCATTAAGTGTCGTAACTTTTTGAAAATGTTTACCAAGTGTCATAAATTCAATGTGGCATAACACTCATGGTGAATATTTTTAAAAAGTTATGACATTCAAGTGATCGATTGAAAAGTTATATGGCACTCAAATGATTGAAAAAAAAAAGCTATAGCACTCAAATAAGCGTAGTATATAAGCTATAGCATTCAAGTAATCGTAAAAAAACACCCACCCAAAAAAAACTTAATCGTAAAAAGGGTTACGACACTCAAGAGCGTCGTACGTAAGTTGTCACACTTGTAGTGCCATTTTCCCGATTGGATTGAGTTGATGTGTGAGGAGGCTTGACCGGTGAAGTGGGCATCATTGTGAACTAACCATGCCCTTTTTGTACTGTCAGCGAGTGAAGCCAAATACTTTTGGGGGCTTTTTTTTTCTTTTCTATTAACTGTTATATCAGCGATAATTAGACACTAGCCATCAAAGAGGCTGAGACAAAAATAGAGAGAAAAGAAAAAGAGAAAGAAAAAAGTGATGTGAGGGTTCTCAATATCTTTGTGCCCTGATCTTGAGACGAGATTGTCATTGTATTCCAACATTCTTTAAAATCTAGTGATTTCGTAAAGTGCCTTTATGTGGACACGTAGCCCAAGTTTGGGTGAACTTCAATAACAAATTTTCTGGTGTGTTCTTATGATTATCTTCTTTTATTATTATATTCAGTATGGGTGGATTGTTTGCTCATGTTTTTTTTTTTTCTAGAATCAAAGTGTGAATTCCTAACGATTGGTATTAGAGCCTAGGTTGGCTAATCGAGAACATCAAGGGTTTTTCAGTGACTGTTGACTGAAAGCAAATAGTATGGCTGAAGATAAAATAACAATTGATAAGTTTTATGGATAGGATTTTGAATGGTGGAAACTTCAAATCGATGACTATATTTATTAAAAAGATCTCTATGCATCACTTGAGGGTAAGTGGATTCAACAGCAGAATTTGGATGGAAAATTCTTGATCGAAAGGCATTAGGTGCAATTTGTCTTGGGCTAATAAAAAAGACAGGGTACTATATTGCGAAAGTAAAAACTACAAAAGAAGCCATGGATATTCTAACAAATATTTATGAAAAGGCATCCACATCAAATCAAGTATTTTTGTTTAAAAAAATTGGTTAATATGAAGTGATCTGACAGAGTTTCTATGGCGGAGCATATTAATAGTTTCACACAAGTCATGAGTCAGTTAGAATCCGCATGCATAAATCTGGATATGAAGCTCCAAGCTCTGTTATTTTTATATTCCCTTCTAGGAAGCTACAATACCATAGTGTAGGGAATTTCAAGCACCATGGAGGATGATTTGACTTTAGATGATGCTGTGATCAGCATTATAGATGAAGAGAAGTGAGGGAAAGTCTTAGGTGGAGATAATTTTTCAGCATCTATTTCTTCGACGACACTAGCAACGGAGAACCGTGGGAGAAGTAAAAGCAAAGGAAAATTCAATGGGCATGGCAGGTCACAATTAAGGGGAAAGAGGTGGGTTGCAAAAGATAAGTGTTCATTTTATCACCAAATTGGACACTGGAGGTTTCAATGTGAAGCCTACAAAAAGAACCAACAAGATGAGAATCAAGAAGCTAATGTGTTTAGTGATGAACCTTTGCTAGAGAACTTGTGTTTGTCTACGGGTTTTGACTTGACAACAAACAAGTGGTTTATCGATTCCAATGCATTTTTCCATTGTACAAAGAGACATTTGCTGATTATGCCAGTGGAGATTTCAAGCAAGTGGTTATGGGAAATGCTTACATGTGTCCAATTCTTGGAAAAGGAACCATGACTGTGAACATCTCAAGTAGAGGACATCTAGTTTTGCGTGAAACCTAGCATATTCTAGAAATAAAGAAAAATTTGATCTCAACTGGTAAACTTGACCAAGGTTTGATAACGACCTTTGGATGCGAAAAGTGGAAGATAACCTTAGGGGTAAGAGTAGTAGCAAAGGGAAAATGTGCCGATACACTTTACATTCTCCAAGGAGACAATATTAGTTATACGACTACATCTACAATGGCTACGGGTAAATTGTCTACCTTTTGGCATTATCATTTGGGACATCTTGGTGAAAAGGGTGTAAAGTAGTTACACTCAAGAAAGTTGCGTCTAGGGTTTGCAAAAAGTTGAGTTAGATTTTTGTGAGAGTTATATATATTGAAAACATAAGGTAGTTAGTTTTCAATTGAATAGGTAACAAAAATAAAGGCCTAAAGCTAGAGTTGGTTCATACTGATGTGTAAGGATCAACCCAAGAACTCTTATGGTGGTAAGAGATATTTTGTCACCTTCATTGTTGATGTGATAAGGAAGACTTGGGTTTATGCTCTCAGAGGAAAATCAAAAGTATTTGGGATGTTTAAAAAGGTGGAAGGCCATGGTAGAAAAAGAAACAGGTTATCAGATTAAAGCTCTAAAGTTTGACAATGGTGGTGAATACAAAAGTAAGGAATTTGCAGAATACTTGAGCCGGGAAGGCATACACGAGTTGAAGACTATTCCTAGAACTCTCAAGGGAACAATGTAGCTAAGACGATGAACAAGACCATTCTAGAACATGCGATGCATAAGACTACATGCAGGTCTCCCACTACACTTATGGGCCGCCACAGTTGATGTAGCTATTTATCTTATCAACATGAGTCCATCTAGCGTGCTAGATGGACAAATACCACAAGAGTAGTGGTCACGTAAAAAGGTCAATTATTGTCTTTATCGAATATGGTAGCGATGGGTATGGCTATAGGCTTTGGGATTATGAGAATAACAATGTCATTCACAGTTGGAATGTGTTGCTCCATGAAGAAATGATGTAGAAGGATCATTAGACAGAGCATGAAAAGGCAATAGAACTAGAATATGTTGAGCTAGATACGATGCCCATGAAGATGATTCCAGCAAATTAGAGTACACCTAAAGGAGAGATTCAAGATGAGCCTATTATCAGTGAAGAGATAGTTCAAGAGGAACACAATGATTCAGAACAAACTGAGGACCTTGAAATACTTGTCCCGAGGAGGTCTACACGTGTGAGAAAGCCAAAGGTAATTTTTGATCCATTAGCAAATATTGTTTTGAGCCATTTTTATATATAGATTCGCAAGAACCATATAATTATGATGAGGAAAAAAAAAAACACATCTCACATGCAATGGGAGTGTGCTATGAAAGACAAGATGGGCTTGTTACTTGATAACAAAGCTTATGAGTTGACCAAATTATCCACAGGTAAAAAGCTTTATTAAATAAGTGGGTGTACATGATTAAAAATGAAGATGGTAGTATCAGATACAAGGTGAGACTTGTCATCAAGGGCTTTTCTAAAAAAGAAAAGATTGACTACTCTAAGATATTTTCACTAGTAGTGAAAATGACATCAATAAGAGTTCTACTGATTATAGTTGCATTAGAGGATCTTCATCTCAAGTAGATAGCCATGAAAATGGTGTTTTTACACGGTGACCTAGACAAAGAATTATAAATGGCACAATCTAAATGTTTTGAGGTCAAAGGTAAAGGGCATATAGTATGTTGCTTGAAGAAAAGCTTGTATGGCTTGAAGCAAGCTCCGCAACAATGGTACTTAAAGTTTGATGGATTCATGAAAGAAAACAGATTTGCACACTATGAGGCTAATCATTGTGTTTATTTTCGTAAGTATAGCAATGGTGATATTGTGTATCTTTCTTTATATGTGGATGACATACTAGGCTCCAACATGAAGAAAGTCGTGGAAGTGAAAAAGATGTTAGCATCGCAGTTTGTTATGAAAGATTTGGGATAGGCCAAGAATATCTTAGGCATGAAAATCATTAGGGAAGGAAAAATAAGAAATTATGTTTGTCGCAAGAAGACTGTAAACAAGGTGTTAAAGAGATTTAACATGGATAAGACAAAACCGGTTGTGACTCATCTAGCAAGTCACTTCAAACTCTCCAAGGATATTTCTAAGTACTTAGGCTTTAAAAGATGAGATGTATGCATCAGCAGTAGAAAGTTTGATGTATGCCATGGTGAGCACGTGAACAAACATTGAGGGCAATGGGAGTTGTGAGTCGACATTTGCAAAACTAGGGCAAAAAGCATTGGAATGCTGTAAAATGGATATTGAGATATCTAGTAGGTACATCAAATTAATCTCTTTGTTATGGTGGTACATCTCTAGAATTGCAGGTTTATGTGAATACAGATTAGTTCGGTGATCGAGATAATGGTAAGAGTACCACTGATATGTCTTTACAATTGCAGATACAATAGTGAGTTGGGCATCTTAATTGCAAAAAGTAGTGGCTCTATCGATGACAGAAGCAGAGTATGTGGTGTTCATAGAAGCCTCCAAGGAAATCTTGTGATTATAAGATTATATGGAGGAGCCGCATCGGAAGCAGCCTGTGAGCACACTTTGGAGTGATAGTCAAAGTGCAGTGCACTTAACAAAGAATGCTGCTTGTCACTCAAGAACTAGACATATAAAGAAGCGTTATCATTTCATCAGGTCAGCATTGAAAGATAATGAGTTAAAACTACAGAAGATTGATGGCTTGAAAAATCTAGCTGACATGTTTACCAAGGTAGTAGACAGAGAAAAACATATTTCTTTGTACTACTATCATTGGTATTACTCTTTATTAATTGATGAGAAGTATCACAGAAGCACAAATTTTAGTTACTACTTTTGAAGAAGATGGATCCAAAGTTGCTTGGTGCATCGGGTATATTTGTCTTCAAGTGGGAGATTGTTGGCGAGTGAAACCAAATATTTTTAGGAGCTTTTTTGTCTTTTTCTATTAATTTTTCTTTTAGGTTAAAAGCTGCGCCCTTATATCAACGGTAGTTTGATACTAGGGTTGAGACAAAAATAGAGAGAAAAGGAAAAGAGAGAAAGAAAAAAGTGAGTTTTTTCTAAATGTGGGTAATCTTTTTGTGCCCTAATCTTAATAGAAGATCGTTATTATATTCCAACTTTCTTCGAAATCCAATGGATTCACAGAATGCCTCTACGTGGAGATGTAGCCTAGGTTTTAATGAACTTCGATAATAAATTTTCACACGTGTTCTTTTGATTATGTTTTTTTTATTATTATATTTAGTCAGGGCAGATTGTTTGGTCATGTTATTTTTCTAGAACCGACGTGCAAATTCCTAACGAGTACATTACTTCTTTGTTAGTTACAGCCAAGAATGATCAATGATTTCTTATTCAAGCAGAGAGGGCCTGCTTAGTCGTTGCTTTGTTGGAAGACTGAAAGAGACTTGTCGCCTAATTTGGAGGACACGAAGTCAACGTTCTCGAAAATGAGCATAGCAAGACGACTTTCTAGTTGAACAGCAAAGCATTCTGTGAGTGACAAAAATAAAAGGAAAGGGCATAACACCTGTTGTCTATATTGTTGAGGATAATATTCACTCTTGCCGTTGGGTTACTTTCCCTCACTTTTTATGCTTGAACTTTTCAATTTGAATCTCTTCAATTCGGTTAAGATGGCAGATGGAGAAATATAGTATGTGTATTAAGAAGGGCAGTGATTTCCTTTCATCAGTCTCCTGATTAATGCATTGACCTAGATGGACATCACTAGAATTTTTCATAGATAAGTTTAGATGTGGACTAATGTCTCTAAATATCTGGACTAGTCTAATATTCCTTTTGCCCAGATAAGTTTCTATTTTCCCTATTTCTTTACTAGCTTTAATGGTCAACTTTTGTTTTTATGGCTAATTTATAAACAACTTAAAAATATTTAGCTTCAAATGTGGATTTCGACTTTCACGCCCTGTGAAGAGATAGGACAAAAGTCTGAGAGTGAATTGAAAGTTAAAGTGGGATAGACAAAAAAAAAAAAATAGACACAAGTAAATTCCCAAGTTGTTGGTAATTTACTGCGGTATTAGTAGACCTATGGTGGTATTTAAGTAATAACTTCCAGTTTGTTTATAAGGGAAAATTACTTACTTTACCAGTAATTACCTGTAAGTGAACCTATGTAGGTAAACTACTAATTCCAATGCCGAGTTTTCTTTTGAGTGTTAAATTTCTACGTAGCTGGTAATTAACATTCTAATTGAAATTGGTAAATTTAGTACTCTGTCATTTACTTACTGCCCTAAATAGAGGGCCTATGTCGGTAAAGTATTTATTTCCTTTTGTTTTGAGTGATAAATATCTTCATAAATAGATAACTTACATTTCAAGGAAAAGGATCCAAAAATTCTAAACTTATTACATTGATACTAATTCAGTCATAAACATTTCAATTAAACCAATTTAGTTCGAAATCTTTTCATGTCAATGGATTTTATTCGGCCAATTTAGGATAGAAATTGCTAACGTGAACGATAATCATCTTACATGGTGTGGCTAACGCTGGTGTAGAAATTTTTCTACGTTTTATTTTTTATTTTTTATAAGTTTTCTTCTTCTTTTTTCCTTTTTTTCTATTTCTTTTCCTTTTCTTTTGCCTAGCCATGGCCTATGGCTGTTGGTTGGTAACTAGCCACTGGCAAAAAGAAAGAGAAAGAAATAAAAGAAATAAAAAAAGAGGAAAAAAATGTAAAAAATAAAAATATTATTAATATAATTTTCACATTATCGCTAGGCATGTCACATTAAACATATAATATCCATGTTAACAATTTTTGGCCTAAATTGGTTAGATGAACTTAATTGATAAAACGTGAAAAGTTTAAGACTAAATTAGTCCAATTAAAATGTTTAGGATTAAATTGTTATTAATGCAACATGTTTAGGACTTTTTCGATACTTTTTCCTAACATTTTACATAGAATTAATTCTTTTTCTTGCTCTGCTAACTATCATAAAATTGGATCTCAGTTGGCAAATCATTAATTTCAGTTGTAAGTTGCTATCTTCACTGCTAATTTTTCGTTTCAGAGGTAAATTTGTAAAGATGTTGATAATTTACTAATAGCATTTGACTTTTGTAAGTTAGCTAACATTGTTCGTAGATTACCATCGCCATACTTGAACAACAGGTTGCCAGTTACGTTGATTTTACTTGTGTTAATTAGAATTTACTAATCGTATTATAAATTTACCGTATAATGGGACCACGTTCAGATTTTGGCAAACGGAAAATTAGAATTTTGCCTAGGTAGCCATCAATCAGAGATGTAGTTGGAGTGATCCAACTGATCTACACCGATAAATTCAAGGTGATTTTATGATGGATCGTATTAGCCAGGGTCGAAGCATGTGTGGCTCAGGTTGCCTTGTTTTACCACTATAAGAAGCCAAGTGGAAACGCAAAGAATAGTTTATTTCTGCTATCTGCTATACTTAAAACATTATGTGATCCCGCTCTAATTGTTTATTGCCTCTTCGTCTTCCATGGTTACTGGTTAGGGACCTAGAGAAGAAAAGGGAAAAAAAATGACTGACATTTTGATTTCTCCCCGATGGATGACTCTGGAATTAAAAAATCGGATTGAAGACACTGAACGCGAACATATGATCCTTCCAGGAAATTTTCATTTAATAAATCTCATTCAAACCAGCTGGATGACTTGGGAAATTTATTAAGAAAACTGGCACTTGGATTGTTTGTTTCTGGAAGGAGGTTAAAAATGGAGGGCCGATGTTAAACTGCTGTGTCTGCGCAGATCCTACAAAGCTCTGGGAATGGACCGAGAAAAAGATTCTCCGTGCGTAATGAAATTCCTTTTCCTTTGCCTTTTGCTTCTGAAACAGAAACCCAGGCTACGCAACTGGTGAAGAGACAATGCATTTTGTATTGACTTTACTGCTAATCCGCGTTCTTGACAAGTAGTATGTTGTTTTCTTTATCTGCAGATTCAGCAATGGATTGTATTTGGCAAACTTGGCTGCGTCATCAAATCTGGTTCAGGATTCATGGAATGCAATATCCAAACTTGAGCGGCGAATCAACCAACACTTCCTTTTGCGTTTCATAAAGAGGGTGTTTCCGATACTTGATCCGGCAACCTTCCGATCAGACGGAGATAATCATGTAATAATCAAAGAATTTCGCTACCCGAACTACAATATCATTGCTTTCTTCACCTCACCAGTCATTCCGGGCCATCTTCAAGAAGAAAGAGATTTGGTTCCTTCATCGGGGATCACCGACTTTCAGTTCCTATGCTCCAAAAGCATTCGAACTTTTCATTTAAACAAAGCTGCGATTTCTCTGTTTAACTCTCTTCGAAATGAGCTCTCTCGACTCCAAAAAAAGGTAGCAATTTTACATATTCTCTCGAGTTATCCATTTTAGTCATTATTTATATCTGCTGTAAGATCTAAGTACGCATGTCTCTAGGAATCCCTACTTGTAGAAATTGTTGCTGAAGTAGACATGCTAATAATTGCTCTGATTGAGGAATCTCTAGTTGTTCACATTGTCATTAAGCTTATTAGATGAGAAGTGAAGCACTGTTCTGCTATGGAGATGCCTTTTCTCATTGTTCTGAGCATAGTTGTGGAATTGAGGAAGGGATCATCAAATTGGGTACTTTCATCCCACTAATTCACGAGTCTTTCATTGAACTGAATCATATGATTGCGTGGAGGTTCATCTCATTGATTAACTGTTCACGTTTAACTCATCTGAATGACTGTATTTGGCACCTATTACTTAAGAATATGAATTGATGCTTATTCTGCTCTTATGCAGGTTGCAACTTCAGCCAAGTCTAAGGACTCTGTCCCCTATATCATTACGGGAGACTGTTTGGGCGGATCCATTGCCTTCCTTTTCACTTTGTGGCTTCTAAACACGCTCGAACCAACAAAGAGCATCCCTCTTTGTATCACCTTCAGTTCCCCGCTCCCTGGGGACAGTGCCTTCCAAGAAGCAGTATCGCAATATTCAGCATGGAATTCGTGCTTCTTGCATGTAGTTCTTAAGGATGATTCTTTCCCTAGACTATCCATTTGCTCTCCCACCACTAACCAAAGTCCATACAAGCCTTTTGGTACATTCCTTTTTTGTTCTGACTCAGGTGGTGCCTGTTTTGACTCCCCTGAGTCCATCATAAAGCTGCTCCCATCAAAAATTGGTGTTGGAAACAGAAAGTCCCAAAGACTCATTGATGGTCTTGAGCAAAGATTGACACACAGTGACCGCTCTAGGTTGAATGGGCAAGAAGAAGATTTATATAAAGCTGGGGTTACTACTCAAGTCATGGCAGTCGACCTCAATCAGATTCAGGTATCTTAACTCGACCTTCTTCTCATGGTCGCATTGCATCATGGGGCAGTTCGCTTTTTAGTAGATGGTTGTGTTGCTCGGAACCAAAATGATGTCCTGATTTTGCCATGCTGACCACCTTCTTACCAAATTTAAAACGTTGATCGACTAATTCAGAACTTCAGCAGTAAGAATAAGGAAAACTTGCCGAATCTATAAGCTTCTTCATGTTATGAATTTTTGCCAGTTTTGGTTGAGTGCTGTTAGTTTTTGTTTACGTAATTTATGAAGTTTGGATGAAAACGGCCAGTCATTTCGCTCTGGAAAGGAGTACTCGGTGGAATAGTTGGGACATGCTGAGGGATAGCGTCATGAAAAGTGATTTTACGAGATTTGATGCATGGGAATAGGCTGCAGACTTGGTTTCCCTACAAAATCCAAATAGCAATAATGACCTTCACTTATAGTCCTCTTCCACCAACTTTCCTAGGTCTATCATATACTAGAGTGATCTTGATATGTACATGTACTCTACAAACATCTATGCATGATTGACTATTCTAGAAAATTGGATCAATATCTTAACGAGCTGGACTCCAATTGCGATGAGTCAATGACAGCAGCAGACTGAGGGCACTGGTGCTTTGATAGAGGACATAGTAAAGCATGAACGAGGCGTCATGAGACAACGAAAAGAGCCATTTGATCCTGCCAAGGAGTTACGAGAAATCAAAGTGCACCTGGCTTACTTGGAGTGGTACATGATGGTATGCAAAGCCAGCCGCCAGGGTCCTGGTTACTATGACAGCTTCAAAAATGCTGGAGAAGGTCGGGACGGTGGAGTTGATAATTACAAGACAATCCTCACAGATTATTGGGAGCGTGTGGTCAAAGAAGCGGAGAAGAGGCCTCAACTATCGGGCAAGAAACTGCGGAACCGTTGGCTCTTTGCAGGGACAAACTACCGGAGGAACGGACATACACATCCGAGGACAACCAAATGGGATTTACTGTTCACCGTTTCCTCTCTGTCTGGGTCGCACTCCTGTAGCGCCGGATCGGAAGGCCCTCTGAGTAGCCGATTACCTCTCCGGCGCAAGCTTCGACTCGGAGTTAATCTCGTGCTGGTGTCGCCCTCCAGTCCTACAGCTTCTCTTGCTCGGCGCTGGACCAAAAGGTCCTCTGCGCAGCTGATTAGTATCTCCGGTGCAAGCCTCAGCTTGAAATAGATCGAGCTGGTGCCGCCCTCCAGTTCCGCAGCTTCTCTCGCTCGGGTAAGCCTTCCCTTCGTGTGGATTGGTTGCGATGCTAAGGTTGGTAGACTACTGGTAATCTGGTGCTGATCAATGGATAAGGGGTCTTTGAACTTGAAATTTCTGTCTGGACGGGGTAATGGTAGGAGCCGTAGCCGTAGTAGGGCCCCGGGCTCTCGTAACCCCTCCCGTGATCAGATAACTAAGGGCAAAAGCATCACTCCCCTGGGTTCTAATGGTTTCCACAGCTTGCAAGGAAGAATAGGTCCATCTTCCTCTGTTGTAGACAATGTAGGTCTTAATCAGAAGCAAAACACCACAGCAGCTGTCCAATATCCAGATGGGAGGCTGCAGCACACTGGAAATCCGCCCCAGGCCACCCGTTCTTGGGCAAATGTTGCTAAAGCTGCATTGCAAGGGTACTCCCTTACCTTCTACCCTACTCGCACTAATGATAATATAGTGCATTGCTCTGAGGAAAACTTGGATGCGGCTGACCCCATTTGGCAACAATGTTTGGTTGGCTATTTTGTTGGGAAAAAACTTCCCTTTAGACTAGTTGAGTCGGCCCTCAAACAACTTTGGGGCCATCGTTTAATAGAAGTGAAGGCGAATGAACAAGGTTTCTACTTTTTCATATCTCGGACTCGAGTATAGAAGGGAGATTCTAGAGGGTGGTCCGTTGACGGTGGCACGTGTGCCCTTATTCTCCAACAATGGCAACCCATGTTAGAACTAAAAAGGGAGAGCACTCGTCGATCCCGGTTTGGATTAGATTGAAGAACTTACCCTACGGACTATGGTCAGCGACGGGTCTTAGCAAAGTTGCTAGTGCGATAGGGAGGCCGCTCTATGTTGACCAACGAACCGAGCAGCTGAAAATGATTTCATTTGCTCGGGTTTGCGTTGAGTTATCAGCTGCCAAACCCTGCCATGACACCATTACGGTATGCTTAAATGGAACAACTCGCATTGTTGATGTAGAGTATGAGTGGAAGCCCTTGTCTTGTACAAGTTGTGGTGTGTTTGGCCATAGGTGCGCTGCTAATGCCCCTTCGGAGTGATTATTCAGCCCCCTCAACTCGAACAATTAAACAGACAGAGGAGCAGGTCGGTCTCCCCGCTGGTGTGGTCGGTCGACCACCTCCGTACCAGATTCTAATGCTGGTCAACCCCCTACCGAGGTTGCTGGCCATGCCTTGGAAGACAGCACGCTTTTCGAGGTGCAGTCCATCGTAACCAACTTCGAAGGTATATGGCAGCAGGTCTACGGAAGAAGACAGCAGAGGCCGCCCGTTGTTGAGCCCACACTGGCTAAGGAACCAACAGCCAAGATCGGGCCACCACCTAGCCATTCGGGCAAGTCAGTCTTGTCAACCTTCAGCGACTCCCCTCACTTTGTGAAGCCTCCCGATCAGCTCCCCAGGAGGCCGGCTTCAGCAGAGCCCATGCAGAACCAGCCAGAAATATTGCAGCGGACCGGCGGCTACCAAAGCGGCTACAACTCGATCTTGTTGCAACCGGACAGCAGCATCCAGCATCTCCAAGCCAATCCATGCAGCCAGGTCGTTATGCCGCCGGTTCCTTCCGGACACCCAGCGTCCTCGGAGACAAAAATGTTGCAGGTTAATCCACAAGCCGGCCCTCTTGAAGGCCGATTCGATAATGTGGCTCCCTCCTCCCCAAAATCATTTGCCTCTGCAGATGACTTACATGAGGAGCCTACTTGCGCCCTCCGGATCGAATATGCCGCGATCATGTGCTATTCCCATACGGGAGGTGGATACCTTGGATCTTCGGCTCACAGAGGTGAGAATAGAGCGATTACAAGCTCGGGCCTACCATCCGCCACCCCCTCCATCAAGAGCAAACCCTCCGAGCTAGCTAGTGGGTCACGGCCTTCCCCGGGACCCCAGCTGTCAAGACCAAGTCGCTTGCTAACAAAAGGCGGCCTAAAAGGAAGTAGGTCTCCGCCCCTCCTATTTTTTGACTACTTCTCACATGTTTTTTGGTTGTTGGAATATCGGGGGCTTAATGAATCCTGCCAAACAAGCTGAAGTGAGACAGTTTGTTCGCCTTAATAATCTTTGCTGTGTCGGCATTTTGGAAACCAAGGTCTCTGCTGCAAATTTTAATAACATCTCATCTGGATTAATCCCTGGATGGGAGTGGATTTCTAATTATGACTACTCTTCTCGTGGGCGTATTTGGGTTGGTTGGAACCCCTCCTTGGTGGGTTTCAATGCCTTGCCGCGTTCGACCAACTCATACATGGTGAGCTAAAATTTTTGAACTCGGGATTGTTCTTACCCTTTCTGTAGCCTATGGGGAACATACTTTTGTTGCTAAGAGACCCCTCTGGAATCACCTCATCAACTTGAGCCTGACACTCAAGGAAAGCCCATGGATGGTGGCCGGTGACTTCAATGCTATCCGTGACTCCTCGGATCGCATGGGCAGCCCGGACATTTGGATTCCGGCCTTTGATGAGTTCAAGGATAGTCTAGATCAAGCCGAGCTGATCGATCTTCGTTATGTGGGCTTCCGTTATACCCGGTCCACTTCCTCGGGTATTAACAGGAAGCAAAGGAAAATTGATCGAGTCTTGGTAAATAATCATTGGTGCACGGTTTTTCCTTCTCGGAAGCTTCTTTTTCCGGCCCTCGGGATCTCGACCATTCTCCGATGGTTGTGAGGATACTTGCACCCGCCTCCCGTCGGACCCCCTTTAAATTTTTCAATTTTTGGTTGACCCATCCCGAGTTCTCTTGCTGGTGGATCGGGCTTGGGAGTACATGTAATGTGCTCCCCTATGTTTAAACTTTATACTAGGCTTAAGATCCTTAAAAGCTCGGCTTAAATGCCTAAATAGAGACAGTTTCTCGACATCTCTATGCGGGTTAATGCGGCTAAGATGGCTCTCACGGCTACACAAGAAGCTCTTCACCAAGACCCTCGGGAGTAGTTCGCCGGCGGAAACGGAAAACTCTCAACTCAAGGCCTACTCGACCTTCGATCCCCGGGAGGAGTCTTTCTTCGAGACAAAAGTCCGAGTTCGATGGCTCAAGGAAGGTGATCGCAATACTAAGTTCTTCCATTACTCGGTGAATCACCGACACCTTCGAAACCGCATTATATCAGTCATGGACAATACAGGCAATCTGACTACAGAGCTGGGGGAAGTTCACCGGGTATTTGTCTCGTTTTTCCAGGACTTACTTGCCCGAGTCAATATGCCTTTGAGGCCAGCCGCACAGGATATTACTAGGTATATTCGTTCCCCACTGCAGGAAGACCAGATTAATTTTCTTTCTCAACCTTTTCTTCCATCCGAAGTTCGAGAGGCCATTTTCTCCATAGCCGGAAATAAGGCCCCGGGTCCTGATGGATACAATTCGGACTTCTTCAAAAAGAATCGGGACAAGGTTGGCCCTTCGCCCACCGGGCGCCCCGGACTTCTTAGAATCGTGGTGCATGCTCAAGGAGATAAACAACACCATCATTGCTCGGTGCCTAAAGTCCCCAATGCGACGTCGCATCGATTATCGTCCTATCGCTTTGTTGCAATACGATCTACAAGTGCATAACCAAAATAATTTCTACCAGAATTGCGACTACTCTTCCAAGCTTGGTCAGCCCGGCCCAAATGCTTTTGTGAAGGGACGAAGAATCGTGACAACATTCTTTCGGCCCAAGAACTTTTCAAAGTGGATTCTCAATGTGCCCTCTCTGTTCCAAAGTGTGCAGTTAAGGTTGACTTCAGGAAAGCCTATGATACACTTGATTGGAACTTCCTAGAACAAACTCTCCTAGCATTTGGCTTCCCCAATCATCTCACCAAGCTTATTATGGTTTGTGTGAGTACCCCTAAATTCTCCATTTCGATAAATGGCGAACTTCATGGATTCTTTTCTAGTGGCCGAGGCTTAAGACAAGGTGACCCCATGTCCCCTTACCTCTTTACTTTGGTCATGGAAGTATTTTCTGGGATCATGGATTCCCACACTCGCATTCGGACTTCCGATTCCACTGGCGATGCAAGGCCACGCGTCTCTCCCATTTATTCTTTGCGGATGATGTCTTCATATTCAGCAAAGCATGCCTCCCCTCTATCAAGTGCATCAAAGACGGACTCACTTTATTCTCCAACCGGGAGCGGCTTGATCCCTAATACTAATAAGAGTGAGATTTTCCTATCGGGTGTATCCGAGATAGTAAAGGATCAAATTTTGCAAGCTCTTGGCTTCTCCTTGGGTTCATTCCGGTTCGCTACCCGGGCGTGCCAATTATAACATCCCGTCGAACAAAGTGGATTGCAATGCACTAATATGCCATCTCACTTCTCGTGTACAATCTTGGACACATCGTTTCTCTCTTTTGCGGGTCGCCTCCAAGGCGATTAAGTCGTGTGCATGCCATTCAAGCCTATTGGGCTTCCATATTCTGGCTCCCTTCTTCGGTGGTAGACAAGATTGAGCAAATTTGTAAACAATTTCTTTGGAATGGCCCCTCCATGGGGTCGGGGGGTGCTAAGGTGTCTTGGGTTGATGTTTGCCTCCCCACCTTGGAAGGTGGCCTTGGAGTGAGAAGAATTAGGGACACCAATAAAGTAGTAATGGCTAAACACATCTGGCTTCTTTTCAGTGATAAGGAATTGCTTTGGTGCAAATGGATCCACGCCACTTATCTCAAAAGGAAGAACTTTTGGATTGCCTCGACTCCATCCCTTTGCTCTTGGGCCTGGCGCAAGATTCTGGCATTGAGGACAGAACTTAAACCCCATTTCAAGTGGAAAATAGGAGATGGTGAATCGACATCACTTTGGTTTGATCCTTGGCTAGACCTCGGCCCTCTCAATTTGGTGTTTTCAGACAACTACATCTCCCAGTCAGACTTACATATACAAGCAAAAGTGAAGGATTTGTACTCCCCAGATGGGCTCCAACTCCTCCAAGAACTGGCATTGTGGCATATATCGGCTCCTCAACTTTCCTCTAGCCAAGACACTCTTACCTGGATCGATGACCCCTCGGGCAAATTCTCCATGGCTTCGGCTTGGAATGTTATTCGGCGTAAGCACAACCCGGTACTTTGGTCTTCCTTTGTCTGGGACAAGGCCTTTGCTCCTAGACATCAATTCCTTCTATGGCTCATGATTAAGAATCGTCTACCAACTCAGGTACTCCTCATGACGCACGGCAGAATTCCAAGCTCGGCGTGTCCCCTCTGCAATTCTAGTCCTGATTCAATTAATCACCTATTTTTTGACTGCTCGGTCTCCAAATCTCTAGCTACCTTTTGGGCAGCCAAATGCAACTTGCCTTGGCGCAACTCCACCTGGACCGACAATCTTCTATGGGCTATTAAATTTTTGTCTCGGAAAAGGGTTTTATCAAGAAATAGCTCGTTTCTCCTTTGGCTCATTGTGCCAACTAATCTGGAAGATTAGGAATGAGATCCTATTCCAAGGCCACAACCTTTGTTCCCGCCTTGAAGCTACAGCTATTCAAGGCAGTAAAAGATAAAGCTCTTTCCTTCTCATTGGTTGAGGATACTCCCGAAATAGAAGATGCAGCGCAGCTGGGGGATAGACCCTCGCATTTTCACCTTCGAGCCGCCTAGGGCTTAGGGCAGTAATTGTAATCTTTTGGCTCCATTGGAGCACTAGTCTATTTGGTTTTAATTTGACGAGCACGGTACCCGTCCACCCCAGTGACATGTTGTCCAGTGGTGTGGCTGATGGTACCATGTCTCCCCCTTGATGTACAAGCTTTGGTTGTCTATATATATACTTACCTTACCAAAAAAAAAAAAAAAAACTACCGGAGGATAGTCGAACCGCTGGACATAGCGGAGTATTACAAAAGAGGCCGAAAAGATTACTTGAAACGAGGAAGATCCAATCACTACAAGGAGCTAGAAAATTGGCTGGGAAATCGTCCAAGAAAAAACTCGGAGAACATCGAGTGAGATTGACGGAGGATTCGTGCTTTTGGGCACATGTGGAGGAGGCCATCCGATCGTGCAAATTGCTGGACAGTGGAGAACAACAAAGCAATTCTGAAAGAGAGAATTTGATGAGGTTCGAGAAGTATGTTATGGGCTTGATCAACAATTGCGCAGTTTCTCTGGACATCTTTCTGGAGAAGAGCAGCTATATGCAGTGGTGGGGGGAGTATGAGGAGATCTTAAAGAAGGGAATGATGGGACATTCTCATGACTCACAGTCGGATCTTGTTCGTTTCATGAGGAATGAACCTCGCAAGAATTACATTGAACGTTCACGGGGGGTGAATGAAACCAATGCTCCATCGACACGAGGAGCCAGCATCCTTCCCAAGCCCTTGTCTCTGCCTTTTCTTCTTGTCCTTCCCCTTTGCTATTTTCTGGGTAATCATCTAAGAAAGCATCTATTTTGATGCACCTGATGGGTCTTGGCATGCATGTTTTGATCGCAACAATGAATTTGGGAGTGTGGATTTATGTAATTTGTGTTCTTATTGCACGTAAACTTGAGTTTTCTATTCTAATCTAACGATGGCTATCTCCGACATGGCAAAAATTCAAACGTTGCTGTATCTTGACCCAAGATTAGTGAATGTAGGTATGTACTAATCATATTCGTGAAAAGGAGAAAAAAAACTGTCAAATAATATCATAACAGGAAATGAGAGGCGGACCGTGCTGTCATTTTTCGGGGTAATGACGGTCCTTCTTGCACCTCAGGGAAATTGGTTGACTGCTGTTGACCATTCAAACGTTCATTTTTCGTAAAAATGTAAAAGAAAAAGAAAAAGAAAAAGAAAGAAAGTATAAACAACAAAAAATATAATCATAAGCAAGTAATGTATCACCAAGAAGAAGTGGGAAGCCCGGTTAGTCCATGTATACAACTCGATATTCATTAGCCCAATCACATAGCTTAAAAAGTGAGCCATGTAATTTGAGCCTCAACTCATTTCAAAAGTAAAATTACTTAAGCCCAAGAGAATAACAAAGCAAAAGGGCCCAGTCCCTATCTTCTCTCACACCATCCCTCTCCTCTTTTCTTCGTCTACATGAAGTCGAGAGAATCCAATGAACAAGTGAGAAAGCAAAGAGGTCTCGCAGGCGGTAGGAATACATATAGCAATGCGAAATTATACTAGCATTGGCCTAAAGTGATTATCCCAACAAATTCGACTACCACCATGGTTGTTGTTGCGAATAGGCGAGCCCCACCATTGAGCTAACACTACAACAACAGCGAGTTGTTGTTGGCTACCCATAATTCCCTCCATCAGTTTGTTTTTTTATTTTTTTTGGTGTTATTAAGTTATATTTTGATTTTTTTTCTTTTTATTTTGTATAACTATGTTCGACATGATATTCGATGTTTTACCAAAAACAATTGAACTATTACATTTTCTTGCATCTTTCATGCTCCAACTTATTTTTTCAAGTCCTAATCACTATTTTATGATCAAATACAATCAAAAACATTATTGTTTCACTTTTTTAATAAAAAATAATTTCCGAGGAATTCTTTGCTCCATTCTTGAATAGAATATTTGATAAAAACCACAAAAACCCCTAAATTATGTTCACTGTGACACATTTGTGACACCAAAAATCTTAGATTTATACTTATGTGACACATTTACTCCAAATTTCTTCTTGTGACACAAAAAACCTCAAATTTATATTCATATGACACATTTACTCCAAAAATTTAGTGTTAAAGAAAAAAATTTAGGATTTTTGATGTCAAAAAAATTGGTGTAAATGTCACAAATATATAAGTTTTAGATTTTTGGTTTCACAGAAAAAAAAAGTGAGGTAAATGAGTCACAATGGCACAAGTTTTAGGTGCTACAAAAATATTTTACGACAAATATATCATAGGCGCCAAAGTTTAAGGTTTTTCGTGACTTTTCTTCCTAAATTGTTTTTTAAATCAACTTCTCAATGGTCAACTCGACACCTTTATGAACTTATCGGTTGTAGGTTACTTGCCGAGGAAAACTTGTGATCCATAATCTATCGTTATCTGTGAACATAACCACACAATTATCTTAGCCAGGCTCTATATAATACTATATTAGAATTTATTTAGTTTGGGCATACTGTTCACTCCTGCCCTATGTTAGCGGGCTTCTACTTCCCATTCAGAATCGATTCGATAATACAAATATTCCTCATTTCTTTCTTCCTCTAAATTTATTTTAACTTGACATCAGCACTACCCATTTTGAGGAGACCCTAAGCACATCGGGTGCGCTCACCTCCTGGTGCACCTTGGCGCCACTGATGTTTACCATAAATCCATCCCGCTCTTAACAATGTTCTCCTTTGTGTTTTAATCGAGTCTGAGTAGAGTCTAGTTTAAGTCCTTTTCCCATGATTGGTCAGCCTGGTCATTTTGACACCCACCACACCAGCCGTGTCGTGAGTAATTGTTCCCCACCGCGTTTGTTCAGTTACTATTTGCAACATCAAAGTCAACTGTGAAGGACTCATGTTGTTTGTTTGTCCTTGGTTCACGACCTTAAGCTACTCATTTTGGGAAATCAACACAATCACTAGACTCGTTGCCCTCCGACGAATCATATACTAAAATTTTTCTGTGGATGAATGATCGTAGCCGCCACATGGACTGCCACACCTTGGATCAGTTGAGCTCATTGCTAGTGAGTGATATTCCAACACTTTCCAAATTGCTTGTTGCAGAAAATAAATACGACCACCTTCCTCGATGGCCTCCGGCGAGTCAGATGCAGGCAACTCCATTAGGAACGGAGACCAAATGCCATAACATGCGACGCACACCCTCCAACCCCGGCAATCCACCAAGCCCGAGAATTTGGGAGCTGATTTCATCCATTTCCGCTGCCCATTTCCACCAACGACCACCACCATCAGCCTCCCGAAGCTATTCGCTGAAGTCATCCGCAACGTCAGCATGATATCCATCAGGTTCGACTCATGGCTGAAGTCATCAAGTCACGTGCCACACATTGACTGGACTGGGTCAGTCAAATTTCAGACCAGTCCAGCCCTATTCTCGACCGGTTTGACGCTATTCTCGACCGGTTCAGCACCATTCAGATCGGTTCTTAGTAAATTCAAGCGGGTTCCTTACGTTTTTAAGCGTTCTGAGTCCATTTTGGGGTTATTTTCATCATATTGGCTCTCCAGCTCACCTTTTTCACGGCATTTTAAGTTATTGTGGCTCTATTCGATTTATATTCAAATTCGAGTTGACTTATTTCAACATGCCTTGAGTTTGTGGGAGATGTTAAATAATATATAATATTATATTAGGATTTTTGCAGCTAAGGTTTACTGTTCACTCCTGCCCTATATAAACAGGCCTGTATTTCTCATTCTAAATCGATTCAGTAATCACAATATTTCTCGTTTCTCTGTTCCCTTCAATTTATTTCAACTAAAGCAATGCTTGGTAGACACAGAGTCTTCATTAAGATTGATTGACTAAATAATGCTTGGGCCGAGCCAAGCCAATACCGTAGTCTGACAAAGACTTTTCTTTGAATGGTGTTGACGAGTTTAATTTTCGTTATGATGTTATACAAAGACAGGATTGAACGAAGCACGAAAGTAGCGAATTTAAATGTAGGCGGTGCCTTGTGTCAAAATCATGCTAGTTCGAAATCCTCCGGGACTCTTCATATTGCTTTTCACATGCAATTGACCCTGATAGATCCATTCTTCTCTCCTTTGGCGTGAATTTTCTTTGACAACTGCGATTTCCTCGATTAGCGAATGGTAATATTTTCATGTTCAGGTCAACACATGGAAGACGAATTGAATCGATGTCTAGTATTGTCCACTAACAACTGTACTTAAAAGAATTTGCAGCAAAGTTATTCAATCATGAGCTCACTCCAGGACATACAATTGGCATGAGAAATCATCATCACCGAACGAAGGTTGAGCAGAACAAGGAAATTTCGGTGTGGAAAGGCAATGACCGATCATACGAACATGTGATAAGGACATACGCATGAAGGGAAAAAGAAAAAGAAAAGCGAAACATGATTCATACCAGATTCTCTATTGTTGAGGATGTTCCTTTGACAGGATCAAGGCCATAAATCTAGCATTGGATAGCGCAATCTTGGCATTGGCATCTCATCATTGACCAAAAACGTCAAATATAGATTCATAAAAGTTCGTCATCTCGACTTTGGTACCCTAGATTTGAAGAGAAAACCCGTAACTAAAGTAGAAATTACTAAAACGCTATGAAAACGACCCATTTATGAGTATGAGCTAAAATCAACCAAGCCAATGAAGTTCTTCATTCTTCGGCATAAATGAAAGAAACTCATAATAAGTATCTTCTGTACACAATTATCCATATTCATTTTCAATCCCTCGATCATGTTTTGTTAGGCCAGCAGCAATTAAAAGTTCAAGTTCATCTTTTCATCCAAATATGGTACCTACTAAGTTAACATCGACAAATTGACATGCAAGACCTACGTATACAAGCTTTTCAAAAACTTATGGTTCTGGTGTTTCATACTTTTGGCCATATTCAATTTTAGTCCTTGTATTTTATTTTAATGACAAAACCGGGCCTTATATTATTTTTCAAGGAAAGTATATTTTCTTTTGCGACATCTCCATCTAAAAGTTCTGGGAAATGCCAAAATCTAAGGAGGAACTTCAACATTCCTAATAGCACTAGGATCAAAAGTACAATTCATGTAGAAACTTCTAAACGTATGCACCACATGTCAAATTGTCAGTGTTAGACACAGCATACTCTGTCCATATTTTGATGAAAAGTTGAATTTGTCCTTCAATTGCAGCTAGAGAAAAAAGCAAATAAATGTATAAAGAGATTGGAGTGTCGGGACCAGCACTATAGGTGGAGAACCAGCCAGGATAGATCTTGGTTACGTTTGTCACTGAGACTGTTAAGCGTAATTATGATTAGATATCTGAGTACAAGGTTAGTTAATGAAATGAATCATTAACGTGTGATTTGATGGGATTCATCAGTAAATTTGACATTTGATTATATCAAAACAAATAACAAATACCTTACCAAAAAAAAAAAAACAAATAATTATAAATTATTGTAGGGCTCATCCCTTCAAGAATTTGTGGTTCACAATAAATTATTATTCTCACAGTAGTCAAAAAATTGTTATGCTAGTAAAACCCCATGATTATATATATGTGTGGTCTTGGGTTTTATTAGTTAAACCTTTTAGGGGAGCAAAGGGTGTGCTGCTCATCAATTTCACCAAGATTGAATTGAAGAGTGTTCAAGTGGAAAAGTTATGAATCAAGATTTTGTGTATTTTTTTTAAGAGATTAAAAATATATTGTGTGAGAAATTGTAGAGCTAAATATTATGTGAGTTTATAGGGTAACATTAAGGGCTGGAAAATATTGAAATTGTTTGTATGACTTGAATGTGATTGAATCTTCATTATATCGCTTAATTTATAGTGAATTTTTTGTTGTTCTTCCTGTGGGCACAAATCATAAAAAATCCAGCATCCGATTTATTTTCTAATTTTTCCACTTTTTATTGTTCGAGGACTTGTTTCTGAAATACCAGCTCCTACAAACACACACTCAATTTTTTTATTCCTCTCCCTTACCGACGAGCAACTCCCTCTTTTCTCACTATTTGTGAGGCTCTGTCAAATTGAAGTCTGAGGCTTTCCAATGCCCTATTTATAGCCTCCGATCTAGTGCTCAAATAGAGACTATCAGTGCTCCATTTACGGCCGCTAAGTACAATGTGCAGCCGAAATTCTTGATAAAATAAAAATAAATCACACATTCAGCCACAAAATTTGAGCGCAAGAAAATCCACATGTTTTGTTCTCACATGTAACACTTGGTTCCATGTTAGTTGATCGCTTATTGATTGTCACTATCAACTCACGGGACATTCACTAATTTTCTGGTGCAGATCCTTTAGCAATTGCACTAACTATTTCTTTCTTGAGCTACACCATGATTGCTGCTCGATACTCGGCTTCTATCGTCGACTATGACGCAGTTAGTTGTCTTTGGCTGCACCAAGAGATGGCTCCTGAACCAAGTCTAAACATATAACCCGTTGTTGATCTATGTGTATCGTAGCCGTCAGCATAATCAACATCCAGTAACCAATTATTTCACAACTTCCACCTGTTTTAAACAATATGACAAAATTAATGGTGCCTTTAAGGTTTCCCAGTATACATCGCACCGCATCCCAGTGAGGCTTTCTTGGTTTTCAATTAAACCAACTCACTATGTCAATTGCATAGGAAATGTTGGGACGTGTCTATGTCAAGTAAATCAAACCGCCAACTAGTTGGTGGTCATGTCTTCAAAATATTTCCCTTCTTCCACTAGAAGTTTCACACTAGTATCACAGGTCAGCAATTCCTTAGCTATAGAACAACCCGTGTGGCACCTAAGAAGTGGAATTAACTAGACCATCCTTTGTCATTAGTTGTTCTAGATAACAATACAACGAATAATTTTCTTATACAAGATCATACCATGCTTAGCTTAATTCAAGTGTCTAGTCCATCAAGTAAGACGGTAGATCACTTTAGGCTTAACAACTGATTTTGGTTTACCATGGCCTAATGAGGAGAGCGACATTAGCTCTTGACCAATTTGCACACGGGAGGCAACCTTACCTTCAGAGCTCCTAAAAATATTTTCATTCAATCCTAGAACCACTAGCACCTATTGTCCTAATGCCACTCCCATGGACTTGTTGTATTCATCCCTTTTGCATCACTCACTCTTCAACCAATGATCCCAAGCTCCACTCACACGTGTCATGAGTATGGGAGAATCTTAGACCATGACATTCTCCTTTACTCAATTTTGCAATGCCCTCATTGCAAGCTGTTATGTCGTTTCCTTGCAATTTCTTAACCATTGATATGCCACTTTTGGATCTTACATCAAATGGTCCTACTCACCTAATAAAACAAGGTTGCTCCAATGGTAGTCTCTTTTGATTGCAATCATTTGGCCTCTTTCGGTCAACTACGCTTTCCTTTGCCAAGTGTGGCATCCTTGGCCAACTACGCCCTTTGCCAACACCATTTTGCCTACTAAGTGTCTTGAACTAGCAAACCAATGAAGGTTCTTTTCTAGCTGAAAACGTGGCAACAGATCTCTTCTTTAGATTATCGATTGATCCAAGAACGTTATTCCCATTCAATGAGGAACTAGATCTTCCCTGTGTCCCCATTGTCATCCTAAAAAGCTGGTCGAGAGCTGTGCTTTGTTCAAGCACATTTTAGCCTGGCAATTCACTTTTCACCCTCATAGGACCGGGTAGACCATAAGTTTTCTCCAACTCAACCCCCTTATTGGAGGGATCCTACTCTAATACCATTTGTCATGGGTCAATAGTTCCTTGACCGGGAACAACCTATGTGGCACTTGGCAAGAGGAATTAATCAAGCCAATCTTCATTCATTAGTTGTTCTAAAGAACAATATGGCAAATAATTTCCTTATATGAGATCATACCACACCCAACTTACAAGTGTCACAAGTACGGAAGAATCCTAGACCATGACACTAGCCTTCAAGTTGTTATTGATGATCAGCAATCAAGCATCTCAAACTTTGCTAAATTCTTCAGCATATTTCCCTCGGCACGCACAGAGCATTTTCTCTTCCATCCACTTCAAGTCTAAGAAAATGTTGGAGCTTGCCAAGCTCCTTCATCTAAAATCAAAAGGATGGGTTCTCTCCTAGGTAAAATTATCTTTCATTTTCTTCGGGGATGATGAGATCATCCATGTGCACTGGCATGATAGCTGATTTACTTCTCATACATATCTGCTATAATATTCATGAAGAGATCATTCACGTACCCAAGTGAGGCGAACTAGCCCAAGCCACGGCAATAGGGAGAAGAAAGAAAAATAAATAAATAAATCAGGAAAAATGATAAAATATTTTAAAATATTATTAAAAATTATTCACATCAATACTGGCCATCTTACGCGGCACCATTGGCATCATGTTAGCGATTTTCAATCAAAATTGGCCAGATGAACTTAATTTATAAAAATTGAAAAAGTTTAGGACTGAATTGGTAATATTGAAATATTTAGAATTGAATTGACATAAGTGCAATAAGTTTATGACTTTTTAGACAATTTTCCTAGCAATAGATAGATTCCTTGCTAATACGAGCAAATGAGGTAATCTATGATTTCTTTAATGAAAGTACTAACCATAAGTATCCCCAAAGTAATGAGCAATTCAGGAAAATTACAATCATAAAATAGTTACCATCTTTCTAGAAAGTAGCTAAGATAGGTACGCCCTAAGTTAAGACCACTTGAAAAAGATTATTGTCCTCATGAAAGAGTCGCTAATCATAGGTACCGTTGGGTATATATGACATTGGCCCATTGAGAAGAATCGGGATCTTATGGGAAAACCATTACCTAGTAGGTTATTTTTAGTCTCAGCTGCAAGCACCACTAGATGCTTGTTTATAAATAAGAAGAAGTACAATTTACAAGCCTAAATCATGATATTCTGATCAAGTTGAAAGTAACATAACCATTCTTCTGAGGAAAATTATCTTCCTTTCAAGAAAAGTTGCTAACTATCGTTGAACCTGAAATAATGAACATCTATAGCTGAGACCGCAGTCCCTCATACCTAGTAGGTCAAATTTCCAATTCTGTTGTACTGAAGTGGCATCCATAACAAAGTATCTTGACCTAATTAAACAATAGTTCAAGAAAAGATGGGCATTTATAGATACAGATGAGCTCTCAAACATTCCAGGAGTGAAGCAAAGCGCCTTTTTCCATTACCATGACGGACAGCTCCCCATTCAAAAAAGCACGAGGCAGTGCAATTTGCTTAAATAACGTCCTGTTGCATCCATGTCCAAGATATTCTGTCTGGATCTCGCACCATTGCCAAATATATAGTGAAGCTCCTGATCATTTAAAGCATCAGAGGAATGAGAAATTGTTATCGCTGAATTAAGAACGAACAGAATGACGAAAATTCGATATGTAGAGACAATGACTGATGGTACAAACACGGGAGATGGATATAGGCAAGGAGAAAAACAAGAAAGAGCGCAACATGGTTCCTACCCGATTTTCCACCATTAAAGAAGTTACTTTTGACAGGATCAGGACCATAAATCTACATTCGGATAGAGCAATCTTCATATTGGCATCTCGAGATCGACGAACAAAGTTGAATAAAGATTCATGGAAATTCATCATCTCGACTTTAGTACCATGGATTTGAAGAAAAACCCCAAGACTTCCATTGCGGTGCTCCCAGCACCTACTTCCACGACAAAATAACTGAAATAGAAATTACTAAAATGCTAAGAAAGTCACGCATTCATCAATAGAAGCTAAAATGAATCAAACCAATGAAGTTCTTTATTCTTCTGCATAATTGAAAGAAATGCATAATAACTATCCTCTGCGTACGGAAACCAATATTAAAGGGAATTGGGAAATGCTAGTACTCTATGTGCCCAAACGCAGGTTGATATCTTGTCAAGGATGAGGAATCTTACTCTATGACTGACGACGTGAAATGTACTTAGAAGGTGTTCTGATCTGTTTGGGTTCCAAATTCCAATCATGATCACGAGTCAGGCTACACTGAAGCATCCCATCCACTTGCTTAGCCAACTTCCTCGAGATTTATTGAATTTAAGGCAGAAAACAATAGCGCAATGTCAAGGACAACTAAAACTGAAAATACTAATGAAAGTTGGTAAGCTCGACTGAAAATGGCAATATATCTGCTATATCTAAATTACTTGTTAGGAGCAATGAATGATCTCCAGATTCGAGTTTTGAAGTGCTTCCATGATGTACCTGTCTTCACAATTCTGTATGAGGCTTGTGTGTCATCGATCTTCTGGGATTGTTCCCATTGACTTGCATCCGGTGGTATCATATTTTAGCACAATATGGTTACTTGGTTTATCTCTGTTCCTAGTCTATGGTGTTGCTGGTAAAGAGGGAAAAAAAAGGGAAGTGGGAGGTAAGGAAGGAAGATGACTATTCAAATCTCGTCTTTTAATATTGCATGAGTTCGAATACAATATGATAGGTTGGGGGAATCTAGATGCTTTGAGTTCTGAGAACTTGAAAGCTATTGGTCATCAGAGTTATCTTCAATGGTGCTGTATGATCAACTTCCCAATCATAGAAGGGGGAACAAGTTGAGGGTCGACAATTTCACCAGACTGCTTATTGAGCTGGGAATCTGAGCCAGCAAACGACAACCCATGGCACTGAGGATATTTAGCTTCTTCAGCGATCCTATACATGGAGGGATAAGCTTCTCAAGACTCCCACACCACCTCAAGTTCAAGGAAAGGAGGCCCCGGACTTTTCCAATGGAGGGATGTATTTTCACCAGGTCCTCACAATGTTCCAGGATTAGAAATTCTAATCTTTCGAAAGCCGAGAGATCAGGGGTACTCTTCAAACGCGAGCACCTTCCTGTTGCCCTTAAAAGAAGAAGAAAAGCAGGCGCCAGCTTTCTGAATGAAAAAACTAACAATTAGTGTCACCTCAGGGTTGTCCGGATGGATGTCCCATTGTCGGTGGAATGTAGGGGGCGATTCTAGCGTCGGTTCCATGAAATAGTTGACAAATTTTTGCTTGACTTGCAAAAATTATTCTACTTCCTGACTTAAACCAACTCCCGTCTTTTAATTGTTCCGAAAGGCTTCTTCTCATGCACAAACTTCCTGGAGCGCTTTCGGCCCTTCCTTGATGATCTCCTCTTCAAAATGCCTTCTATGTGAACGGAAGGCGGCCCCGAATTTCCCTTTGAGGACATGCTTATTCGGAAGCATAATTTTTGATTAACTAACGATTTATGCACAGAGAAAATGGATGACTAAGGCAGGAAACACAATGATCTCCTTGTTGACCAAGAAGAACAGAGATGTATGTAAATAACTCTATGGTGTTGCTGGTAAAGAGGGAAAAAAAGGGAAGTGGGAGGTAAGGAAGGAAGATGACTATTCAATGAATACACTTGAAAGCTATGCTTAGTATTGCGATTTATTGACTGAGAGAACTGCAATCACATGCTTAGTATTGTCTTTGCCTTCTTGAAACAAATAATGCTTACACACTCATTGCCCTCTCGGTCTGACATCATTGTGTTCATCTACGGCATTTTGTATCTTTTCCCAGCCAAAGTAATTTTCCGGAGTTAGCCCATAAAGAAAGAGACCATTCTCGACTGGTAGCCTCGGCAACTACAAAAGTGAGCGGTTGTGTGTTGTGTTCTCTGGGGTTAACTGACGTAAAGCTGGTCTTATTCGAACTTACTATTATGCAAAAATTTTCTTAATCAGGCCATGACCCAAAAAAGCTCTAGTCCAATCAATTTCGCCCCGAATTTCAAACTAAAAAGGCCAAAGCACATAAAAAAGAGGGCTAATAACATGAAAAATCCCAAATCGATGCACATGTGACAAATTTGCTCTAAACTAATTTTTTTACCACCAAAAAACCCTATATTGGTATATTTCTGACAAATTAACCTTAAATCGGTATACTTGTGATAAATTTATCCTCTATTTATTTTCATTAAATTTTATTATCAAACTGTTGAGTTAGATGACACGTAAAAATTGATTGATGTACCAATTTATGATTTTACTCTTCAATTGTCACAATTATATCAATTTTGTGATTTTTTGTGGTATTAATCCAATTATTTGTCACAAATATAACAGTTTGGGATTTATAGTTGTCAATAAAATTAGTCTTAGGTAAATTTATCACAAGTGTATAAGTTTAGTATTTTTTGTGGTCATTAGGGATAAATTTGTCACAAGTGTACCAGGTTAGAGTTTTTCGCGATCAAAAAATTAATTTAAATAAATTTATCACAGATGTACCAGTTTAGGATTTTTCGTGGTATTTACTCTAAAAAAAAAGGGCATCAAGGTAAGACCTCATTATTCTTCTATGAAATTAACATTGATTGCACTACAGTTGCAACTAGAGATGCTCTTTATTTGTGATGTCTCTGTAATTATACTGAGCCGTTAAGCCCCAGAATTTGCTAATCGTTTTCTTTTGACCGCCGAAGTCATTGTAATCATTTACATGAAACTGATATTGAGAAGGGAAAGTGATTATTGCAAACTGGATGCATTTGATGGATCGTCAGCAAATGATGAAGCTTCCCAACAGGATGTGATGAATATTTTGCCATCGATGAAACTAGGAAGTGAAAAACTTATTTAAAAAGAACAGTTCATGTGTCAAAACTTGTCACGTCGAAACATTTAAGTGCCAAAAATTACGAAAGATACATTTAAATCTTCTTTTTTTCTAAAATTGGATCGGTTAAGTGTCACTTCTGACGAAGGCCATCGGCAATCCGATGTAGTAATTTTTTAATAATTTATATTGCCTAGATGACTCGTCAAATATCCACCTTAGCTTACCCTTTCCCAAAACGATGTTGTTTTGGCCATAAGTTTAATTTTTTATAAATATTAATTAAATAATATTAAAAAAAAATAAAAAATAAAAAAAGGCTACACAAGTGGGAGGGGGCTCTCGCGCCTATGGCCGTTGCCCCATTGCTAGTGGGGAAGCGGCAATGGACGGCGAGGGTCATCGGTGCTTGGGCGGGGCCAACGACCCTCATCGGCCGGAAGCGAGGGCCAGTAGGCCCTCCCTAAATGCCAGGAGAGGGCAGCAACCCTCTCCTAGATCTAGGCAAGAGTCGCTTGCCCTCGCCCCGGTCTCGGCAAGGGTTGCCGGCCCCCGTACAGGTATCAATGGCCCTCGCCCAGCGTCACTAGACCTCGAGCATCCAAGGGCTTTAGGTGAGGGTTGCCAACACCTATGCGAGGGTTGACAATCCTCTCCCTAATGCCTAGGTGAGGGCCTGCCGGCCCTCACCTCCTTTCAACGAGGGTTGCCAGCCCTCATCTAGGTGCCGGCAACCCTCGTGACCATCGCCGCCACCTCACTGGTGATGGGGCGGCCACCACAGGTGGAGATGTGCTCTTGCTTTTCTTTTCTTTTTGAATTCTAGTTTTTAATTTAATTTAATTAATTTTCATATTAAAAATCTAATTGGATAAAATGACGTTGTTTTAGCTAAATATAGCCATTTCAGTGCCACGTAAGCACCCAAAACAACATTATTTTGAGCTTGTCACCGGAAAATTGCCATGTATGCATTTTGGCCAGATTTTCTCACAATTAATACTTAACTGATATTTTTGTTCCAATTTTAGCACTTAAGTATACATTTCGTAACTTCTAGCACTTAAGTGTCCTCCAATACCAAGTTTTGATACTCTAGGAATCTGCGTGCGAAGAGAACTGGGACATTTTGCTAACGACTAACGAGTCCATGAGGAATATCAATGTTATGGAAATTCCTATGAAAAGATTCTCGCTAAAAGTAAGGAATTGATTCCACGTCAGATGCGTTGACTTTACATTAAAGAAGTCGGTTCGTTAGAAATTGCAAGCATTCCATTTCGGCTAATTAATCAGTGCCTTAAAAGTTTAAATTTTTTTTTTAAAGACAGATTCTTCGTAACACTACGATTGGGGATGGTTACTGGTTCATCCAAACTGCATCTTTTCTTATTGTTTTTATTTTTGCTTGAACCATGTTCTAGTTTCAGTTCCTATCGTGCTTTTATCTCGGAATTAAAGAAATTTAGAATTTTTATCAAATTTTTGTCTTCTCAATGCACTGATGCTAATGAGAAAACCAATTCCAATGTAAGAGTTACAAAAGACAAGAATAATACACAAAAGAGAATTGAGTAATTTATGTATAGTCAACAATGAAGAGTACATGAGCCTATCTATAAACTTTACAAGATGACTATTTATAGTAATAGTATATTACAGCATAAATCCCAATTAATCAGGTTCAGTTAAGAGAGATAATGCATAATTCCGAGAGATATGTAAAATCAAGGAAAATATATCTCTATCAGCAAAGATATTAAAGATGAGCAAAATGTACTAAGTTTGCTCATTGTAATAGGAATAAGTATCCACAAAGAGCCAATTACATTGACAATAAGTGGAGATTACGACTTAAAGAGGAACATGAGTCAATATTTTCCTCTATTGACACTTTTTTTTTTCTGGAAATTGGTCATAAAGTAGTGAAAAGCGAGGGGGTTTTTGAATGTTTCTTTTCCATTATTTGAACAAACGCAATTTACCGGTCACTTACTGTGCGTAGTCTGTACACAAATTTAAGTTCAAAAAAAGGAGAAAAAGAAAAGAAAGAAAAGGTCAACTAAGAATAAATCCTCAGTCGTTATCAATATAATCGACATGATTAGAAAAATAAACAGGTCAATTCACCCGGACTCAGCAAAGTCTTGGGTTATTGCCTTCTAGGCATTATTATCCTTAGAGTGATCATTCCAACTGGGCCACTCCTTTTCACTTCTAGCTGTCTTCCTCTCCTTGTGATTAGTGGTTTGCCTTCCAGGGATTATCCCGTGATGGTTCTATCTCGGTGCTGCATGGAGTCAATACGCATGGGAGGATTGTTTATCTAAAGCCGAGAAAAAACAAAGAAAGAAGACGAAAGCAATAGCAATACAGCCTATCCCCAGCATGCTATGCACACGTCAAGACCTCTTATAATAAGACCTCCTCTGGACGCGCGAAGAACTAATGTAGAAAGACCCCCTCGCAACAATTTCGCATGTGCAGTTAGGTGAAGCACTAATATAAAAAGACCAAGACCTCATTTTAGCCTAATTCCTTTTTTCCAGTTTTTTGCATCCAAGTTGGTCATACCAGCATCGCCATAACTTGCTCTCATCTATATTGGATCTTGCATGAAGTGCTTTAGAAAAGACTCACCAGTGCTTGAACATTTGTCATGGAGCACGCCACATATCAACCACCCACTGGAAGTGTTTTGCAGTACCACTTTATATTTATCTGATCAAAGAGATTCGTTATTTTTATTTTAGATCTATGCATGAGACTTATTTGATTTTATAAGCTTAATTCAAAGAGCTCTAAGAATTTTCACTTTTTTTTGTTTGTGCAAGCACATCAACAATTTGCCCTTTGTTAACTTATGAACTTAATAAAGAACAAAAAATAATAAATAAAGAAAATAAAGTAATGACAATATTGTCACTATAATAATATTACCCTTATACCGGCCTTTAGACCCGTCCTATGTGCCAATGAAGAACTAATATAAAAAGACCCCTTGCAATCTGCATGTCGAGTTAGGTCGAGAATTAATATAAAATGACCAAGACCTCATTTGAGCCCCTCTCTTTTTCCATCAAAGTTATAGTCGTTCCATCATCTCCGTAACTTGCTCATTATTTAAATTCAACTCTGCATAAAATACTGTAAAAAAGAGTCATTATTGCTGAAAGAAATTACTGATAAACCCATACGAGAAATAGCCTTGCAGTCAATATAATTGAAAAACACTAATAGTTTCTCTAGTTATTCATCCACATATTCCATGGCATTAGTTCACACACCGGCTACATCTATCAAATTTTCACATAAAAGATTCTATTTTCTCTAGAAAACAAGTAAGAGGAATCTGAACAAAAGGCCATCCCTGACGATGACCATATATTCTAGTTGATTTCTATAACCGAGACAAAAGGAGATCTAGATATATGGGTAGAGCATTTGACATGAAATAAAAAAAAAACAGAAGAAGATTGAAGCTCACTGTTTCGAGCTTTCGGGTCAATCAGATTAGGTGCTATCGACTTTTAATCCACCACAAGTAAAGAAATTTGAGTCCAGAACTTGACGTTGACTTGAGGCATGTTGGAGAGTTATGGGCATACAATAAAGCAAAGTTAAGATCAACTTCATCGACCTACCATCTTTTAGGAGCGTTTCCACCTACAAGGGCTGCTAGCAATAATTCCTCTAATGAGAGCACTCAACCTGGACTGCATTTCTTATTTTTACATGCCGATGTTCATATGTCTCACACCGCTTGTTCCAAGTTATATTTCTTTTTTTTCCTTAATAAGCTGAGAATACTTTCGTGTTTTACTTTCTAGAGTTCAAACAAAACAATTTAAGGAGTTACTTAGGTCCGAAACTAAAGTTCTTTAAACCCATAGTAAGACTAACTAAGTACGTTACTCAAAGGGGAAAATTACTTTAAAAAGTTCTAAATATATTATATGGATGCCAATTCAATCATAACTTTTCAATTTAGCTAATTTAGTCATAAACATTGTCGTGGTTTACTAATGTTATCATTCCGGCCAATTTTTGCAAATCACTGACTTGGATGTTAACCATCTTACATGATTCAAATAGTACTAACGTGGACAATTTTTTATTATTTTAATTTTCTTTTAAAAAAATGAAAAAAAAAATGAGAATATTTTTGAAAAACTGCAAAAATTACCCACGTCAAACATCTAGCATCACATCAATGATTTCTGGGCAAAATTAACCTAAATGACTATATTGATAAATCGTTTTGAGGTTTATAACTAAATTGGCTAAATTGAAAAGTATAAGACTAATTTTGTATCTATACAATGAATTTTTTGGATAATTATCTCTTACTCAAAGTCAATACCCATTTGGCCTTCTTTGAACTCAAAGGCTTGATCTACGCCCCCTATCTATTTCAACAAGTGCATTAAAGTCCCATCCAACATCAACACTCGGGGTTCTTTCGTCCATTCCAAAAATCAACCTCAAGATGGGAGAGATCCCCGGCCCCCACTGCGTTCCCTCCCCATGGCACGTGGCAACAAAAAATTGAGTCAATAAATTAGAAAAATCTTCAAATAATCAATTTGTGGATTTACTATTTGATATGATATATTCATGTTGATTTTGGAAAATTTTGCACTATAATCATTATGATTTTTGGCTTTTCGATTTGTTTGGGATTCTTGTCTTTCTTCCCAATATATTAAACCCCGCTTGAAGCGATTAGTTTTTGCTTCTTTTTTCTTTTTTGGAAAAAAAATTGGGATTACTTAAACTAAACAAACTTTTAGAAAAAGAAAAGTAGAAGAAAACTTCCAATAATCAAATGGGAAAAAGTACAAGAAAATTTCCAATATCAATCACGACAATGAAAGCACTAGCAGTAGAGAAAAGCTGATCGTTAGCAATTCCTCATGTGAAGTTTTTATTCTTTATACTGGCAATATAAAGAAGAAAATAGATCTAGATGATGATGCATATAAAGTTTTCCATTTAACAACTAGAATTATTCCATGAGCATGCTTGATTATTTTATTTTGGTCATGATCTAACAGTACAGATGTAAAGACCTGACTACCTAGAGCCCCACAATGAAAACTGTTTAAGATCCAGAGCATGTGTGAACATTCTCTTTGTTGGTCGTGAAGAGGAAGAAGGGAAAGCAGGAAGCAAGGCAGGAGGATGAGGTAGGTTTTCCGTTTCATATATTTCATATCAAGTGTTCAAATTTGGAATCTAAAAATGCTTTCAAATTTTTAAATGGTTAATTCACTAAAAATAAATCCTCACCCTCGTTTTTTCATATATTTCATACGCTTCCTTTGCGCGTGGATTAGTCGTTGCCTTCTAGGCATTATCTGATGGCGGTTCTGTCTTGGTGCTGAGCGGAGTCAAGCCACATGAGCTGATTTTGTCGTCATTTACATACTATCATACAACGTTATTGTTCCCTGTCAAAAAAAAAAAAACTAACGTTGTTGCTGTCTTTTTGGGCCACGACATTAATATTGTATCTAAAAGCAGGGAAAGAGAAGAAGAAAAGAACATAATAGCCATGTTGCCACTATAATTATATTCGCATCGTATAGACCCGTGCAAAGACTTGTGAAATAGCTTGAACAGAATAATTCTTCTGGAAGTAATATTGAAGGTAATCATATTCCCCTTGAAGTAAAAGGGAAAATATTTAGTTCAATTAATGTGGAAAACTAAAAGGAAAAAATTTTTCAAAAAAAGCTAAGATAGATGTCACTCGTAAAAGTACCACATGTCAGTTACCCATTGAAAGTGCTTTGGAGCACACTTAACATTGATCCAACAAGATAGATTTATTGCATTTTTTTGAATTTATGCCCAAGATATATTCGATTTTAGTATTTTAGGTGTACTTATTTTATTTATTTATTAATGATTCCGTAAGATATAAGATGAAACCATGTGATGCAGGCTTTGTATTAAGTGATAATGAGAACACGGAGACGAACTGGTAGATTCACCATTGTTTAATCAATAAACAGAAGCTCTCAAGAATATTTAGCCAATCAGAAGGAGTCTTGTCGCATAATGCAACAGCGACGTATTTAACAAATAGAACTTCAGCAAATGCATGTGCAATTAGGTGAAGAACTAATATAAAATGACCAAGACCAAGACCATTTTTTATCCCAATCATCGTCCATGATCGCCATGACTTGCTCTCATCTATGTTAAACCATGCACTCAATGCTTTAAAAAAGACTCCCTACTGCTGAAAGAAGTCAATCAAATTCTATGAGCAGATGGTCTTATAGCCAAAATAATGCAAAAAACACTTGTTGCTCCTTAAGTTGTTCGGTCAGATCCACATATTCCATGGCATTAGTTCACAGTTTTGCTAGATCTATCAAACCTTCGCATGATTGCCTATGGAAATCATGTAAATGGGATCGGGACAAAATGCGATCCATGACAATGATCACATGTACTGGTTGATTTCTATAATCGGGACAAAAGGTGATCCAATTACATGGGTGGAAGAAAAAAAGAAAAGAAGAAGAAGATCAAATTTTCGCTATTTCAAGCTTTTCAGCTTAGTCAGGTTAGAAGTTACTGAGCACATTACTCAAAGTCACTACCCTTTAGATCTTCTTTGCATTAAAAGACTTGATATCTAAAATTAGAATAAATCCTATTTGCCCTCTATGTCTTCATTTCACTCGAATCTTCGGTCCTATTAACGCGCATCACACCATCCATTTCAACTCTCCACAGGGCTTGAGCGTCTTCCTACGTTCTCCACCAATACGACTTTCAAAAATAAGATAGATGTCACTCATAGAGAGTGTCACATGTCAACCACTCGTTAAAAGCATTTTTTTCAGCACCACTTTACATTTATCTAATAAGATGGATTCATTGTTTCTATTTTAGATATATCCATGAGGCATTTTTTATTTTATAAGCTTAATTTTAAGCTCCTCTAAGAAATCATGCTCTCTTCTTCTTTTTTTGTGTAAGCACATCAACAATTTGCTTTTTATCAACTTATCTACTTTAGTAAAGAATAAAACTAATAAATTATATTTTGTATTCTTACTTGTTATCATCAATTCCTTAGAGGCTCTCTCAACAGGAAAATTACCAAAAACGCCATAAACCTATTACATTTATGCTAATTAAATCCTAAAATTTTTTATTGTATTAATTAAGTCATAAACATTTTTACATTTTGCCAATTGAATCCATCCCACCAATTTTGACTAGAAAATACGTATGTAGATAATAATTATTCTAAGTGATACAACCAATGCTAACATGAATATTTTTTATAATATTTTGTTTTTTTCTTTTCTTTACTTTTTTTTTTTTAACTAAGTGCCACCTACCCAACCCTCCCAGCCCTCACTTGTGGCTAGCAACTCATGAGCAAGGGACAGCCTTGCTTGAGTTTGAGTGAGGGTTGCCCTTGCCCTACTTAAGCAAGGCCACCTCAACAACCACGATCAAGTGAGGGCCTAATTTGGCCCTCACCAAGGCAAGGGTCACCCTCGCCCAAATATGACAAGGGCCAACCTTGCCAAATAGGTGAGGGTGACCCTCGCCAAGAGCTAGCAGCCCTCGACTACTGACAAGGATGAATCGGCAACCTTTGCTAGCACTCGGTCAAAAATAAAGTCAAAAATAAAGAAAAAGCAAAAAAATTATTAAAAAATTCAAAATATTATAAAATTTATTCAAATATGTTCATGTTAGTGCCGATTATGTTACATAAGATAGTTAATATCCACATCAATAATTTCTAGCCAAATTGATCAGACGGACTCAATTAGCAAAACATGAAAATATTTAGAACTTAATTGTCATAATTAAAAATTTTAGGTTTGAATTGACACAAATACAATATGTTTAGGACTCTTTTGATAATTTTCACTCCCTCTACATACACCAATATCATGGATTACCACATGTTGGGCCATGTTTCTCTTTATCAATTATATGCCTCTAATTGGTGGGTTACAAACATGAACACCACCCATATTTAAATTTAGTTAATTTTGCATATAAGTGATATCCATAATTTGAACATCAATCATATCTATGGTTGGAGGAACCAGGTACACAGATAAATAATGCCCATGATTAAATGCAACCTTATTGCTTAACAGCAAAGAAAATCATGTTAAAATAGATAAATTATAATGACACTCTTAGGTTTTATGCATTTAGAAGCAGAATGTGAAACCTAATTCTCACATTTTAGGAAAAATTTCATTCTACCCTCAGGAACTTTGAAGTTGGTGCCCGTGAGACCTCCAACTTCAAAAAATTGCATCCTCCCTCCCCCAAACCCAAACTTGCGTGTCGTATGCTAAATAACATCATTAAGCTTTTAAGTTTAACGTGTACCAAGCACATGCATTTAAGCTGTCACGCCCCGACTCTCGAGCTCGCGGCAACCCCTTCTCCATGGTCGATTGAAAGCGACGTCCCAGGACTCGTCGATGACCATTCATTTTATCTCTCATTAAGCGCAAGCAGAAGACGAACCATCCCCAAACAATCAATCAATCAAACAGGGATAGAGGGATGAACAGCAAGAACAACAGCAACTACTCAATTATTCAATTTACTGGATTAACCAATGGAGGATCATTTTCCAAATTACAAGCCCGACAAAAAGGGCCGATCCATCCTCTAAGCCAAACCAAAAAGACTAGGCTAATCCAACAGTACACAAAGAACCCTCGGGTTCAACACCACGGTCACTCGGACCCATTGGACTCAGGCTCCGTCGGGTCGATCACTAGAGAAGCGGGGGCAGGATCCTCCACTGCAGGTACGCCATTCTAAGGACCTGAAAATGGTTAACCACGACGGGTTAAGATAAAATTCTCTCTAGGTTAGTACGCCAACTCAACCCAGGGTATCTCTCTAGAACCACCCCTCACTCAACCCAACAACAAACAATAGCCAACAACAGACAGGGCAAACCAACAATCAACATTCGGTTCACATGCAACCTTACCCGGTATGCCATACCCTACACGTCAAATCTCATACAATGCAAGCAAGGCACATGGCCGTCAGATGATACAGTTCATCAATCACATGCGAATCGCGTCACAAGCGATCTCACCTGGCTATTGCCACACCCTGCACGACTGTCAACTCATGCGTCAAATCATCACGACATTAAGAGCATGCGAATAATCAAAGCATTTCACATAACTTTCTCATGTCTCACATCCACACATATGCTTCGATTATTACGACCACTAGGGCCACGGCACAACCTTATGGTTGGCGGTCTACCGATCGAAGACCAGGCATCGTCCTCCCCCATGAGGCACGGCGACGTACGGGCTCTCTTCCATCGACGGCATTCCCTATGGAGCATGGGGCCCGCTCACTGCCGCAGCCCCGCATCTGACCACTGTCAGGCGACCCAATGGTCACGGCACAACCCCAATGGGGATTAGCGATCATCCGGCTCAACCGGGCTATCAACTTTAATCTGACCATGCAACACATCAGCAAACAGTTTATTCTTGTCTTTGCTTTTGCTTAGTCGTGAATGCAACATCGCTCATGCGCTAATGCTCATGCGACATGCCATTTCAAATAACCCATGCAATATGTCATGCGGTATCACTCGCCAATTCCAAAATTCAATTCAATCGGCATTCGATCAAGCATTTCATCATCAATCACGAGTATAATTAACAATCGGTACTTCAATTAATCACAACAATCAAGAGCACATCAAATTGAGACAAAAATTAGTTTCTGCATGAACAGTGCCGTGAACAGTAATCGTGAACAGTAATTATGAACAGTGATTTTTCCGAAATTTAATTAATTAAAACATTTAATCCAGAAATTAAACAAAACATTAATTAAAACAATTAATCAACCAATTAATTGAAATCATGCTTAATTAATCACATAAACACAATTAATACCAAATTAAGTACAATTAAGCTTAATAAGCAAAATTAAGCTAATCTAATCTTAATCATCTATCTAACCACCTATCTTAGGGCTAATACAACTTAATTAAACATCCTAAACCAACCTTACCACTAATTAACCCAACCCTAAGCAAGTTTAGGTGCTAAATAGGGATTAGGGGCTAAACTCACCCGTTAAGCGGGCCGGAGACGCGGACGCGGCGGCGACGACGAACCCGACACCCGAGGACCTCTACAACGACGATCCAAGGCGGTCCCGGGGCTGAAACAACAGCAGCGACCTCGGTTCTCCCCGAACTTCTCAAAAACTGCACCGCTTGGAGGAAAAGGCGATCGGAGTTGAACGGGCTGCCCGGAGCTCCGGCGAGCGATTGGCCGGCGACCGGCGGCACCTGGGGGTCGAGGGGGAACTGCTAGAGGTTAGGATGGGCGGTGGTTGGGTCGGAATGGGAGGAAAATGGCTGAAAAGGCGAAACTGGACAGAGCTGCCGCTACAGTGACGGTACGGCGAGCAGCGACTTCCGGCGGCCGTACAAGACGGCCGGAGACTCTGTTTGATGAACGGCTGATGTCATCTGAACGTTTTTCGTCTTCTGAATACAACGGTGGGTGGCACGGGCCGAGATTCACACGGAAAGGCCATGAACAACTCGATTTTCGGTGGAAGGTCAGAAACTGAAATTTCAGGAAAGCAAGGGAAGAAGGGGAGAGAGGGGCTGCGATTTTGGAGGGCTGAAGGAGGAGGAGAGAGAGTACATTGAGGGCTGCTTCTAGGCCTCATCAATGCCATTAATGGCTTGGCTCAAGTCCCCACAAAACATGACATCATCTTCTCTCTCTTCCTTTGACTTTTCTCCAAAATATCCAAGGGCATTTTGGTCATTTCCACCTTGCACATTTCCCAATGTGCCCTTGGGCTGAAAATGAAGGGTGGGCCTAGGAAATGGGCTTGAAAATGAATAGGAACGGGCTCGAAAATTTGTTAGGCTCGAAACGGCTCAAGGTTAGACAATTGGGCTCGGAAGGTAAATGGGTCGGTTTGGCCCAACGGGCTCACTTGCTTGCCTCGGGCCTTCCATGGCGGCTGTCCCACCTTGGGCGTGAGGCCCTCACTATTCTTGCCCAGCCCACGTCCTCATAGGCTCGGGTTCTCAGTCCAAAATCCCCTTTCTCAAAAACTCGACTCAATCGGTACTATCACTGTTCAAGAAGCATTGTCCAAAAGTCCTTTTCGAACGTTCCTGAAAATTCGAAGTCCAATATTGGATTGACATGCCTTGTCAATTTCGCCCGAATACCATTTTGGTACTACTCAGACTGATAGGCAGCTTTGAGGATTCACGCGTAACTAACTCGTGCCAATTCACGTTCAAGACTTCTCGACACATGGACGTCCTTGACTACATGAAATTACGAATGATCGATTCTTATTTCAAAGTACACGATTATCAAGGATCGACATAGGCTCGTCCGCGGATTCGATAACAGTAGGCGGAATCACCTGTCGTCCCATTATTTCTATCCGCAAATTGACTTCTATTCGTCCCTGAAATCGGCCTGCATATCTACAGGATCGTCCTTACGCAAGTCTCATGGTCGAGTCGTTTTCCCAGGTCAAGTTCTTTAGTCGCACGAGTTATGCCCTCATTAGCCTTTCCCCTTAAGGTCAGTATCTCAGGAGTGATCAGTTCCGAGTGAGATCAACCAACAATGCATTGACGAAATTAACATTCATTCATCCCTCAAAGGGCTCGAATTTCAGGATGTTACATAAGCGGTCAATCAGTTAACCATTAGAGTTTACGAGTATCCATGCCTCTAAAGTTTAAAAGTACGTCATAGTTGAAACTTCCATGCAAAGTGGCGGACGAATTAGATGCACCAGTATCATCTGCTTTTCAACCTGTGTTCTTTTTGCTGTTCTTGACAAAATTGTATGCTAGAAACCACGCAGAGCTGAATGTTACGCGATTTCTACTTCAAGCTGCGCATCGATCATGAAGGGAAAAAACATAGACAAACTAGTAAAAAACTATGGGTGATCAATTCCCAATCCGGTTCAATCCCACTAAAGAACCGGAAACCGGACCAAGAGAACCAGTTCCCTTTTTTTGGGACTGTGAACTAGACCAATTAATCCTAAAACTAGGAATTGAACCAGGCTGACCGATACGGTCCGGTATGGTTCCAATGCAAAAAGCGCATTACCTTGCCGTTGGCACAATTGAAGCAGAGCGAGCTGTGAGGCGAGAGGGAAAGGTCAACGAGCGAGGTGGGAGGCGAGGTTGTGATAGGGAAAGGCATAAACATCAAGCTAGGCGAGGCCGCAAGAGGATGTCAACAAAGGTGGAAGGCAAAACTGCGAGAGGGAAAGAAGGCCTAAGGCAAGGCCGCAAGAGGACATCAAGCGAGGCAAGAGGTGAGGCCACAAGAGTTGAGCAACTTGCTCGGAGCAAGGCATGAGGTGAGGTTGCATTTGCGAGAGGGAAACTGGGAAAGGGTGGATTTCACGCAGTTAGGGTTAGCGAGAGAGAAGTGAAAGGGAAAGAAATGGGGAAAATATGGGCAGAATGGGAAAGAGAGGTAGAATGGTTATTCATAAATTTGAAAAAAATTAAAAATGTATACATGAATAGTCAGTCCGATCCTATCAATCCAATCGATTCGATTCCCGGTCAGTCCGGTTCCCACATTAGAACCGGGAATTGGATCAATCGGCTACCGATTCCAAAAATAAGAATCGAAAACCAGACCAGCACCCTTTAAGATTGCCCAAAACCGATCAGTTCAGTGCGATCCTGGTTCGGACGGTTCCGTTGCATAACCTTATAAAAAAATACTCAATTTAGTCGCTCGTGAAGGGGGAGCGGTGAAGTGGGGATCCTTGCGAACCAACCATGCCCTTCCTTAAAATATTCTGTTTCCTTAAATACGGACAAAAAAGATTGATAGTTAGTTTATTCAAGCAAGGAGCGGCCGCTTAGCTGTTGCCTTCCCGAAGGACTAAGTGATTCGTCGCCTAATTTGGAGTACACCAAGTCAACGTTCTAAAAACCCCCGCGGGGGAGAGAGTGGATATGGGATACAAGTATTAAATTTATTGTATTAATACCAATTTAGTTATAAACTCTTCGATTGAATCAATTTAATTCTAAATTTTTCGTATTTTGCTAATTGAATTCATACAATCAATTTAGGCTGAAAACTATTAATATAAACACCAATCATCTTATATGACATGATTAACGCCGACATCAATAATTTTTATAAATTTTTTCTAATTTATGAATTTTTATTTTCTTCTTTTCTATCCAATCCGGCAAAGGCTACAAGGTGACCTTCGTCAGACTTGGAAGGAACGAAAAAAGGAAAAGAGAGAAAGAAATGAAAAAAAAAAAATAAAGAACAAAATAATTCAATTTCTTGAAAAAAATTATAAGAAATACCTTCGTCGGGTTGGATGGAAAAGAAGAAAGGAAAAGAAAGAAAGAAAATGAAAAAAAAAAACAAAGAACAAAATAATTCAATTTTTAAAAAAAATTATAAAAAATTGTTCATGTTAGCGTTGACTAGCATCCATGTCAGTGATTTATAGTTAAAATTAACCATATGGATATAATTGACAAAATGTGAAAAAATTTAATACTAAATTGAACAAATGGAAAAATTGATAACTAAATTAATACCAATACAATAGGCCTAAGACTTTTTTGGTATTTCCCAAATACCAATGTAGCAAAACGACTTTCTAATTCTACATTAAAGCAGTCTGTGGGTGACAAAAATAAAACGAAAAGGCATAATAAAGGGACAAGAATCAATATTAGCCCAAACACTTTGGACAACAATTATTGTTTCCCTCACTTTTTATGCTCTAACTTTTCATTTTGAATCACTCCAATTAAATTTGGCTCAAATTAAGATGACAGCTGTAGAAATATCACAGCATGTGTTCATTAAGTTGGGCGTGTTTTCCTTCTATCAGCCATTTAGTTAATGAATTACTTTGATGGACTTACCTAATTTTTTTTTGCAGTTAAGTAAGTTGTGGGTTGATATTTCTCTAAATAACTGGACGAGTCTAATATTCCATTTGTCCAGAAAATAAAATTTTGTCTTGTTATTGTAGATTTGACAAAACTCTAGTATATCTCTAATATTGTTGGGAAGTAAAATGAGACTGGCAACTTTTTATCCGGTTAACTATTTGTAACTTTCCGGCAAAATACCAATTTTGCCATCCTCGAGTGTAGTATTTAATGGCAGATTACCAAGTACTTTTGAATTTGACCGAGTGGGCTCGTCACTTACACCAAGATGATACTATTATACTTTTACTAATTTAATCATAAATCTTTCAATTTTAATAATTGAGTCTTAAAACTTTTCATATTTTGTCAATTGAGTCCATTCAACCAATTTTGATTGGAAATCGCTGATGTAGACATTAGTCAGCCTACATGCTAATAGTGATGTACACAATTTTTCATCATATTTTAATGTAATTATTTTTTATTTTTTATTTATTTTTTCTTTGCTTTTATATTTTGGGCCAACAACGGTCACCATTGACCATCGCCGACCATGAAGGCCTCGCCCAGTCTAGATGAGGCTGCCTTGCCAGTTCAATTATTGAACTTTTAAGACTTAATTGCACTTTTTGAAAGTTATAAAACTCAATTATACTTTCGTGACAAGTTTTAGAATTTCCAGTACACTTATCATTTTATAAAACAACTTGAGAACTTACTATTGAATTATATGTTCATAAATTCCCAAATTGTTGTTAACTTACTACGATATTGATGGTTAGTTAATTATTTCAGTAATGTTATGACTCCCAGTCTACTTATAATGGCAAAATCCTTACTTAATTGGTAACTCATAAACTTGTAAGCGTACCTATAATGGTAACTCACTGATCTGTCCGTAAGTTCCTAATTTGACTATCCTATTGAAGCTGGTAAATTCCGTACTTTCATGATAACTTATCACCTTAAATAGCGGACTTACATGTGAGTAAGTTATGAATTTCATTTTGTTTTGAATGATAAATTTTCACATAAGATATAACTAATCCATTCCTTGCTCTACTAACTATCAAAGTCGTAACTATAGTCTATAGATATAGATCCCAACATGTGCTTATCACTAATGATGATGTATGATTCAATAATCAGCCGGCGATCTTTTCACTTGAATGCAATCACATATCTACTCTTAAAGGACAAGTATGTTATTATCTCTACCTACCATACTTTGATAATATACCTTGATTTGTAGTTTTTGGTTTGTTTTAGAACTCTTCAGGCTTGCCTTGTTATGGTGACCTTTGAGATTAAATCCTTTCATGCATCATGCTGATAATTAATGAAGATTTCTTTTAGAAAACTGAATTTTGATTGGTAAATCATTAATTTCACCAATAACTTCGTATATTCGCCACATAGTTTTTGTTTCAATGATGAGTTAGTTTTTGTTTCAATGATGAGTTTCTAAAGACGTTGATAAGTTTCTGTGGCATTTATTTTTTTTTGTAAGTTGCCAACGCTGTTCGTAAATTACCGTCGCCGTCCCTGACCAACAGGTTGCTTGCCAATCCGTACTATAGATTTACCACATGATGGGATTGTGTTCTGTTTTTGGCAAACTGAACATTAGAACTTTGCCTGGGGAGCCATCAGTCCAAAGCTAGTTGGAGTGATTGAACCGGTCTACACCGATAAATTCAGGTTCATTTCACAAACGAACGGATTCGGCGGAGAGGGTCGAAGCATGTGGGGTCCATACTGCCCGGAGTAAACCCTGATGTAAAGCCAAAGGCAAATGCAACTTTGGGGTCAACAAGGGCAGAGAATAGTTTATTTCTGTCGCATTTCAACAATATATTGTATTCCCGCTCTAATTATTTATTGACTCCTAGTCTTCCTTGGTTACTGGTTCTGACCCTAGAGAAGATAAGGAGAAAAAAATGACCTTTGACATTTTGGTTTTTCCCCAGTAGATGACTTTTGGAATTAAAATATCGGTTTGAAGACATTTAATGAACCTATGATCCTTCTCCGACCAGCTGGGTGATTTGGGAAACCCCATTTCAAGGATCAAATCGTATTAGCACCACGAGCACAAATATTTCAATTTTTCCTGTTTTTGGCCATTTCAGAAGACTAGGATCTGAAGAATAAGCGATGTGGTAAGCTCTTATTGGGGTTAATTAGTCCTACTGAGGATTGAAATTGGAGGTGCGTTGTCAAGTTGCTGTGTTTGCGCAAATCAGGCGAAGCTCTGAGAATGGACCAGGATGGAGATCCTCCGTGCGTAAAGATTTCTTATTCCTTCACTTTTAGTTCCCAAAACAGAATACCAGTGGAGACAATGCATTTTGTGTTGACTCCTACTCCTAAATCTGCGTTCTTGATAAGTAATATGTTGATTCTCTTGATCTGCAGATTCAGCAATGGACTGCATTTGGCAAACTTGGCTGTGTCATCAAATCTTCTTCAGGATTCATGGAATGCCATATCCAAACTTGAGCAGCGGCAAAACAACCAACACTTCCCCTCAAGTTGTGTAAAGAGGGTGTTTCCGCAACTTGAACCCGTAACCTTCGATGAATTTCCCTGCTTGAACTACAATATCATTGCTTTCATCGCCTCAACAGTTACTACAGGCCATCTTCAAGAAGAAAGAGAATTGGTTCCTTCATCGAAGATCCAAGACTTTCAGTTCCTACGCTCCAAAAGCTTTTGTATAAACAAAGCTGCGATTTCTCTATTTAACTCTCTTCGAAACAAGCTCTCTCCACTCAAAGAAAAGGTAGTAATTTCAGCCATTCTCTCAAGTTATTCATTCTAGTTGTCATATTATCTGCTGTAAGATCATAAGTGCACGTGTTTCTAGGAATCACTACTTGTACAAATTGTTGCTGAAGTAGACATGCTTATAATTGCTCTGATTGAGGAATATCTAGTCATTCACACTTATCACTAAGCTTATTAGATGAGAAATGAAGCACCGTTCTGCTTTGGAAATGCTTTTTCTCATTGTTTTGAGCATAGTTGTGGAATTGAGGAATGGATCATCAAATTGATACTTTCATCCTATTAATTCATGAATCCTTCATTGAAGTGATTTATATGATTCCGTGGAGGTTCATTTCATTTATAAACTGTATATTGTTTAATTTATCTGCTGAACGACTGTTTTTGGCACCTATAAGTTGAGAATATGAATTGATGCTTCTGCTCTAATGCAGGTTGTAACTTCAGTCAAGTCTAAAAAACCCGTCATCATTACAGGACACTGTTTGGGTGGATCCATTGCCTCCCTTTTCACGTTATGGCTTCTAAACACGCTTGAACCAACGAAGATCCCCCTTTGCATCACTTTCGATTCCCCGCTCCTCGGAGACAGTGCCTTCCAAGAAGCCATATCACAATATTCATCACAGAATTCGTGCTTCTTGCATGTAGTTTATAAGGATGATTCCTTTCCTAGATTACCCATTTGCTCTTGCACCACTAACCAAAGTCCATACAAGCCTTTTGGTACATTCCTTTTGTGTTCTGAATCGGGTAGTACCTGTTTTGAAGCCCCTGAGTCCGTCATGGAGCTGCTTCCGTCAAATATTGGTGTTGGAAACAAAGAGTCCCGAAGAGTCAATTATATGGATGTCATTCGATGTCTTGAGCAAAGATTTACTTGTGGTGACCATTCTAGGTTGAATGGGCAAGAAGAAGATTTATATAAAGCTGGGGTTACTACTCAAATCACAGCAGTCGGACTCAAGCCAATTCAGGTATCTTAACTTGACCTTCTTCTCACGGCCATATTGCATTATGGAGCAGTTCGCTTTTTAGCAGATGGTTGTGCCGCCTGGAACCAAAATGATGTCCTGATTTTGCAACGCTGACTACTTTCTTACCAAATTAAAACGTTGATCAACTAATTCGGGACTTCAGCAGGAAGGAAAAGGAAAACTTGCTGAATCTGTAGGCTTTACGAATATTTGCCAATTTTGAATTTTGGTTGAGTGCTGTTAGTTTTTTGTTTTTTTCAATTTGTGAAGTTTGGATAGAAAGGGCCAGTTATTTGGCTTTGAAAAAGGACATCTCGGAGGAATAATTGGGACAAGCTGAGGGAATAGTACTACCAAAAGTGATTTTACAAGTTTTGATGGATAGGAAGAGGCTGCAGACTTTAGTTTCCCTACAAAATCCAACTAGCACATAATGACCTCTTTTTATAGGCCTCTTCTACTGTCTTTCCTAGAAATCCATTGGCTGAAATTTTGCTAATCTTGTCATATTCTGGAGTTATCTTGGTACGAACATGTCCTCTACAAACATTTATGCATGCTTGACTATTCTATAAAATTGGATCAATATCTTAACAAGTGGACTCCAATTGCGATGACAGCAGCAGAATAAAGGCACTGATGCTTTGATAAATGACCTAGTAAAGCATGAACAAGGCATCATAAGACAACGAAAAAAGTCATTTCATCCCGCCAAGGAGTTAAACGAAATGAAAGTTTACCTGGCTTACTTGGAGTGGTACATGAACGTATGCAAAGCCAATGGTCAGGGTCCGGGTTACTATGATAGCTTAAAAAATGCACAAGAAAGGCGGGACAGTAGAGTTGATAAGTACAAGACAATCCTCACAGATTATTGGGAGCGTGTGGTCAAAGATGCGGAGAAGAAGCCTCAACTACCAGGAACGCCACTGCGGAATCGTTGGCTCTTTGCAGGGACAAACTACCGGCGGATAGTTGAACCACTGGACATAGCGGACTATTACAAAAGAGGCCGGAAAGATTATTTACAACGAGGAAGATCCAAACACTACAAGCTGCTAGAAGAATGGCTGGAAGATCGTCAAAGAAAAACCTCCCAGGAGCAAGCTGGTCAATTGAATTCGAAATTGAAAAACATTGAGTTGAGTGTGACAGAGGATTCGTGCTTTTGGGCACGCGTGGAGGAGGCCATCCGGTTGTGCGGGTTGCTGGCCAGCGGAGAATCACTAAACAAATCCGGAAGAAAGAAATTAATCAAGTTCGAGGGGTATGTTATGGGCTTGATCAGCAATTACGCAGTTTCGCTGGACATCTTTCTGGATGAGAGCAGCTATATGCAATGGTGGAGGGAGTATGAGAAGATCCTGGAGCAGCGAACGTTGGGACATTCTCACAACTCACGGTCTGAACTTGTTCGTTTCATGGGGAATCCTTGCAAGAATTATATTGAACGTAATGAAAAGGGTGCTCCATCAACACGAGGAGGCAGTGTCCCTCTCGCGTCCTTCTCACGGCCATCTTTCCTTTTCGTTTTCCTTCCTCTTTTCCTTCTCCTTGGCTATTTTCTAAGTAATTATCTATGGAAGCATCTATGTTGGTGCACTTGATGAGTCATGGCATGCAGGTTCTGATCACAACATTGAACTTGGGAGTATGGGTTTTTGTAGTTTGTGCTCTTAAGCCTGAACTTTGAGTTTTCTGTTCTACCCTAACGGTGGCGATGAAAATTCAAGCGTTGCTGTATCTTGACCCAAGATTAGTGATTGTAGGTATACACTGATCATATTCGTTAATGGTACACACACAGACTTTTCTCTTGAACGGTGCTCACGAGTTTTAATTTTCGCTATGATCTAATATGAGGATAGGATTGAACGAAGCACGAAAGTAGTGAATTTAAATGTACGTTGATGGTGCCCTGTTTCGAAATCATGCTAGCTCGCAGTCCTCCGGGACTCTTCATAATGCTTTTCACGTGCAATTGACACTGATAGATCCATTATTTTTTCCTTTGGCGTAAATTTTCTTTGACAACTGCGATTTCCTTTATTACAAGTGGTAATATTTTCTTGAGATAAATGCATTAAAAATTTTAAAATTTTGTCACAAAAAAGTGCAATTAAATCCTAAAATTTGTCACGAAAATGTAATTAAATTCTAAAACTTTCAAAAAATATAATCAAATTCTGAAACTTATAAAATTGTTATAATCGAGTCCTTCCATTAATTGTACTTTTTGAAAGTTTTAGGATTCAATTGTATTTTTATAACAAATTTTAGAACTCGATTGCACTATTTGAAAGTTTTAGGACTTGCTTGCACCTCAAGACAAGTTTTAAGACTTGATTGTACTTTTTAAAAGTTTTAGGACTCAATTGCACTTCATGACAAGTTTTAAAACTTAATTGTACTTCTTGAAAGTTTTAAAAGTTAATTATACTTTTATGACATGTTTTAGGACTTCCGGTGTATTTATCCCTATCTATATATTCCAGTCAACGCATGGAAGATGAATTGAATTGATGTCCACTAACAACTGTACTTAAAAAATTTGCAGCAAAGTGAATCATTCATGAGCTTACTCCAGGACATCCAATTGGCACGAGAAATTGTCATCGCAGAATGAAGAGAACGAGGAAAACTCGGTGGGTAAAGGCAATCAATGATGATACTAACATCTGAGATGGACATAGGCATGAAGGAAAAACAAGAAAGAGCGGAACATGATACATACCAGATTTTCTATCGCTGAGGATGTTACTTTGACAGGATCAAGGCCATAAATCTAGCATTCGATAGAGCAATCTTTGCATTGGCATCTCATCATTGACGAACAACGTCGAATAGATTCAGGGAAGTTCATCATCTCGACTTCGGTACTCTGGATTTGAAGAGAAAACCCAGAACACTAGTAGAAATAACTGAAGTAGAAATTACTAGAACGCTACGAAAACCACCCATCCATGAGCAGGAGCTAAAATCCACCAAACAATAAAGTTCTACATTCTTCCGCAGAAATGAAAGAAACCCGTAATAAGTATCTTCTGTACACAATTATCCAAATTCAGTTTTGATCCCTGGATCATGTTTTGTTAGTGCAGCGGCAGTTAAAAGTTCATTTTTTTCATTCAAACATGGTAACTATTAAGTTAACACCAACAAATCGACATGCGAGACATACCTATCCAAGCTTTTCAAAAAAGTATGGTTTTGGCGTTTTGTAATATTGGTAATATTTAATTTTAGTCCTTGTATTTTATTTTAATGACAAAGCTAAGCTTTACATTAATTTTCAAGGAAAATTTATTCTCTTTTGCGACATCTCAATCTAAAAATTCTGAGAAATGCCAAAATCTAAGGAGGGAACTTCAATGTTCCCAATAGCACGAGGATCAAAAGTACAATTTGTTTAGAAACTTTTACACATGCGCACCACATGTCAAATTGTCAGCATTAGACACAGCATACCTTGTCCATATTTTGATGAAAAGTTGAATTTTGTCCTTCAATTGCCGCTGGAGAAAAGTTAGGGAAATATATATCGAGATGGAGGACTAGCACTATAGCTGGAAATCCCGACAGGAGAGGTCTTGGTTACATTTGTCATTGGGCTTTAAGCGTAATCATGATTAGATATCCGAGTACGAGATTAATTAATAGAATAAATCATTAATATGTGATTTGTTGAGATCAAAATAAAACTGGACTATTGATATTTATTTTAATTTCTGTTCGTTTCGCGGAAAATATTGATTTTCTAGAAAATATTTTCCAACAAACTATTTTCCAGGAAAACGTAATTATTTTCCAGTGTTCGGATGAAACTTGATTTTGAAATGGAAAATCTTTGTGCTGTTCGCTTGGGAAAATATTTTCCTTTATAAATTATTTTTTAAAATCGTAAATTTTTTTAAAAAAATTGATTATTAAATTATTTTTTTTCTTTTTTCTATGTTCTCTCCTTCCTTGGCCAGCAGCCGGCCATGCCTCGAGCTTGCTTTGCCATATCGGCGATGCCCGGGCGTCGCCGATCTGCGAGGCCCGAGTCTCGCCGCCGTCTGGCGACGCTTGGGCTTCGCTGATTTGGCGAGGCCCAAGCCTCGTTGCCATCTGGCAAGGCTTGGGTGTCTCGATCTGGCAAGGCCCGAGCCTCACCACCTCCGGCGATGCTTGGGCATCGCCAATTTGTGACTCCCGAGCCTCGCCACCATCCGGCGAGCCGGATCGGCAAGCTCGGCTTGCTGTCGCCGCGCCGCCGGCCGTTGCCGTGGCTGGCGATTGGTCGAAAAAGAAAAACAGAAAAAAATAAATAAATAAAAAATCGATTTTATCAAAAAATAACAAAAAATTCGAATTTATGAAAAAAAATAAAAAAAAAATAATTTAAAAAATAGAAAGAAAGAAGTGAGGACTAATAGGAGATATGAGATAGGAGAGAGTGAATGTGGAAAATGTTTTCCCCAACTTGAAGTGGAAAACATTTTCCCCCACTTTAGAAGATTTTTTTTCCTTCATGGAAAATGTTTTACCTAATGAATTTATTTTCCGTAAAACAAACATCGAAAAATTCGGAAAACGTTTTCTTAAAAGTTATTTTCTGTGAAACGAATGGAACCTTAGATATTATTAATGAAATGGGTATTTCTACTATAAATATTAGGTTGAAGTAATAAATAACTCATTTTAATCTTGTGAATTAGTTATATTCTAGATTTTGTGTAAATGAGTTATGCTTTAGTGTCTTAAACATGCATAGTAGATGTTCAGTATGTTTAGAAGAGATCTACTATTCATTCCATTCATCTTACATGTTTTTCAAGTTCTTTAATTAGCTATAAATAGAACAAGAACATTCACCTTATTGCCGAGGCTTTTTGATAAAAGGACTTTTGGGTATGAATTTAAGTTAGCTGTTTATGATTGAAATGAGTTTGCTGGTTTTAGTTGTTAGATTATTGTTGGTTTCTATTTGAGACAGTGTATTTCGGATGGTGGGACATTGACATCATCCTCCATTCTTATTGGATTTGGGAGGTGACATAACAATTGACTAATCAATAATAACCTCTTTATTTAAGTAACTGAATATTCATTTAAACTTGAAAAAAATATATCATTTTACACTTCTTTTATGAATCTCTATGTTTCAAGATAGTTGGGTGTATGAAACCAGCCTATAAATGTCACTGCATTCATGTAACTATTCTTTTTGGCGTGATAAAAAAGAAAGCCAAGTATAATACAAAATGTGAGGCTCATTCGGATGTAAGGCAGAGAAGCATGAACAAATTGCGGAAAGAGAATCTTTATCAGTCGACGGATATGATAATGACAAAAAGAAATTTGTTTTTCACATAACAATATAGATACTTTTCCTAAAATTGTGAAAATCTTTCTAAATTATTAATTTTTCGTGAAACGAATACAAAATAAGGCATTGTGTTGATAAAAGAGAATTAAAGATTATTTTGTGAGTACCCTCGTAAAACAAGGTAATTTAAGAAAAGAGATGTCCCCCCTCCCAGTTTAAATCCTAATATGGAACCGACTTCTCCGAGTGCCCGCCTTCAATCCTCCACAACCTAATCGTTGAACAGCCTCGCATCTGATCGGAACCTCCCGATGCAATTGCCTGCTTGGTGCCGCATGTGTAATGGCTTTACTCCATAAAAAAGGGACGACTCCACTTACCTTCCATCGATTCTTTTGCACTCCATCGTCTGTGCGAGCTCGCAGAGGCACCATTATCTCGAGTCATATAATTTGGCAAGAATCAGGATCAAGGCCACTTTTCAGTCAATGTGCCCAGTGATTGAAATCAAAGTTCACTGGTCGGGTTAGGTGTAGCTCTGAATTTAGTGACCGTGAGTCAGTGATCTGTGAATCTTATTTCGTATCTGAACACGACGAGTGGCACAGTGTCTGCATCACCAAGTCTGTTGTAGAGATGATAAGTGAATCTTGTGTGAGCATCTATGCCTCTCTAAAGCTCAAGAACAGCAGTCATTTCCCGCGCCACGTGGAGAAATGAACGGAGAAGTGGATGCTCCTGCAGTGCCCGAATTGCCGGCACCAGTGCCATTGCTTGCACTCTTTTCCTTCTTGTTGAGAAAATTATAAGCTAGAACAGGTAGAAGATCACTAATAAATGAACTAAAAGGGAAGAGCATATGCTTTGCTGGGTAAAGATTGAATTGGTCCACTCAGACAGAAATGATTATCTCTCAAAAATTTTCTGTAGATATGTAGTGAACTTCCCGTGCTTCTTCGTGTGTCAGAGGATGCAAAATATTCAGTTCCACTCTAATTTCTTCTTTGTCAATCCAGATGGGGGAAGTCACTCTTGCCAATTGCATATCTAGTGTCTTAGAAATTTTCTCGCCGTATCTGATTTCCAGTTACTGGTACACAATACCAGTGGCTATGTCAGACGACATCCTTTGACAAGGCAGCTAGCTTTCCATATGCTCTGGGGAGTCTCCTGGTTCCTTAAACCATATCTGGGCAACCAGAAGAGAGAAAAAAAAAAAGAAGAAAGAAAGAAAGAAAAGGCAAATCGAAGCATAGCTTTGCCGCTTGGTGTCTTCCTGGCCAATTCAGGCCAACTGATACATGAGTAGATAGATAAATCTCATTCTCTTTACTTCGTGAACTTACACAGGCTAACTACCAAACACTACAATGTTTGACAAGCAAATACAGACTAGATCCAATGCAGTTTTCACTCTGGTTTGACACCATCGCGATTCATTGCCTTCTTCCCACGACCACAAATCACACAATTCTCAGCTTATAAACAGAGAGGCTGGCCGACACACATTTTGGAAAAGGATCACTCCCGGAAAAGAAGCCCCAAAGGAAGCAAACTAAAACCATGAGCATAAGTAACGATCAAGCAGCTGCTCTAGTTATTAACTCGATTTAGAATAGTCTTTAACCCTTGCTCATGTTCATGGAATGTGTAGAAAGTATTGAGATAAAATGAAGAACAGGATCACCAGCGTGGATGCTCCTGCAAGTAGTGTCACTGTTATTGCATGATGAAAAAGAACTCTAGTTCTTAATTCAAAACTGATTGCATAATGATCCAATAATTAAATCGAGGAACATTCTCAGGCATAATATTATCATGAAAGGAAAAGGAGGAAAGCTCCTTAATCATATTTAGGAAAAAACACTGGTTCCTTGGTGAAAGTTGAATGAAGCTTTGCTTGTTGCACTTCAATATAGCCAGGAATGTTAATTCTATGAGATTCATCTCTCCTATAAACTCGGAGAAATTTCCAAGCTCCAAGATGGAGAAGTGCTCCAAAATTTGGCAATGTCTAAGTTCTTCAACAGAAAGCTGCAATATGTAGTCAATCCCAAACAAATTATAGATAGAGCCTCTATAAACTGCATGCATCCTGCTAACAATACAAGAAATAAAACATCATGATAAGATAATTTTTCCAACAATAAAGCAAGTAACAGCGAATATACATCAACAAATCTGACATAAAAATTCATCAGAAGATGTTCTACTTTAGTCACCTGCTCCCTGTGTGAGTGAAACAAACACGACATATCATGTATCCAAGCAAATTAACCTCCGAACCGTCTGTACGAGCACATCACTAATCAATCTCGTGTTGAATATTAAGAACTGAGAGTTGTCAACCCATGATAATATCAAACATACTTGAGAAGGTTTCCAACTGGACGCAGTAGTTCCACTCTAGAAATAAACAATTGCCAGGGCATCAACTTCTTTCCATTGCTTGAACTATATAGTGGAAAGAAAAGATAATAGAAAAAGCCATGAAGGAAATTCACTCCTTGATACAGATAACACTATTAAAAGACAGGAAATAGATGTCAATAGGGCCTGGGTGATCACCTTCTTTTTACTCTCTCAACTTCAACATGGCAGTAGAACTACGTACGGCCTATCAGCTGAAAGTGATAGTCCCATACAAGGGATGGAGCATAGGTTCTCCATAATTCTGCATGATGTGTGCTCCAGGTAATTCTGGTATTTTTTTCAGTGACTTGCATCCAGAAATATCCACTTGCCACAGCGAGTCCAAGTCTCCAAGCCCCATAAGCTCAATAAGTTTCTCACAGTCTCTTACGACCAAACATTTCAAGCTCTTGCACATTGACAAATCCGGTAGATGCTCAATGGACTTGCATCCTGACATATCTATAAATTCTAATGATCTCAATTCTTTAAGCTCTGAAATATTCAGAAGTTCATGACAATCTTTCACTATCAACTCTATCAAACCTTCAAATTTTGAAAGGTTTGGCAGTTTCTCTAGGGACTTGCATCCATCAATATAGAGCCATTGGCAGGATGAGAATTTCTCCAGGGTCTGAATATCACGTAGTTTCTCACAGTGGTTGACATTCAGAAACTTCAGGGTCTTGAAGCATGAAAGGTCTGGTAATATTTCAATCGACGTGCACCCAGAGATGTCCAACCATTCCAAGCACTCCAAGACATCAAGGCCTATGACTTCACATAAATTCTTGCATTTGGAAGCCCATAAATATCTCAGGAACTTCAATTTTGCAATTTCCAGTCTCTCAATGGATGTGCACTCAGAGATATCCAACCTTTCCAAGTATTCCAAGCTGTCAAGGCCTCTAATTTCTACTAGATTCTTGCATTTCCTAACACTTGCTTTCCTTAAAAGCTTCAAAGTTGAAAGGTCCAGTCTTTCCATAGACATGCAATCAATGAGATCCAAAACTTCCAAGCAAATGAAGCTATTAAGAACTTGAAGTCCGAATTGATTCTCGCAACTTGGAAGCACCTTTGAATTACTCAGTTCTGAACGATCCATCAACCTCTCTAATGCTTCCGACGGTCCCATCTGTAAGTACCTCAGAGACATCAAACATTCTACCTTATCAAGCCTACATAACTTTGGGCACTTCAACACATCCAACTTCGTTAGCGATACTAATCCTTCCAGACCTTTAACTTCTCTCAGTTCAGAGCAAACCGTCAGACTCAATTCTGAAAGATGCTTCAAGTTTGACAAATCTGGCAACTTTCTCAACATTTGGCATCCTATAAAGGAAAGCTTAGACAGGTTAGAGGGAAGCTCCAGGAGGCATTCGAGTGTATTGCATTTCAGGACAGTGAGTTCCTTTAGATTTGTCAGGTTGGAAAGGACTGGCAATGTAGGAGTCTGACAAGTGAGAACTAGAGTTCTCAAGCCAGAGGGTAGGTTTGGCAGCGATTGAAGCTTGTTGCACCCTTGTAAATTGAGGTCTTGGAGACAAGAAAGCTTACAAATGCTTTCCGGCAAGCCACAAATGCCAGTCCCCAACAATCGGAGGGCCTTCAATGAAGACAATTCCCCGATATCACTACAAAATTCTGCCAGGATGTTGCAATTTGTGGCATCTAATGTGGTGAGTTTCCCCAACATTCCAATACCACTAGGCAACCTTGTTACATATGACCGTGCCATTTGCAGAACTTCTAAATTACACAAGTCTCCAATGGATTCAGGTATCTCTGTAAATCGTGTATATGATATGTCCAGCTCAGTTAAACATTCCAACTTGCCAATTGAGTTGGGGATCCCTCTCAATGAGCTACATTCCTTTAATGATAAGCACTGCAGTTTCTGAAGGCACCCTAGGGAGTCTGGAAGTTCAGCAAGCTTTTTGCATCCCGTAAAATCAAGGGTTGACAGAGCCACTAGATGACTTAATGAGCTGGGTATTTGAGCCAATGATTCACAATACTGGGCACTAAGAGTCCTGAGCTTCTTCATTGAACCTTTAGATATGGGAATTTCTTCCACCTGAGTTCTATCTATAAAAAGCTCCTCTAATTCTTGTAGCTGACCCACTTCTATTGGTAGTTCCTTGAGTCTGAAACAGTCTCTCACATCCAAGGAAATTAGGGTGCTGATGCTTCCAATAGAAGGGTGCAATCTTGTGAGATATTCACATTTTCCAAGAATTAAAATCTCTAGCTTTTGAAAAGCCGTGAGATCAGGAGAAGTTTTCAAGTAACGGCAATTAGTAGTGTTGAGAACTTTCAGATTACTTGCCACCTGTAAGAAAGAAAACAGGGAAACATGAGCCACTAAGAGTAAGTGATCATCTTTTAAAACAAAAATATAATAAAATGTTTTCATCTTACATTGATTTGATTCCATCCTTCCCAATGCTCTGTGACTTTGCTCCTTGATAAGTCAAGTATAACTAATTTCTCTGCGTGAAAATTGGTTGGCACAAAATTTGGTGGACAATTTCTCCAATAAAGCCATCGTAATTCAGAAAGAAGATACTTAAAATCTCCAGACAGGATGAAATTATTCATCTCAAGGAACCTTAAGTTTGGTAGTTTCTTAAATGGTGTATTACTGGACAACCTGCCTACGCCACTATTGTTAAGACAGAGGGCTTTTATCTTTTTAGATCCCTGAAAAAAAGAATGCCGAGGATCAGAAATATAGCATCATGACAACTAACTAAGCATGTTGTTTTAATATGATTCCTCTGTCTCTAGAAACCAAATCTGTTTAAAACATGCTTGCTGCTAAACTCATCGTATAGTGTCTTTTAACAAATTTATCATACAAAACTCACCAGAAAGCTAACACATAAAATGCTTAACACTTCTTTAATTAAGTTCGCTAAAAACACTTTAGGTTGCAGGCGTTTCTTTTTAATGAATAGAACTCCATAAGTTAGCTGAGAACCTCTGATTATCACAGAAGAGCACCCGCTGGGGATACTACTCCCATGAATTACTAACTTGTATTATGCAATGAGTACCACAATGTTGAAAATAATACAAACAGGCCTTCTTTTAAATAGGGCAGGAGGAATTCAATATGCTGACTTCTTTTTCCTCATTATGGTAAATAAGAAAACATTGACAAAGAAGGCAAAAGAAAATCCAAGAAAACTCTCACCTTATTCTTCTCTAGAACATGCAAGGCTTCCTTGTGAATCCATAAGCGACTACGTTTCCAGGGCTCCTCGTAGTTTTCCTGCCGGACAATTTCCCTACCTAGATCTCTCAGTTGGTGATGCATTAACAGCCTACGGTCATTTCCAACTTTAATCAGGGACAACGCAATCAATGCTTCAATTCCCAACCCTGGGAAAAATTCACAGTCATCCCACATATAGGATGCAATTCTTCCATCAGTTCCAGAGAAAAAACAAGCAATATCCAGAAATATCTGTTTTTGCTCATAATCCAATGCTTCATAACTTACCCTTAACTTCTCTTGCACTTCCTTATCTGGTACTTTCCTTAACTTCTTCAGCGTATCTTTCCATACTAGTAGGCGTTTTCCGCACAAGAACGAACCTATAACCTCGAGTGCTAAAGGAAGCCCTCCTGTGGTGGACACGATATCACGCGAGAGATCCCCAAATTCAGGCAAAGGTAAGTCCCTTCTGAATGCATGTCTACTAAAAAGAAGCAAAGAGTTATCAGAATCCAATCCATTGAGTTCATATGACTTGTCCACCCGAGCCTCATCAAGAACAGCCACTTTTCTTGCCGTAGTAATGATCTTACTTCCAGAACCGAACCAGTCATGTTTTCCAGCCAAACAGTTCAACTGAGAAATATCATCCACATCATCAAGAAGGATGAGGACTTTCTTATCCCTAAATCTATTTTTGATGATTCTAAGTCCTTCATCAACATTGGAGACGTCATTGTGTTTTCTTTTTAGAATATCAGAGATTAGTTGGTTCTGCAAATGGTGGGCACCCCTGTCTTTTGCTGTTTCTCGAACATCTGCCAAGAAGCTACAGTGATCAAACTGACTGGAGAGTTTATTGTAGATGAACTTGGCCAGAGTCGTCTTACCAACACCGCCTATTCCATGGATTCCAACAAATCGAGTCTCACTGTCATCAGTATTCAACATTCTAATAATCTCCTCTACATGACCACTAATCCCGACCAAGTTCTCTGTGACGTCCAACTGAAAAGCTTCCTTTAGCTCCCCCAAAACCTTCCTGACAATTATCTTTACCAACTCAGCTTCGTGTCTGTGAAATAACAGCAAAGTCCAATACAAGAAAACGATCATCAATATCTCCGCGTAAGCACATCCACATATAAACAGGAAGCAAAAAGCAGCCAACTGATGAAAAGCCATCATTGTTTCCACTGCAAAAGTGATCGTGGCATAAAATTTTCAGACTTTCGATCTAGCTAAGCAAGAGCACGAGTGAAAAAAGAAGTACCCGTTGGCAATTCTCTCTGATTCCCATCCCTTTAAGCTTCCTACTTCTTGGAGAGCTAGCTCCCATCGTTGGACCACCTCTGCTTCATAATGCTTCTTAATTTTACGAAAGGCCTTCCCGAAACTCCCCCCCTGGTGTCGCACATCCCCGGGCTCGACTTTGTAGAAGATGGGCAAGACTATGTGCCCTTCACTTTTCTTGCACTCGATCATCCGGGCAAGCTCGCGAAGACACCATTTGCTGGAAGCGTAATCCGGAGAGAGAATCGGGATCGAGATCTTACTGCTCCTAATGGCTCGAAGAAGATCCGGGCCGATCTTCTCGCCGACGCGGAGCTCGTCGTCGTCCCTGAACACGGAGACCCCGGCGTCGACGAGGCTGCTGTAGAGGTGGTCGGTGAAGCCGGTGCGGGTGTCCCTGCCCCTGAAGCTCAAGAACACCTCGTAGTCGTTCCCGGAGGCCGACGGAGCGGATTCCACCGGAATGGGTTCGTCGGGTTTGGTGCTTCCGATCGCTTCGTCCTCCTCCTCCTCCTTCCTCTTCAGGAAACGGGATGCGAGCACGGCGAGCAAGATGGACGCGACGGCGACGGCCAAAGGATTACGCATTGCCATATTGATTCCCACTCTGGCTTGGCGTCCTTCAAACCTGGGAAGAAGAAACAGGGGTGATCATTTAATATAATATACTGAACTGAACTTGGAAAAGCCCGAAGGTACAGTACTAGGACGGAAAGCGTAATATACTTTCGAAAACTTGTGCACGGATATGCGTCAAAAGTGTCGATTTGTCCGTGCTGACTTAGCATTATCTTTCCATAATATGATTAGAGATTGAATTGTGTTTCCAATTAAAGATGATCCATTCTCGACCTGATCCGATCTCACTTAGAAACTCCCAATTTCTAGGATTGAAAACTAGATTGACCGGTCCGGTCTAGTCTTATGGAATCAGTCATATAGAAAAAAATTAAAAAAAAAACTAGAGTTATTATTATTTTAGTATTAATTGCTATTTTAAAGAAATTTTCAAAAAAGAGTCGGTGGAATCGAATAATGGACTAAAACTCACTAGTCCTATTTTTACCAAACCAGAACCGGACTAAATCAGCAAATTTGGTCCGATTCAAGCGATTTTCAATTCAGTCGATCCGATATGCTTACCCCTACTTCAAATTGCAGCTAGAGGTAATTTAGGGAAATTAGTGCAACAAGGGCCAGCGCTGAATTCAACTAATACTACGAGGACAATATTGTAAGATGAGAAATGTGAAAGATATGAAAACTTTTAATGAGTATCTAAAACCTATCCTTAATTGATATTTTCCTTATTACTAGGCTAATATAATAATCCATGTATAAGAATGACGAAATCACATCTTTAACAAATGGCAGGTATTTGGAAATATGAGAATTTCTATTAACGATAAGCATTACATAGCGATTTACATGTACCAGGTTTCATTGCACAACCTCATCTCTACACTTTGTATCTTAACTTAGAATAATCTCGACATCAACACTACAATCCTAATGTTCATTTGGAAGAACTGTGAAGAGAATCAAATGAATATACTATCATGGCATATCCACTTTTTGACGGGAACTAAAGTCTCCATATGATAAACAGGATAATTTACAACCTAAGCAGTTGAATCCAACCCGTAGTCACCCAATTGAAATTTTTGTTACCGTTGGCATGACCCTTTCATCTGCTCTAATCTGTCATCAGATGTTCTTTTGATTAACTTGGATTCCTTTCTCTCGTCATTCCGACATATTAGTGATATGCACCTCCTCCATCGCAATGTTTCACATGGCGCCATCTCAACGCTTGCATGAACGATGTTATTAGAAGCATCTGTCCCATGGACCACCTTTGCCTAACCTACATCATCTTAGCATACAGACAGAACACACCTCTTAACCCACTTGGCTTGCGAATCCTCCCCATCCTCCACGGCAAATTTTATGTTTCGATGTTGGAAACTGTTATAATCCATCCTTTGGATGATGAAAGTCGTTTCTTTCTGACCAGAAACTATCTCCAATCTAATAACAAAATTCTAATAATTATGTGAGCATAGCTAATGTAAAATTTTATGTCGTCAACATAGAAATTGACCTGTCTATACCCTAAGTAAAGAATTCAACTCATTGAGAAATTTGAGCATGTCTTTTGGTAAGTTTATCGATTGTCGCCCTGACTTGAATTCTCACAGCTAATGTGTTCTCGAGGACTCAACATGGGGCCAATGTTAATGTGCTCCATATTATATTCATGAATCGAAAGAATTTATAGCTTACCTACCCGTTCAAACTGAACGTTCACAACAAATATATGCTGTGTGCTAACATGCCTGTTGCAACTAGAACTTCCAAATAAATTCAGCAGGAACAAAACAGTAAGTAAATCGAAATTCAAACAACCAACGGTAAACTCAATCCAACCAAAACATAGAAGAAACTGGTCCACAAAAGCATGGTAAAGCAATTGAATTTTAGGTCACGAGGGTTTGAACTGAAGTGACTTTCAAGGTGAATACATTACGAACTTGATCGCTCCATCCTGTCATATGAGTCATGGAATATCAATTCCGAGGCTAGGGGTACTCATGCAAAGTTATGTGTATCTTATTCCTGACCATTTTCCCATCGCTCCGCATGCTCCTTGGCACCGGCGTCCCCCTCAGACTGTTGTGAAAATCGTGAGTTAACTTTTCCCTCTCCGCCGCACCACGATTCGCATTCACGAGGCGGGTCAACTCATGGCGAAAATCTTCTTCCAGTCTAGCTCTCACCTTCATCTCCATGGAAGAGGTGAGATGATGGGCTTCCTCTAGCTCACGACAAACCTGCTCAACTACCATCTTGATCATCTCTGTTTCCTGCCTGTCAGAGAACAATCAAGTCGAGTCCATAAACTATAACCTTGTTGTAATAGCTTTATGGAAAGAAATATAAAAAAATTTAAAAAACAAAAAATCATTTTGCACATCCTTCATGAATCTCGATGTTTCAAGATAGATGGGTATATGAAACCGGGCTATATATCGTGTTGCGTTCATGTAATCATTCTTTCTTGTGTGATAAGAAGGAGGGAAAAACCAAGTAAAACAAACACGTGAGGTAGAAAAATTGTCCAAAGAATTTTATTAAACCTATTATGCTTTTGTCAATTCAATTCTAAATATTTTAGTTGTACCAATTGAAATCTAAATATTTTTACGTTTTTTCAATTGAGTCTGTCTAGCTAATTTTGGCCAAAATTCATTGATATGGATGTTAATGTCTTTTGTGGCATGATCGGAGTTGATGTGGATAATTTTTTGATATGGATCTTTTTAATAATTTTTTAATTTTTCTTTTTTTTTTTTCTTCTTTTTTTCTTTACCTTTTTCCTTGTTTTCCCTTTCCTCCTATTTTCTTTTTCTTTTTCCTTTTTCCCTTCTTCCTTCTATTGGCATCACCAACTATCGACGAGACCTAGCGGAGGAAGAAGGGAAACATAAAAAAAAAAAAAATAAAAATAAAAATTATGAAGGAAAATAGAAGAAAAGAAAAGAAAATAATTAATAAAAAATCCCAAATAATATTAAAAGTTGTATGCATTAATGCAAATCATGCCAAGTAGGACGACTAGTATCCACATTAGCGATTTGAGATCAAAATTGATCAAATGAATTATGTTAGTAAAATATAAAAATGTTTAGGGCTCAATTAGCACAATCAAAAAGTTTAGAATTATATTAACAAAAATTCAATTGGTTTAGGACTTTGGGACAATTTTTCCCATGTGAGGCTCAATCAAAGACAAGGCAAAGAAGTAAGAAAATATTGCAGAGAGATGATCTTTCGTTTTTGTCAATGGATACGATAATGATAACAAAAGTTTATGTTTTTTCCAATAATAATGAAGATACTTGTTTTACGAATTTTTTTCTCAATTGTTAATATTTCGTGAAATTATCGCAGCCAAAATCGTTGGTGGAAATAAACAAGGTATCGTGTTGACTAAAGAAAAACGAAGGATACTGTGAGTACAGAAAAGGTAAACAGGGTAAGTTTAGAAACAGTACGTACCCTCTCCTGGATTCACATCCTAAGATGGAACCGACTTCTTGGAGTGCCTGCTTCCATTCCTCCACAATCCGTTCGTTGAACCGCTTCGTACCGGATTGGAACCTCTCCCCGAAAATCCCCGCCTGATGCTTCACTTGTGATGGCTTCACCCCATAAAATACAGGCAACACGACAAACCTTCCATTGTTTCTCTTGCACTCCATCATCTGTGTGAGCTCGCGGAGGCACCATTCTCTTGACGCGTAATTTTCTGAGAGGATTGGGATTAATATCCCGGATCGCTTAACGCGCTGAGAAGCTCCCGGCCAAACACCTCGCCTGTGTGGAGCTCGTTGTTGTCTCTGTAGACGCAGACTCCCGCTTCAACCAGGCTTTTGTAAAGACGATCAGTCAGGCCGGCGTGAGTGTCTCCACCGCAGAAGCTCAGGAACACTTCATAGAAATCTTCTTCTCCTCCTTCCTCGGCTCGGGGATCTCGGGAATGATCTGCATAAGTGCTCCTTCTTGGCATTTTTTTAGTGAGAAAACCACAATGTAAATGCACAACGAGGAAAAGAGACGTGCGTTTGAAAAGAGAAGTTTGTGTGTTATATTTATAAATAATGAAAAAGAACAAGTCTTCCCAAGAGGGTACTAATGCTATTATTGTTTGCTTTCTCGTTCAATGAACCTAAGAAAAACTGGTTTAACTGCAAAATCAACTATTTCCTTATGTCTACTTGTTCTAGAAATCTTGGACGCCATCATCCAGAGGTTTTAGTCTCCCCACTTCTCAAAACAGCGGATGTTCGGCCTCAATTGACAATGTCAAGCCAGTTCCTCATCAAGATTCCTTTTATTTCGCAAAAAATAAATAATTTGAAAAATATTCTCCTAAAAATGATAACTCGCATCACTTATAAAAATGAATAAATGAAAAAAAAAAAAATTTCTATTGATCAATTATTTCAAACGACATAAGCGATCATTTTAAAGAAATATATATTTTTCAAATCATTTATTTTTCACAAAGTAAATAGAGCCCAAATATAAAGATAAACTCCGATGGTTCTCGCTAAACATAGAGGTGTTTGCAATGCAATCACTGAGCTGTAGTTTCAATCACTATATGCACTGAAATTTCAAATTTTCTTTTTATTTCTTTTTGCAATTGATGCACTTTGACTCTTGGGAATAATCCCAAAATAGGATCGAAATTCAAGACGTCACACACCATCATGGGAGATGTATGCATTCCATAGGCTCTAAATTTGACAAATTATGCATTCAGAATTGTTCGATGTCAATATGGAGAGCTATTATCCATACAAACTCTAGAAGATACTCATTCCACATTGAAGGCAAAAAAAATGTGTGGCAAACCGGTGGGTGATTAACATCTTAGCTTAATTGATGGGATTCTTATTAGGTGCAGAAGCATGGCGGTGGGAGTATAAGAAAGCTGTAGTAGGCAATGATGCTCCTAAACTTCCCTCAATTTATATCTCGCTATAAAAAATAAAATAAAAAACTATCCTTCCTGAAGCACACTTATGCCAAAATACGGAACAAGGATAGCACCCAAATAAAGTATTATCTTACACAATTATTACACACACTATTTGTGAGTAGTAAAAGCTCATTCACCGTTACAATCTATTTTTCTCATGTCGCTAAAAATACATAGAGCAAATCAGCTGTCTTGAGTTTGAGCTCCTAAATAAATTCGATATATAAGTGCATGTGGAAATCCGACTGGAATTTTTGGCATGACCGGATGGGGCGTAAATTAGCAAAGTCCACGGATTTTGATTGTTTGTTGGAGTCGGACTTTTGGTCAGTGAAGGAAACGGATTCCGAAAAACAAACATCGAATTAATCGAATATCAATCAACAAAAATGCGGAAACGGCCCAAGGACACGTATAACACCGATCGGAAGGCATATCACTTAAATGGACATACCTTAGTTGCCACGGATTAAATGCTTCCTTTTCAATGACGAGAGTTCTTGATTTCGGAGCGAAAATCTTTACTTGAGAGAGCTTTTTCCTTTTAATTTTTGTGCAGGAGATTTCTCAACGTATGAGTAAAAAAACTGTTAACTTCCCCACAACTTTTCTACTCTCCACAAAAAATAACTACCACTCTCATGGGCCCTTTCAAATGGGCTGGGTTTAGCTCAACATGGGCGGCCCATAATTAATGGCTAAACCCATCAGTAAGAAAACAAGAGAAAGCGAAAAGGGGAAATTAAAGGAAATATACATCCATAAAGGATTCCTCCTAGACTCTCCCCTACATGATTGTATATGTGTGCTCTTGGGGTTTATTAGTTAAGCCGTTTAGAGGAGCAAAGGGTGCGCTGCTCGTCAATTCCACCAAGATCAAATTGAAGGGTGTTTCCGCGGAAAAGTCATAAATCAAGATTTTGTGTATTTTTCTGCAAGATTAAAAAGTTATTTCATGAGGAATTGCATAACTAAACACTATATAAGTTTATTAGGTGCAATCAAAGGCGGGGAAATAGGGAGATTGTTTGAGTGACTCGACTATGATTGAATCTCCGTTATATCGCCTAGTTTATAGTGAATTTCTTTGTCATTCTCCCTGTGGCATAGATCATACTAACCAAATCATAAAAATTTGGTGTCTGATTTATTTTTTAGTTTTGTCCATACCAGCTCCAACAAACACACTCATCAAACTTTTTTATTCCTCTCCCTTACCGATGAGCAACTCTCTCCCTATTCTCTTTATTTGTGAGGCTCTCTCAACTTAATGTCCAAGGCTTTCCGATGCCCTATTTGTGGCCTCCAATCTAGTGCTCAAATAGAGACCATCAGAACCCCATTTACGGTTCCTTAGTGAAATTAGCAGCCGAAATTCTTGATAAAAAAAATTCACACGTTCAGCCACAAAATTTGAGCCCAAAAAATTCCACATGTTTCGTTCTCACGTGAAACACTTGGTTCTATGTTAGTTGAATCGCTGATTGATTGTCACTATCAACTCACGGGGCTTTCATTAATTTTCTGGTGCAGATCCTTTAGCAATTGCACCATGTCTTTCTTGAGCTACCATAACTGCTGCTGGACGCTCTACTTCTATCGTCAACGATAACGCCGTCAGCTGTCTATGGCTGCACCAAGAGATGGCTCCTGAACCAAGTCTAAACATATAGCCCGTTGTTGATCTATGTGTGTCATGTTAAGTTATGAAATCTTTTCTAATATTATTTTTTGAATATGAAATCTTTTTGATATCTTTTTGAATTTTAGATTAGCATACCAACTGTAGATGAGTTGGCATTCCTTGATTCTTGATTCTTGCTCTGTTAAAGATTGTATTTTTCCTTCTCTTTATAAGTGTGTACAATCTATAAATTAAGTGATATGAAAAATCATTCACGATTGTAAGCTTCTTCATGGTATCAGAGCGATTCTGCTCCTAAGAGCATTTTTGATCCAACTATTCTGTATTTTTTTTTTGGCAACCTTCTACACCCTCTAGCCATGGAAGTCACTTCAGAATCAGCTCGCACCACCTCAAATTCTAGTTCCGTTTCCATCGGAACAACTGCACCTAATGGTCTGATTTCGATCTCAACCGCTGTCCAATTGCCATTCAAGCTCTCTACTGCCAATTATCCCTCTTGGCGTGCTCAATTTCAGGTGCTACTCATTGGTTATGATTTAATGGGATTTGTTGATGGAACTTCTGTCTGTCCGCCTCTCACCATTTCAACTGGAAATCAAACGGTGTCAAATCTAGCCGCAACAACTTGGATTCGCCAGGATCAGCTCTTGCTTCATGCAATTTTTGCTTCTGTATCTGAAGCCATGAATCCTCTCATTGCCTCTTGCAATTCGTCACACGCTACCTGGACAAAACTCATGAATTTATATGCAAATAAATCTCGCTCAAGAGTTATGCATCTCAAGGATCAACTCTCTACCGCTCGCAGAAACTCACGTTCTGTTTCAGAATTTTTGCAGGAACTTAAAGCCCTTGCCGATGAATTAGCAATCATTGACACTTCTATCTCTGATGATGATTTAGTCATTCATGCACTTCAAGGACTTGGAACTGAATACAAAGAAATCGCTGCAGCAATTAGGGCTCGTGAAAACACAATCAGCTTTGAGGAAATGCATGACAAATTGGTGATCTATGAAACCCAACTAAAACTGGAAGAAATTAGACTTGAAACTGCACCAGTCACAGCCAACTACAGCAACAGAAGCCATGGCACAGGAAGCAACTCCCGCTGGCCCAACAATCGTAGCCGTCATCAAAATTATTCCAGATCTAACCAACATCATGGACCTTCTCATAGGAGGTATTCTGATCGGGACAACAGAGAGTCTCATCCGACATGTCAGTTTTGCGATCAATATGGACACTCAGCCAAATCTTGTTTTCGCATTCAAAATAGTCTCTGCGAACCTACTGCTCACGTTGCAACAGCTCCACGTCAAGAAAATGGCTGGCTACTAGACTCAGGAGCATCGCATCACGTCACAAGCAATCTTAACAACCTCACCACTCACTCAGAGTACGAAGGCCCCAACGAGATCGTCATTGGTGATGGCACAGGTTTGCGTATTAGTCACATTGGTTCTACTAATTTATCATATCCAAACCAATCCTTTAAATTAACCAATGTTTTATGTGCACCTGATAGTACAAAAGACCTGATTTCCGTCTCACAATTTTGTCGCAATAACCACTCATCTATCAAATTTTTTGCCAATTATTTTTTGGTGGAGAACCTTCGCACGGGGGTGACGTTGCTTTGAGGAGGGCTTCACAATGGTGTGTATCGAATGCCTCTCACAAACACTCATCCAAAATTCACAGCATTTGACAGTGAGCGGACAAAACCGATGGTTTGGCACAACAGACTAGGTCACCCTTCAATTCGTATTTTAAGTCATGCTTTTAATAATTTTCCAACTCGTTTGTCTTCTGAGTCAATCATAGGCTCTAAGTTATCTTGTGATGCGTATCAGTGTAATAAGAGTCACAAACTTCCATTTGGGGTATCAACTCTTGTGAGTCATTTTCCGCTTGATATTATTTTTTCCGATGTCTGGGGTCCTGTGTCAACTGCTTCAATTGATGGTTTCTGTTACTATCTTATATTTGTTGACCACTATACGAAATACACTTGGCTTTATCCTATAAGAAAAAATCAGATGTTACCCAAATTTTTAAACAGTTCAAAAGCTTGGTTGAAAAATAATTTTCTGTCTCTATTCGAAATTTATACTCGGATGGTGGTGGAGAATTTCAAAACTTGAAACATTTTCTTGCAAAACATGGAATTTCCCATCTAACTCCACCACCACACACACCGGAACACAATGGAATTGCAGAAAGAAAACACCGACACATAGTTGAAACTGGACTCGCCCTATTACACAAAGCAAATCTACCACATTTCTTTTGGTAATATGCGTTTCAAACTGCTACATACCTCATTAATCATTTGCCAACACCCGTTCTAAATATGCATTCACCATTTCAAACATTATTTCAAATGGCTCCTAATTATACAAAACTTCGCACATTTGGTTGTCTTTGTTATTTGTGGTTACGTCCATACAATACAAATAAACTTATATCCCACTCTCGACAATGTATATTTTTAGGGTATTCACTGTCACAAAGTGCATATAAATGTTTTGATCCGCAAAATAATCATCTTTATATCTCACGTCATATAGTGTTCGAAGAAAACACATCTCCGTACCAAACACTTCTCAATATTAAAAGTGTCTTGTCAACCCCTCAAAGTTCATCTCCTCCCCCTACTGTTTCACTTCCGGTTTTAGTGCCAAACATTGGACCATCTGCACAAGTATCCCCTCGAAGCAACATTCAATCCCGTGCTACATCCTCATCGACTTCCCAACCTTCAATCCCAACAAATCAATCCCAACAAATGCCACCTCTTGAAACCCCAATTGCCACTATCAATAATGACTCAACATCAACACCCAAAAATTCACATACAAGAACTCATAAAATGACCACTAGATCCCAAAATAATATTTTCAAGCCCAAACAAATCAACCACATCATCACCAAAAATCTACTTCCACCGACTATAGAACCAACGGGAATTACACAAGCTATGTGCGATCTTCAATGGCGTAAAGCAATGTCGGCTGAGATCAATGCCCTTATTCGTAACGGGACTTGGGAACTAATACCTTTTGATCATTTTTTAATGTTGTAGGTTGCAAGTGGGTTTATCGGATAAAAAGACATGCAGACGGCAGTATTGAGAGGTACAAGGCATGTCTTGTGGCCAAAGGTTTTCACCAACGACTGGGCCTTGATTACACCGATACATTTAACTCGGTCATCAAATCAAATACTATTCGGGTGGTTTTGTCATTGGCTTTAATGTGTGGATGGATATTGAGACAAATGGACGTCAACAATGCCTTCCTTCAAGAAACTCTTCAAGATGAGGTTTACATGTCGCAACCGCCTGGTTTTAAAGACCCAAAAAAATCAACACGCATTTGCAAACTTCGCAAAGCCATATATGGGTTAAAGCAGGCTCCGCGAGCTTGGTATAATGAGCTAAGTTCATTCCTTCTCGCAAATTCATTTGTCAATTCACAAAATGATAGTTCACTGTTTACTCTCATGGTGGTGTTCAAGCCTATTTTTAAATGTACGTGGATAATCTCATTATCATAGGAAGTGACCAGAAGTTTGTTTCAGACTTCATCACCGCTCTCTCTAATCGGTTCTCAATTAAAGACTTTGGGCCACTGAATTTCTTTTTGGGAATCGAAGTCATTTCTACAAAGACCGGCTTACTTCTTTCTCAACATAAATACATAAGAGAGCTACTTGAACGCTTCAAAATAAGAGATGCAAAAGAGGTCGCGACACCATTAGCCATGGGTAAATCTCTTTCGGTTCATGACAAATAATCACCAGCCAATGCTACAGAATTTCGAAGCCTCATTGGTGCACTTCAATACCTCAACATCACTCGCTCGGATCTTGGTTTTGCAGTAAACAAGCTATCTTAATTCATGCATAAGCCGACCATAACCCATTGGACAGCTACAAAATGACTTTTACGCTATTTTAAGGGAACATTATTCCATGGGTTGCACTTGAGATGCGACACACAACCTGTGCTTCATGCCTACATAGATGCAGATTGGGCAGGAAACATTGATGATCGCACATCTATTTCGGGTTTTGTGATTTATATAGGGGCCAATCCTATCTCTTGGAGTTCTCGAAAGCAACAATCAGTTGCACGGTCGTCTACTGAAGCAGAATATCGAGCCATTGCCACGGCCTCGGCGAAACTCATTTGGGTAAAATCTTTACTTCAAGAACTTGGCATTCACATGGACAAGGCACCAAGCTTGTATTGCGACAACATAGGTGCTACTTATGTTTGTGCAAATCCTATCTTCCATTCCCGAATGAAACACATTGAGATAGATTACCATTTCGTTCGGGAACTTGTTAAAGCTAGCAAGATGCGAGTTTCTCATATTTCTACCCATGATCATCTTATCGACATTCTCACGAAATCGTTATCAAGGCTGCGGACAATACAATTACGAGACAAGATGGGCGTTTCCGATGGAACGTCCATTTTGCGGGGGCGTGTTAAGATATGAAATCTTTTCTGATATTATTTTTTGAATATGAAATCTTTTTGATATCTTTTTGAATTTTAGATTAGCATACCAACTGTAGATGAGTTGGCATTCCTTGATTCTTGATTCTTGCTCTGTTAAAGATTGTATTTTTACTTCTCTTTATACGCGTGTACGATCTGTAAATTAAGTGATATGAAAAATCATTCACGATTGTAAGCTTTTTCATGTCATAGCCGCCAGCATAATCGACATCCCAATAGCCAATTATTTCACAACTTCTGCCTGTTGTATACAATTTGCCACAATCAATGGTGCCTTTAGTGTTCCCCAACATACATCGCATTGCACCCAAGTGAGGCTTTTCTAAGTTTTCAATTAAACCAACTTCACTATGACGATTGCATAGGAAATGTTTGGACGTGTCAATGTCAAGGAAATCAAATTGCTAACTAGTTGTTGATGCATGGTCACGTTTTCAAAATCTTTCCCTTTTTCCACTGAAAGTTTCACATTAACCTTCAGGTGTCATTAACAACTGGCAATCAAGCATCCATATACCAACCACTCATGAAGTTTCAAGATCAATTCCACATAATCAACATTGATTCTTTACCACCACATCATCCAAGTTCTGCCATACATACAATAAATGATTTCTCGAGCGAATGAAGATGAGGAGCTCTTTGAGTCATCCGTGAAGCTAGGTTCCTAGAGTTAAGAGTTGTGTTTTTCAATGTTTGTGGGCTTCAAACTTTGTGGCTGATATAGAGAGCAGAAAAATCATGCTATCAACAATTATAAAGCTTCATTCTCAATGAGTTTAAGCCATTTTTAGAAAGTCTCAGTTACTCTGAAAAGAATTTCCGATCCTGAAGCGGTTAGCTCCAAGTAGTGTATTCTACAAATCTCTGCCTTCCCCTGCATCTATTGAGTTTTGAACTTTGGAAAAGAGAGTGCGAGGCTCATGAAGATGAGTAGGTTGATTAATTTGTGGCACGTATATGAGGAAGAGTAGCTTCCAATGCCACTTTCACCCTTGACCTACTCCCACTTTCTACTCCCTCTTTCATCTTCATTTTGACTTTCCTACGTAATTTTTGCCTTAATATTTATGCTGAAAATATATACTTCTTATGTACATGGCAACAATTGGCAGAGGAAAAAGGATTATTGTGCTTATGAATGAGGTGTTAATGATAGGTATCGTTGGGTATATATGGCTGATTGAGGAAGATTAGGATCTTATGAGAAAACAACTATCGGGTATTCTTAGTCTTAGTTACACTAAAGATTAATTGCAATCTTTATATGCATGTTTATAGATAACATAAAGTGCAATTTACGAGTCAAAGTCATGATATTTATGGAAAAATTTATAAGTAACATAACCAAAGTTTTGATGCAAATTAGCATCCTTCAAGAAAAAGTTACGTTACGCCCGATATAATAGACATTTCTAGCTGAGACCCTAGTATGTCATTTCTGCGGTCCTCTCGTGTTTGGTAGGTTGAACTTCCAATTCAGTTCCTCTGCGGTGGCATCTGTAACAAATTATTCCTATAATATTGGCATCAGTGGGACCCAGCAAAAAAAGAAAATGAAAAGAAAAAGCGTTGAAATATCAAAGAAGAGAGAAGTAAGGGGGGCCTCGGCTACTGAAAGACAGAGAGCGCGCAAGGGAAGAAAGGAAAGAAAGGAGAAAGAAAAAGAAAGGAGGAAAAGAGAAAAAGGGTTTCGCATGTACATGCTATGGACGCCTCGCTAAGCTGACTCGATTACGTAATGCAATGTCTGGTATGTGTTTGTGCCCTTCGTTCATCCAATCAGAGTAATTTCGGATTTAAGACTTGAAATTTGGAATTGTTGGAAATTTGAGCGGCAAAGTCCGATTTTTAAGTCGTTGAGCTGCATATTTTTATACAAATGATAGTTTAGAATATTATGGAACTGTAAGATTTTATAAATCCCAATTTGAGCTTACAATTTGCCTGAAATGAAATTTCGAAGTTTCCCACACGGGATAAACAGTGCGCATCCAACACTTCGGGGCTGTATTTCGTCATTTTTCGGCTCGAATTTGGGTCATCTAAGCTGGGGTTCTTGTAGTATATTGAAAGATTTTTCTATTGACTGTAAGAACGTTTGAAACAAGGTTCAGTGGAAAAAGTTATGGCGTGACTAAGTTTTGCGCTTGAGCTTTGCGTTGCTGACGGCTTGAATAATTGCTTTGGGTATGTGATGTGTTAGAGCGTAAGAGTTGTTTTGTTAGCGTTTAGGCATGCTTCAGTCGATTTGTAGTTGAGGAAGTGTATTACTCAATTTTAACATTGTTTCTCGCTTAATTGATAGGACCGTGAGCTCGACAATTCAAATAACACTTGTTATTTGGTCGTAGGCGATAAGATGAGTGGTGCTATTTCTTTTTTGGTTTTTGTAAGACCCATGTCTTGAAAATGATTGGATGATATATATTATGGGTTAAAAAAGCACTACATGGTTTGAGGGCATATTGGATGCATAAAACTAGATCAAGCATTCACTACCCATTTGGAGATAACAAAGTATATTTTGAACATAACTTGAGTTGATTGTTGTGAATGGTTTGGAAAACGTTTTATGAAAGGCATTTTGAGAAACTTTTTATGAAAGACATTTTGAGAAACTTTTTATGAAAGACATTTTGACAAGTTATACATATCTATTTTGTGAATTTGGTTTTGAATAATTCTGAAATGATGTGAAAAAAATATCTTGAGAAGTGTATTACGAAAGGTTATATGATTGATTTATGGATTGAATTTTTCGATATTGGAGGATGTGGGTTTAGCGCTTAATATCGCTATGAGCCTATTGAGGGGCATGTAGGCATACATACCGGATTAAGATATCCTTCTAGGCCGACCACCGGCATTGTAGTGGAGACTGTACCAATGAGGGAATCTTGATCGCCTTATCACAAAACGTTGTATCATGACCATGGTTAAATATCGAGCAAAAGATTAATCGATGGATAGACCATCGACATGTGTTTTGATGTGAGATGAGCCAACAGAATGTACCATTGACGTTGTTATGAATAAGATTAGTCAATGGACCATTGATTCTTGAATAATGAGAATGGTTTAAATGAATTTTTCTGATTAATATAAAACCTTCTTGATAAGAAATGACTCATATACGATTTAATATGTATATTAAAGTGTTAGATTATAATGTCATGATATTGCTTTATATATATAAGCATAGTGGCTACTCGATCTGTTTAGAAGAGATATATACTACTCACTGAACTTGTGATTGCTCACTCATCTCTTTCCAAATCCTTTTAGGTTCTCGGTCAATGGGCAATAGAGTAAGAGCAATATTGATGGAGACTTTTAAGAGTTGGATTTGGAGGTTTCAGGCTGCATCCTTCGGGTGGAAGGACGGCCGTGTCATTCCCCATTTTGATGGTTTTGGGGTGTGACAATTCCAATTTGATTAAGCAATAGTTCAAGCAAAGATGGGTATTCATTCATCCAAATCAGCTCTCAAACATTCCAGGAGTGAAGCAAAGCGCTTGTTTTAATTACCATGACAGATAGCTCCCATTCATAAAGCACGACGCAATGCAACTATCTTAAAGAACGTCCTAGTTGCATCCATATCCCAGTTACTTGGTTCATATCTCACACCATTGCCAAAATTACAGTGAAGCTCCTGATCATTTAAAGCATCAGGGGCATGAGAAATTGTCATCACCAAATGAAGAACAAATAGATGGATGCAAATTTGATACGCAAAGTGACTGACTGATGGTATGAACATGTGAGATGGACATAGGCATGACGAAAAACAAGAAAGAGCGCAACATGATTCCTACCAGTTTTTCCACTGCACAGGATGTTACTTTTGAGAGGATCAAGGCCATAAATCCACCTCAGATTGAGCATCTATGTATTAGCACCTCAATTGACAAACAAAGTGGACTATAGATCCATGGAAATTCATCATCTCTACATCGGTGTCCTGGATTTGAGAAAAGTAATTGCGCATGGTAACCATTCTATTTCTGTTTTTACGGAATAGATTTCTATTCCGACCTATTTCTGGAATAGAAATCCGTTTGATAAAAAATTTCATTTCTATTCCTGTAACAAATTTCTATTCCAGAAATAGGTTTGGAACAAAAATCAGAAACAAAATTTTTTTTATTTTTCTATTTCTGGAATAGAAATCAGAAATTGTTTCTCTCTTTCTTACTTCTCACCCAAAAGAAGTGATTTTCCGTCTGCCACTCACCACCACCACCACCACCACCACCCCCCCGGCCACCGCCGCCGCCGCCCGCCGCCGGTCGCAACCCCCGCCGCCCGCCGGTCGCCGCCCCTCCCATTATCGCCGCCACTTAGAAAAGTAAAATTTTTTGATTATCAAACGAATTTCTAGTCCAAGAATAGAAATTTTTGTCGTTATCAAATGTGTTTTTAGCTTTAAAACTCATCCAGGAAATAGAAATAGAAAAATCTATTTTTCTTCCAGAAATGTTATCATTCGCACCCTAATTATCTTATGATGGTGCCTCCAAAGGCTTATTGATCCATGACAGAATAAGAGGACATAAGCTACTAAAATTATACAATCAAAACCACAGACATGAGTAAATGCCCCTGGTTTGGGCTCTTTGTCGATGCACCTTTGATCTTCAATCAGTCTCGACCGGAAAAAAAAAAAAAAAAATTGCACAGACATGAATAATTGCCATGAACAATCAATTGTTAAAAGTCTTATTCCACGTTGGTCGAATAAAGGGTTTCGACAGAGGTTATATGTATGCAGTCTACCTCTAACTATTAGCTTAAGCTTTTAAGTGGAGCTTTTCCAAACAAGTAATGAAATTCCTTTTTATTATGCATGCATGAATGAAAGAAGCACATAAGAAACATTTTGTGCTCTTGGAAACCAACCTTAATAGAACTTGGGAAAAGGTAATACTCTGCATAAGAACATATTCATATCATGACAAGGATGAAGAGTCTCACTCTGGGACTAATAGCGTATAATGACAATGACATACAACACAGGCATTCTTATCTATTTTCTTTCCCACCAAGATCACAAGCCAGATGATGCTGAAGCATCATATTCACGTGGTCGACCAATTTTCCCAGGAGTCCTTGAGACAAGAGGAAAACAATAAGACATCGACACAAAAAGCCGCATGCCAAACTTATTGACACCTAAATTTTGATAACCCGATCATTTATTTATTGCATAAAAAATTAGGGATTAATTTTAAACCCTAAACAAAAATATTAGAATTAAGTTGCATAGCATATAGTCATTAGGAGCATATTTCATTTAAGTGCATATTTGTTGAATTGGCGGCGGATGACTCGAGTGAATGGTTTAATTGGGCTAACCTTTTCATGAAAAAATAAAAAAATCAAGTCCAGCCCGTTAAAAGCAGTGCATATTTTAGAGCAGATTTTGGAATATCCATTCGACAGGAAAATCAGAAGTTATTACAAAGGAAGATTTCGGATGAAATATTGAAAAAATATTGCACATTGAATATGTCCTCTTTGGACAAGAGTTAAATAGGCAATATGCAGATTTATCATCTTTCCTTGAATAACATAATCCTCTCACCTATAAAAGGAGGCCACGCAAATTGAATACAGGACCAGACAATGAATTGAGAGAAAAATCGTGAGGGGAAGCTTCTTTACAAAGTGCTTGTGAAAGTGAGAGTGAACCAAGAAAGAGGCTAAAAAGCCACACCTAGTCCACGGTTGAAAGAGAGCCCCACATACACACGACGTTGACCTAGTTGCTGACTCTTCATTGCATCAGGGACCGCGGCACCTCCTCTTGCTGACCGAGGAGTCCCATACGAAAAGCCAGGCGATCACGAAGACCCGCTGTCCAGACGACACCAGCCAGCAATCCCGAGCAGTTTCGGGTAATTCCAGGCGATTTCTTGCAAGTTCCCGGCGAACCCGATTTCTTTGACATCCCAAATGACTAAAAGCTGTCGATTCCAGTCCCTGTCGCCTCCTGTCGATGCGACGAGCGGCCTCTTGCTGGATTGCCCGGTGACACCGCCCCACGCCAGCAGCCCTGCAGATCCTCGACAAAGCTGCTGCTTTCACTCGGCACCGATCCAGCCACGTTTCTGTTTTGCAGGTTCGTCAAGGGAATCTTTGGCTGGAGCGCCACCCCGCGACGTACAGGGCTGACCAGCCGAGTCCACTGTGCACCACCGGGAACCGGCTGTGAGACGAGCCAAGCCCATTGACACCATCAGTTTTCCTCCAAGACGCTTGCTGCTTCCAGACAAATTCTTGGTCAGCCCAAAGTCCAAGCGGTGGATTTGTGTTCTTTTGGATTTTATCCATATCCTCTAGAAGAAGATTAGTGCAAACCGAGCCATCACAGTGACGTAATCCGCCGAGCCTCATCCGCAGGCCGTGATCCGGTCCGTTCAAATTAGGCTCCTTAGTCAAGTTCTTAGTCGTGCTGCCGTCCGCGACCCGCAACAACACGTGGTTGCACCGTGGAAACCGCCACCGTTGAGCAAGCCATTACCGTCACCCGTGATCTTGAGCCAATTTCGTTGAAGTTCAAATTTGGATACGTGATCTGCAAAATTAGATAAAATCATATCCGAACGTGATCGGAATATTTTGTTGCCTGATTTGCGTCACCAATATTTAATTCCTTCGAATGACAAGCGTATCAAAAATTAGGATGTATTTCCTAATTCGCAACCACATATAATTCATTTATAAGGCTTCAGATGAAATCATTGACCCCACGAAAATCTTTAAAATTGATGTTAAGGCTTACAATCAACTCATCGATTTTATTTGCGAAATTTGAGCTGATTAGAAATTGTTTCTATGTTTGAATTGGTTGGATGATGTCTTCAATGATCTCGGAAGATTTGGTGATTATCTTACTTTAATTGCTTTCCCTATCCCGTATCCCGAAAATACAAAAAATATTGCATTGCATGTCATGTAGATTATAATTGATTTCCTAGATAGCATTGCATGATAGAATAATTTGATTAGTTTAATGCATGGAATTGCTTGTTAAGATATCTTTCTAACTTAAGTTAGGGTTTAGGTTAGTCTATTTCCCCAACTTAAAATAGATAATATCTCACTTTAGGTAGATTTTTATTTTTAGTAATTATTAATTACGATTTTTAACAAAAAATACAAAAATATCATGTGCGTGCAAAATTAGGTTCATAAAATACATGACATTTAGTACTCATAGCTAGGTCCATATAATTAGAAATTGTCTGTCATTAGAATTAGGCTATTTGCATGATATATAGCTTATATTTCATTAAATAAATAAATAAATCCAAAAAATATCAAGTAACTACATGTTAATTAGAAATCATATCTAGAGTTATTGATTTGAATTCTAAGCTAATATTGCAGATGCTTTCGTTGTCGCAATGTAAGTGTCGCAATTTATTTAGTGCTTTATTGAGTGCTAAATTGGTGATTTGCGCACCTGCATAGTCACCTCATATGTTAGGGAGTAATTAAATGGATTTAAACTGCCTGCCAAATATTTTCAAAAATAAAATAGTAAAAGTACCGAAGGGGCGTTAAGCATAATCAAATCCCCAATTACGTAGTTTCATAATCTCTAATTCGTAGGAATAAAGTAATTTTCCCGTTACTTTACTTAAGTTTCTAATCGATCCACCAAAATAGATTAATGGTAACTCTTTATTGAAAAATCATTTGCATGCTAAAAAATTTAAACCATAGGTTGCGAATTGATATGGGTTTGGGAGAGCCTGAGCTAAGTTTACACTTAGTAATCCATTAACTGAATCCTAGATGGTGCCCTTGAGGTAGGTCGCGACAAAACTGAAAATACTAATGTGAAGTAGGAACTCTCAAATGAATACGATACTTTACCTACGATATTTACATTTACTAGGAAACACAGACAATCTCCAAATTCCAATCTCCGTCGTGCTGCTGTCGCACAAATATTTTTCATAACTCTACAAGGGGCATGTGTATTCTCCATCATTCGGGGTGTTCTCTGTGTAAATGAAAATAAAAAAACATGATTTCTGTCATCAGGATTCAGAGACACACATCAACTATTGTGCAAATGATAATAAAGAACATGACTAGTATCTTCCAAGTCAATTTGCACTCCTGATATTGCCAATGACCTATTCCCATGTCAAGATTACAGTTGTAGTTGGAAGTCCTCGCTTCTGATGCAGTATCAATTAAGCTCACCGCAGAATTAAAAATCATGTGCACAGCTCCTCCCACTTCATTTCAGTGCCATAAACAGCTGGATGATACTCGAGCTCTGAAGATTTTTGTCCCCGCCATCTACCTAGCCAAAAAAAGGAGCACATTTCTGGCTGAAACCACGAGTGCTTACTGCAGGAGTGAAGTTCCAATTCCGTTCAGTGGCAGCTAAGAGAAACATTCTGATTTGAGTAGTAGTTCAAGAAAAGATGGCATTTAGCGATGTAGATCAACTCTCAAACATTCAAGGACTGAAGCAAATCACCTTTCTAGCTCCCAATTGGTTACTTATCATTTTTATCCAAAAGATGTGAAAGCAACGCAGTTGATTTAAGGACATTCTCCACACTTCTGGTTTGGATTTAACACTGTTATCCACAATACAGTGAACATCCTCTGTCCATTTAAAGCCTCTGAGCCATGGACATTGTCATCACCAAACAGTAATCAAACTGAAGGAGGAAATTGCGAATGATATCAAGGTTGCGAAATGATTAATAAAGGCAAGAAGTGAAACAAGGAAAGAGTGGCTGCATGATTTCCATTAGGTCTTCTACTGTTGATAATAATACTTTCAGCATGATCAAGGCCATATATATACCTTCAGAGGGAGAAATCTTCGTATCAGCATGTCAAGTGATGAACAAAGTTTAGATAGATCGATGGAGATTTGTCATCTTGAAATTAATGTCCTAGCTTTGAGAAAATGCAAAACACTAACGGTGCCATCACTACCTATTTCCATGAGAAAATGACAAATCACTAAAACGCAGTCAACAATCACTTATGCACCATCAGTTTCCAGAATACATCATATAGTGAGTTTCTTTTCCTCATCCTTCTGCATAAATGGGACAACCACATAGCTAAAGAAAACCAACTTTAGAGGCAGGAGAAGAGTATTATTTTACTTACACAAGCGCAGATTGATACCATGTCGAGGATGAAGAATCTCTTACTATTTGACTGAAGGCATATACATACTTTTGGAGGCATTCTGATCTTTTTTATTTGTACCATGATCACGAACCAGATAAAACTGGAGCATTACACTTGCTTGGACAACTTCCCCTAGTTCCTGAAATTAAGATGGAAAATAATAACACGTCAGAGGAAATCCCCAGGCCAACTGAAAATACTAATAAAAGCTGGTAATCTCAACAGAAAAATGGCAGTTTACCTGCTACATTCACATATACAAGGAGTCCTTAACAATCTCCAGAATCAGATTTCTGTCATGCTGCCATAATCTGAATCTTGTCCCATGCAGCGCAGTGTCCTCAACTCAATATTTTTTGGTGTCGCTTTGCATTATATCCAGTACCATCAATCTAAAATCTAACTTTAGCCTGTGAACCTTAGTCAGGTTTTTGCTGCTCTTTCCCTCCGGAATTATGTCCTGTCACGCGCAAAGAGTTGAGGGATATGTGGCTTGCACCCATCCGTATCGTAGCATTCCAGGGATTTTATACTATCATGGAAGTCAATCTTATCTAAGCTCTTACAATTATTAACAATCAATTGCTTCAGATCCTTCGAATTTGAAAGGTCCAGTTGTTGAATGTGCTTGCGTCCAGAGATATTCAACACTCTCAGGGATTCCAATTGACCAAGCCCTCGTATCTCATGGAGATTATCCGCCTCTGCGTCAAAGCTTGGCGTGATTGAGTATTTGACCGACTCTAAATCTTCTAATTGGTCGAGGTTGGATGAATCTATGTTTAAGGATAGGTCCAACTTTCTCAACGATTCTAAACTTTCCAGACCATCTAATATTATCAGCCCATTGCATTGGAAGAGCTCTAATTCCAACAAGGATTTCAAATTGGGAAGATTTGGCAAGGTTTTTACCTTAGGACATTTCGAAATGCAAAGCTTCTGTACGCGTGAGGGAAGCTCTGGGATGCTTTCAAGAGACATGCAAAGGTGAAGGGTGACCTCCTTTAAATGACTTAGGACAGAAAGCCATGGAAGTGTGGCACTCCCACAGGTGAGCTTCAGGGACGATAAGCGGGAAGGAGGCTCTGGCAGTGATTGAAGCTCACTACAGTAAAGTAGATCAAGGTGTTCCAGTGTAGAAAGCTCATGGAAGTTTTCCGGCAAGAGAGAAATTTTCGATCTACCTAAACGAAGGGTCTTTAGAGAAGACAATCCACCTATATCAACAGGAATTTGTCCTCCTAGTTTATAGCAGCCGAAGGCATCTAACTCTTGGAGGCTTTCCAATTTCCCAATAGCACTCGGTAACCTTACTATCTCGCTATAAGAAATCCTCAGGATTTTCAATTTCTTCAATTTCTCGATGGATTCAGGTAATTCCTTAATCCTTGTAGTTGACAAATCCAGCTCTTCCAACTCTTCCAACTCCCCGATTAAAGAAGGGATCTTTTTAAACACGTAGCAGCGCACCAAGGACAAGTGCCGCAATTTCCCAAGGGCCTTCAAAGAGTCCGGAAGTTTTTTGAAATACTTACAGACGTTCAAGTTCAAGGAAACAAGGCGCTCGACCTCTCCAATGGAAGGGTGGATTTCCTCCAAATTCTGACTATTTTCCAGGATTAGCATCTCTAAACTTCTAAATGCAGAGAGATCAGGGGTATTCTTTAATTGTAAGCACCCTGATAGATTGAGAACTTTCAACTTCTCCATCTATAAGAAAGATACATGTTCCAAGATTAGCCATTGGAAATAGAATGATTTATAATCAAATGTAACAAAAGAGAAAGCGTTTCCCATCTTTACCTTGATTAAACTCCATCCTCTCCAATTTTCACTAATATAACCACTTGATAAATCAAGTATGAGTAATCGCTCCAAATGAACATCAGTCGTCTCGAAAGAGCCAGGACATCTCTCCCACTTTAGCCATCTTAACGCAGAAAGTGATTTCTCGATATCCTTATCAAAATCCACCGCACTCACATGAAGGAATTTCAGGTTTGGCAATCTTTTAAAGAGCGCTTGCTCCATGAACTTGCTTGAGCCATCTTCGTCCAAGCGTAGTGCTTCAATTCTTTCAGTTTCCTGCAACTAAAGATTTGAGTATCGTAAGTATCCCCACGAAGCATTACCTGATTTTGTTAATAAAGAAGAAGGATCCGTGATCTTTTTCTAATTACAGTATCGTCTAATATGTCAATTTTCGCTTGTATTCCATAAGTTTTACATTATAAACATACATGTCTATGTAACATTGCTTATCATAAATGTAATTATTTGATGAATAAAATCGTATAAATCTTCCCCTCCCATGTCACCGCGAAACATTTATATCTCCGTCTTTATCTCTTCCCTTCTTTTGTTTATGCTATTTGCTCCTTTTTATTTTTTCTTCTCTTATCCGACCGGAGAATCAGTGCAACAGGTCACTTCAAGGGATCAAAACATGATGACACATTGAATAACGACTTAGAATCAATCAATAGTAACACCGAGTTCATAAGTGACCACTAACCAGCAGGGGGTTTACTGTTTAGATCCAAAAATTTTCTTTTCATTACTCGATAGAAAATGTCTACCATTGGACGGATGCTAGGAACATTATTTCCAACCACATCAACGAAATAATATATGGATAATAACCTTACTCATGAGGTCTAAAATTCATTTTAATTGAGATAATTCACATAAAAAGATAGTAGAACAACAATAGAGGGTAAAGTTACCTTATTTCTTTGAAGTACTTCCAAGGCTTTGCTATAGTTCCACAACATGATTCGATTCATAGGCACAGCGTAAGCTTCTTGATGAGCAATTGTCCTACCAAGGTCTCTCAGTTGGTCATGCATCTTCAACTCATCATTACATCCAATTTTTATTAGAGACATAAAACACAATTTTTCAATCACCCCCTCTGGAAAGAATTCACATGCCTTCCACTTGTATGATGCAATTCTTACATTAGTTCCAATGAAGAAGCAAGCAATATCCAAAAATATTTGTTGCTCCTCATGGTTCAATGCATCATAACTTATTCTTAGCTTCGTTTGCACATCATCATGTGGCATATCCTTCAACTTGTTTATTGCACCTTGCCAGAATGCTTGGTTTTTCCCACACAAATAGGAGCCTATAACTTCAAGAGCTAAGGGAAGCCCTCCAGTGGTGGATACAATTTTACGAGAGAGACGCACAAAGTTACTCGGAGGAACGTCTAGTAGAAAAGCATGTCTACTGAACAAGATCAAAGATTGATCCTCATTAATTTCCGGGAGTTCATATATACAGTTCACCCTATTATCATCGAGAATAGATTTAGTTCTGGTGGTGATAATTATCCTACTTCCCTCCTCAAACCAGTCATATTTCCCAACCAAGTGTTCTAGCTGATCTTTTTGATCCACATCATCTAGAAGAATTAGTACTTTCTTACGTTTGAATCGAGATTGCATGATCCTAATTCCTTCATCACGGTTATGCACTTGATCCTCCCTTTTCAGTATGTCATAAATTAATTGATTTTGCAAACATAAAATGCCATTGCGCTGTGAGGATTCTCGAATGTTTTCAATGAAACTACGATGCTTAAATTGGTCGGAAAGCTTATTGTAGATGACCTTCGCTAAAGTTGTCTTACCGATACCCCCCATTCCATGAATACCGACAACTTTGGTAGCTTTGGGGTCGTCGTTCAGCGATCTAAACACATGCTCTACAGCATTATCAATTCCAACAAGTTTGTCGGTGACAAACAGCTGAAAGGCATCCTTTAACTTGCTCCAAACTTTTGTGACCACCAGTCCCACCAATTTTCCTTCGTGCCTGTTAATGAAGCATCGGGGCTAAAATGCATTAGAAGAATAATCATATCCTGTGATGTCTCATTATCACAACACTACAACATGGAAAGAGTAAAAAAGCACGCACAAGTTGAGAAACACACGAGGGTATAGCCTCCCCTACAAGAAAGATCTTGTTAAAGAAAGTAAACAAGTTTCGATAGAAGATGAAATACCCGTTAGCGGTTGTTTTCGCATCACATCCATCTAGGGAAGCCACTTCTTTGAGCGCTTGTGTCCATTTCGCAACATCTTCCTCAACATACTTTCCACTTAAACGCGAGAAACACTCTCCAAAGATCCCTTTTTGGTATCGCACATCGGCTGGTTCAACATGGTAAAATATGGGCAAGATAACGTGCCTCCCGCCCTTCATGCACTCTACCATTTGAGTGAGCTCTTGAAGGCACCATTTGCTGGAAGCATAGTTCTGAGAGATAACCGCGATCGAGATCTTACTGTTCTTAACAGCCATGCGAAGGTTGTCGCCGAATTTCTCTCCCTTGGGAAGGTCATTTTCATCACGAAACACGACGATTCCAGCATCTTCGAGGCTTTCATAGAGGTGATCAGCAAACTGTTTACGAGTATCCTGGCCACTAAAGCTCAAGAAGACGTCGTAGATGGTACTTTCTGTCGAAGTGGCCGATGAACTAGACCCACTGGTATCATCTGCTTTTCGACGTGTGCTCTTTCCGTTGTTATTGACAAAATTATGCTAGTACAGAGAGAAGAATCAACGCAACCAACACTGAGAAAGAAAGCCTGAACACTAGATCAAGTATTATTATAACTCTTTCAATAAATCTAGTGCCGAGTCCCTACCAATATGAAAGAACAAAATGACTATATTCGGGATGCCCAAGAAGATTACCACGCGGAGTGAGTTTTTCGCAATTATACTCAAGGTGCACATTGATGAAGTGGGAAAAACTAGACAAATCAAATTAATAAAAAAAATTAGTGGATTTAGTCGTTGCGTGAAGAGGCTCAACAGGTGAAGTGGGCGTCCAAAAAAAAAAGTGATCTCAGATAATTAAAGTCAACGATTAATTTGTCTCTGCTTTTTATGATATATTACATATGGTGTTGTATGATATTTATGTGGAGCGGAGTCTTTTTGTGACCCTGTTTCTACTTCAATGCGGGGAAATGCACCATATTGGATACTCCAGCATCCTCCCGTTCTTATTCTAATCAAAGAGGCGCCCAGCCACAAAGAAAAGAATGGGTGAGAAATAAGCCAAAAAAGTCTCATCTTGCTCTTGAAAGGCGGGGAAAAGTGCAGCGGTTTCATTGCCTACCAAGAAGATTATTCGACTATTATGTATATTTTAATCTCTCAAAGCTAGCTTAATTTAGTCACGGAGGTGGCAAAAAGGGCTAGAAATCTCTCTTTCTCCATTGTAAATGCGAACAGACAAATTTCTAAAGGGGAGAGAGAGAGAGAGAGATCCCGCTCGAAATTCACCTGTTGCTGTTGATGGACAGCCATTAGGGAGTTCCCCTTCCCATTGTCGACAGAAGCAGATGGCCCAGAATCACTTCTTTCTGGTGTGGTCATGGAATTAGAGGCTCCAGTACCCTCATGTTGTCTGCCGGGGACGGTCTTCTTGCCATGGAAGGACCCAGTCACAAAGAAAAGTAAGGGTGGGAAATAAAGCCAGAAAAATCTCATTTTGCTATTTCAAGGCGGGGGCAAGTACAATGCTTACTTGTCAACCAAGGAGATTACTCGACTATTATGTTGTTTTAATCTCTCAAAGCGAGCTTAATTTAGTAACAGAGATGGTAAAACGGCTAGAATATCTCTTTCTCCGTTGTGAGCACGAACAGACAACGAATTGCAAAAGGAGAGAGAGAGAGAGAGAGAGAGAGAGAGAGAGATCCCGCTCAAAATTCACCTGGTGCGGTTGATCGACGACCATGACAGACCTTCCTTTCCCACTGTCGACGGAAGCAGATGGCATAGAGTCACTACGTTCTGATGAGGTCAAGGAATTAGAGGCTTTAGCATCCTCATGTTCTCCGCCAGAAATTGTATATTGCCCCCTCATCCTCGTCCATAGAGAGTTCATAGGCATGAAGAAAAACAGCGCCATGAGCACAAATGCCGCTGACGTCAAGAACCCAGTGACCATGAGGCCGACGGTGAGCGCCGCCGGGATGAGCACCGGGCTGAAGAGGACGAAGAGCGGGGCTGTCACAGTGAGCCCGATGAGGGTGCCCGCTAGGGTGAGGCCCGCCAGGACGAGGAGGACACCGATGAGCAGGACGAGCATAACGACCCTGAGGACCCGGGCGGTCGAGGGGCCCCTCGTGGAGGAAAGTTCCCTGAGCTCTTGGGATGCGGCATCCTGGGTTTGCTGGCGGGGTTGGTCCTCCATTTGGTTGCGGTGGTTCTAGGAGTTGTTTTGAGAGAGTTGATCAAGAAGTGAGAATGATTGTCTTATGGAGGAGATTCGAACGAAGAAGAGGCGAGATCGGGAGCGACCATTTTAAATAGGATGGAGAAGCAGAGGCGTGGAGGAGGTTGACCCATGGTTTGGTTTTAAGAGCGCGAGGGGATGCACGGGAAATCGAGAAAATACACGGTACACGATGATGCCACGTCAGATTGCAATAGTCCATTGAATGAATGGCACATGTAATCTTTGGGGCCCACCATCAGACATTTTGAAATTCTGGAAGTCTCTCTCTCTCCCCTCGGTCATGCGACGACTGTTCTCTCCCTGTTGGACGATACTGCTCTATGATCATCTCTCTCTTGTCGCCACCTCCGCCTCGCTAGTTACCTTTGCCATCACCTCGACAGCCGTTACCCCTCCGGTGATGGCTCCACCATTGAGGTCGTCCGTTGCCCCCGCGGCCGCCCTCGGTCCAACAACAAGCCCAGTTACTCGCCGGCATCACCTACAACCTTGAGCCCTCCCTTCCCCAGCATCCTCGAAGCCCCTTGCGGCTCTAATGTCGTCGCCTCCCTCCACAAGTTGTCTATGCCCCCGTGGCCTCCCCCAAGTCTATGAGCGAGCTCAAGCCTCTCGCTGTTCGCGACCTCGAGCCCTCCCTCAACCTCTGCATCCTCGAGGTCCCTTGTGGGTTCTCCCTCCATAACTTCGGGATCTAGCGAGGATTGAGCCCTTGTCAAATCCGGTGAAAGCAATCCTCGTCTGTGGCCGATCGTCGGCCATGGCCAAGTACCACCCATTGGCCAAAAGGAAAAAAGTAAAAAAAAAAAAAAGACGATGAAAAAGAAGAGAAACGAGAGGTGCATAAGAGAGGAGAGAGACTTTCAAAATTGAGCTGAAGTGTAACACACGTCATCCGAGAAAAAAATATTGGGTAGATAAGGTCACGACAATAAAGACACTAGCACTAGAGAAAAGCTATCGGAAGCAACTTTGGTGTTTCCTTTTGACTAAAACCAATTCCCCAGTTGTCGTCATCTTGCGGTCCGCATTCACCTACTGGCCTTGAGTACCACGCCCATTACTCCTATTGGCTCTCGGGAGTCATCATTTCTTCTATTGTGCGCGCAATTTGTCCTCACCTTTAGGCATTGTCCGGTGGCGGTTCTATCTAGATGCTGAATGGAACCGATGCGCATGGGAGGATGGTTCCACGATTATCGGTAAGCCGCAGAGATTCAAAAAAGGATTTTTGGACCGAGAAATTGGGCTCACACCATCCGACGATGGTGGCGACCACGTGCGATAGCGCCGTCGTGCGAGCGAGAGGAGGAGCTGTTGTACAAGCGATGGAAGCGAGACAACGTGCTGTCGTGCGATAAAAAATGTTTTTTCATTTTGATTTAAGAGCGGAGAGGAGATGAGTCATCTCTGAGAACTGAGTAGTAGTTGGGTTCTAAGTAGGTTTAAAGTTTGACCCATTAACGATCTATGTATTTTAGTCTTTTTAGTTTTAAATCCATTCATAACCCATTTAATATTTAAATTGGTCAAGTTTTCTTTTTCAATAACCTATAATGGGTTTAAAATTAAAAAGACTAAAAGAAAGTATGACCCATTTATGACTCATTTAATATTAAAATAGGTCATAAATTGGTTATGCACCCACTTTGATAAATGTACTTATTACCTCAAAAAGCGAACCCATGTAGAAAAGTTCTTAATATAACTTACGTTGCACTTAAAAATAATACATACCTTACTCAATTGACTATCATAAAATTGGATCTCTATTGATAAATCATTAATTTCACTAGTAACTTGTTATAATCGTCACTAAGATGTTAGACTAGCAAGTTTCTAAACGGGTTGATAACTTACTGTTTGTAATTTGCTAACATCGTTCAGAAAATACCATCAGCCCACCTAACCAACAGGTTGTCCCATCCACGATTTTGTCAGTACTAATGAGAACTTTCTAACTGTATTATAAATTTACACATAATGAAACTAATATCCGCTTTTGGCGAACAGACCATAGGAATTTTGCCTACTAAATCATCAATCAAAGGGTTAGTTTGAGTGATCGAACTGATCGACACCAATAAATTCAGGTTGGTCCTATAATGAATCGGGTCGAAGCGTGTGCGGTTTGGATTGCCCATTGTATCCCTGAGAAAAAGCCAAGGAAACGCAAAGGGTAGTTTATGTTTTGGGTGTCAACAAAAGCAGGGAATAATTTATTTCTGTCACATCGAGAACATTATGTATTCCAGCTCTAATTGTTTATTGACTTTTGGTCTCGTTGGTTGCTGGTCAAGGCCATAGAGAACAAAGAAATGGATGATTCTTGGAATTAAAAAACCCGTTTAAAGACATTTAACGCGACCAAACGATTCTTCCAGGAAGTTTCATCAAATTTAAGTCTTACTCAAACAAGCAGGGTGTCTGCCCAGGTCCAACGAAGCTGTGAGAATGGACGGGGACGGAGATCCTCTGTGCGTAAAGAGATTCTTTTTCCTTCGCTCTTCGTTTCTGAAGCAGAATACCCGATACGGCAATCTAGACAATGCATTTTGCATTTACTTTTACTCCTATACCGACGTTCTTGGTAATAAGCATGTTGTTTTCTTGATCTGCAGATTCAGCAATGGACTGTATTTGGCAAAATTGGCTGTGTCATCGAATCTTCTTCAGGATTCATGGGCTGCCATATCCGAAGCCAAAACCTTCCGATCAGACGGGGATAACCCTGTAGTCTTTTTTGACCCAGACTACAATATCATTGCCTTTGTCAACTTACCAGTTACTGCAGACCGTCTTCAAGAGGAAAGAGATTTGGTTCCTTCATCGGAGATCCCGGACTTTCAGTTCCTATGCTCCAGAGTCATCCCAACTTTTCATATAAACAGAGCTGCGATTTCTCTGTTTTACTCTCTTCAAGGCAAGCTCCATGAAATAAAAGAAAAGGTAGTAATTTTATTTATTCTCTTGAGTCCATTCCATTTATTGCTATTATCTGCTATGAGATCTTAAGTTCTTATATGTATCTAGAAATCACTACTTATTGAAATTGTTGCTGAAGTAGACATCCTAGTAATTGCTCTGATTGGGGAATTTGTAGTTGTTCACGACTTGCCATTAAGCTTATCAAATGAGAAGTAAAGCACTGTTCCGCTAAGGAAATGCCTTTTCTCATTTTCTTGAGCGTGATTGTGAAATTGAGGAGTGCTTCAGTACATTCGGTATCCTCATCCTATATATTCATGAATCTCATTGAACTAAATCATATGATTGAGTGGAGAATCGTTTCATTTATTGGCTACGCGTTTTTATTTTATCTGAATGACTGTATTTGACACCTGCAAGTTGAGAATATGAATTGATGCTTATTCTGCTTCAATGCAGGTCCTAACTAAATCCATGTCGTCTTACCAAAAAACTAAATCCATGTCTAGGGCCTCTGTCCCCTATATCATTACAGGACACTGTTTGGGTGGATCCATCGCCTCCCTTTTCACGTTATGGTTTCTAAACACTATCAACCCAATGAGAGGCACACCCCTTTGTATTACCTTCGGTTCCCCACTTCTCGGGGACAGTGCCTTCCAACAAGCCGTATCGCAATATTCAACATGGAATTCATGCTTCTTGCATGTAGTTCATAAGGATGATTCTTTCCCCAGACTTTTCATTCGCCCTCCCACCACTAACCAAAGTCCATTCGGTACATTCCTTTTGTGTTCTGAATCAGGTAGTGCCTGTTTTGAAGCCCCTGAGTCCATCATGGAGCTGCTCACATCGGAAATTATTGTTAGAAACCAAGAGCCCCAAAGTGTCGACTATAAGAATGTCATTGAAAGTCTCGAGCAAAGATTTATTTTCGGTGACTGTTCTTGGTTGAATGGCCAAGAAGCAGATTCATATAAAGCTGGGGTTACAATTCAAGTCACAGCGGTTGGCTTCAAGCCAATTCAGGTATCGTAACTTGACCTCCTTCTAATTGTCACATTCTATTGAAGGGGAAGTTCACTTGTAGCAGATTGTTGTGTTGCTTGGAACCATGATGATGTCCTGATTTTGCCATGTTGACCATTTTTTACCTAATTAAATTGAGTCAAATCACAGCAGAATGAGGGCAATGATGTTCTGATAAAGGACATAGTAAAGCATGAGCAAGGCATCATAAGACGACAAAGAGAGGCATTTAATCCTCAAGAGGAGATCGACGAAATGAAAGAGCACATTTCCTGGCTGGAGTGGTACATGAAGGTATGCAGAGGCAACGGCCAGGGTCCTGGTTACTATGACAGATTCAAAAATTCAGGAGAAAGGCTGGACAATGGAGTTGATAAATACAAGACAATCCTTAGAGATTACTGGGAGCATGTGGTCGAAGAAGCGGAGAAGAAGCCTGAAAGACCGGACGATGACACACCACTGGACTACCGTTGGCTCTCTCAAGGGACAAGGTACCGAAGGATAGTGGAACCACTGGACATAGCAGAATATTACAAAAGGGGCGGAAAGGATTACTTAATCCGAGGAAGATCCAGACACTACAAGATGCTTGAAGTATGGCTGGAAGATCTAAGAAAAAACCGCCCCGTTAGGCCTGGTCCTCCGAATTTGATATTAAAAAACATCGAGTCAATTCTGACGAAGGATTCGTGCTTTTGGGCATATGTGGAGGAGGCCATCGAGTTGTGCAGATTGCTGGAAAGCAGAGGATCATCAAACAGTTCCGAAAGAGCGAAACTAATGGAGTTTGAGAAATATGTTATGGGTCTGATCAAGGAGTGCACGGTTTCGCCTGACATATTTTTGGAGGAAAGCAGCTATATGCAATGGTGGAGGGAGTATGAGGAGATCTTGGAGAGGCAAATGATGGGTGATTCTCACAATTCACCACTTGTTGCTTTCATGAGGGATGAGCACTACATAAATTATGCTAAAGGTTCCCCAGAGATGTTTCAAGAGGGTCATTCAAATGTGAATCCGCCCGATTCCTCAAATGCGGGCCTTAGGTCGACACAGGGACCCAAAATCTCTCCCTCATCCTCTTCTCTGCAATTTCCCTCTCGTTGAATCACCCTCTCCCTCCTACTTTTCCTTTTCCTTTTCCTTTCCCTCTGCATTTGCCTTTGCCTTTTCCATTTCTCTAGGTAGATTCCCAAAAAGACATCTGTACTGATGTTCTCGGCAAGTCTAGGCACGCAGACTTTGATCTCAACATTGAATTTTTGGATGTGATACACTTGCCTACTGTGTTCTTATCAGCAGACTTGCGAGGAAATGTGGTTTTGCAGTTTTTAGTACTCGTCTAAAGATGACAATATTCAACGCGATGAGGAATAAAGTAGAGTGCAAGCTAAAGTTATCAGGTCAAAGTAAATTGCTACATGAAAAGGGGGTCCCTCTAATGTTATTCGGGCAAATATTAGATTACAGCATTTTCTTGTTATTAACAATATATATAAATCCTATTTTCATGATTTTATGCACCCAACATATGAAATAATATTGGCCCCAGAGGTTATCTGATGCATAGGATTATCTTGATAAGAGTAACATGCTTCACAATTATATCAGCCGAAAATGAAGACAATTTTTTTTAGTGAAAATGAAGTCAATTAGATTAGCAAAACGTAAGTAGAAGGGAGGCCGTTCGTAGCATTTTACTAAGATTTAATTTGATCATAAAAGCAAAAGGAACTTAACTATAAAGCACAACTTGTTCAATTAACTTTTTTGTTGTATTGTGAAATTCATTGAGATATAGAAAAAAGAAGATATACTGTTTTTTATTTTAAACCATTATTCATTTAATAAATTATGTATTATGAAATTTCACAATATTTAATTTGGGTTAATTTTCTTTTAATAGTTAGATACATTAATGAGGGCGATGCGGTTTATTTTAATGATATTTAGATTAGTTCTGTTGAGGGCAACATTTTAAATTAGACGTGTGAGATGATTTTTTGGGCCAAAGTTTATGAGTTAAATTAGAATAGATGCCTTTTTAGCATAAAATTGAAAATTTCATCGGCCCGTGTCTGCCCGTGTGTCACTCGTGCTCTTTAACGTCTCTTTAAAATGGTTGAATTATGCTTTCCAATTGACCATCTTCCTGAGGACCAAACGCAGTGTTAAAGTGCGATGCAATTTCCCCAGAGTTTTGTGTGTGTAAACCTTCTTCTTTTTCTTTTTATCTAAAAAGACCCTACCATTTCATTTGAGTAGGTGAAGAAAAAGAGCAGCCCAGCTGAGCATCAATATATAAGATATGCAAAAGTGGTTGAGGGGGGTAGGAAGTACAACACTGGGGTAAAGATCCGCAGATTTGGGCTTTAGCAACTCAATACACTGCATTATTTTAGGTCTTAAAACAGTGGGGGCAAACAAAAGAGATGTATAGAAGAAAAGGAGGCCCGACATTCTCTAATAGATACATTAATATGCCAAGGAGCGGGGTCTACACCCTTGATGAGCTGAACAACTGACTTGTTGTCAGATTCCATCTCCATTTTGACTATCTGGTCTCCATTCTCTCTCCTCCATTGTTGCAAGAAAATTCCCCCTTCTTGAACAGCTATGGCTTCCGCTTGAAGTGACGATAGAGCTCTGATTTGTCGTGCGAAGCCACCGAGAAATTTCCCTGCAGCATCACGCCACACCCCAGCCACTGTATAAACCTTCTAAAAAGTAAAATCTAAGTTACGAATTCCATCATCTGCTCAGTAGGATAGAGCTTGGCCAATTTATTCGATAAGCAACAGATTCGGATTGGCCAGATTGATAATTATTGCAACTGGGAGACGAAGTGCTCTTGAAGACTCGCCGCGGAGCCAATGAACAACGTGCTACCAATACTATTCATGGATCGATGAGGCTGTAGCAAGAGGCCTTTGAGGCTCCATTTCAATAATTTTCAAAAACAAAATATATATCTTTTTAGTGCAACTAGAACCCTCGAATAAATTCAGCAGGAACCAAATAGTAAACAGCTCAAAACTAAACAATAAACTACGAACTCAACCCGACACGACCCAACCAAATTTATAGGAAGCTGGTCCAAACATGGTAAACCCTCATTGACAGCAGCGAGGGGTCGCGTCGGGTTGAGTTCGTAGGGATAAGTAGGGATAAGTATATTAAATCGATTGAACCGGAAATCGCCACGTCACTGATGAGAAGAACAGCCGGAGAAATTCAGCACAGCCGGAGTCGCTCGACGGGAGAAGTCCGAGCCAAATCTCCTGTTTCTTCTTCCCAGATTCGAAGGAAGCCAACCCAGAATGGGAATCGATATGGCAATGTGTAATCCTTTGGCCGTCGCCATCCCGTCCATCTTGCTCGTCGTGCTCGCACCCCCTTTCCTGAAGAAGAAGGAGAAGGAGGAAACGATCGGAAGCACCAAACCTGACGAACCCATTTCGGTTGAATCCGCTCCGTCGACCTCCGGGAACGACAACGAGGTGTTCTTGAGCTTCAGAGGCAGGGACACCCGCACTGGCTTCACTGAGCACCTCTACAGAAGCCTCGTCGACGTCGGGGTATCTGTGTTCAGGGACGACGACGAGCTCCGTGTCGGCAAGAAGATCGGCCCGGATCTTCTTCGAGCCATTAGGAACAGTAAGATCTCGATCCCGATTCTCCATCCGGATTATGCTTCCAGCAAATGGTGTCTTTGCGAGCTCGCCCGGATGATCGAGTGCAAGAGAAGTGAACGGCACATAGTCTTGCCCATCTTCTACAAAGTCGAGCCCGGGCATGTGCGACAGCAGACGGGGAGTTTCAGGAAGGCCTTCATACAATTAAGTAGCATTATGAGGCAGAGGTGGTCCAACAATGGGACCTAGCTCTTCAAGAAGTAGGAAGCTTAGAGGGATGGGAATCAGAGAGAATTGCTAACGGGTACTTTTTTTTTCACTCGTGATATTGCTTAGCTAGATCGAAAGTCTAAAAATTTTATGCCACGATCACTTTTACAGTGGAAAAAAAAAGTGATGGGTTTTCATCAATTGGCTGCTTTTTTCTTCCTGTTTATATGTGGATGTGCTTCCGTGGAGATATTGACGATGGTTTTCTTGTATTGGACTTTACTGTTATTTCACAGACATGAAGCTGAGTTGGTAAAGATAATTGTCAGGAAGGTTTTGGGTGAGTTAAAGGAAGCTTTTCAGTCGGAGATCACAGAGAACTTGGTCGGGATTAGTGTTCAGAGACGATAAAGACCTCCAAATCGGCGAGGAGAGTCAGAGCTTCTCACTGCGATCATGCAGTCTAAGATCACGATACCAATTATATCTCCCAATTATGCTTTCGTGAAATGGTGCCTTTTCAAGCTCATTCAAATGATGGAATGCAAGAAAAACAGAGGAAAGTCTTGCCAATGTTTTACAAAGTTGATCCCTCACATGTGCGGTACCTGAAAGGGAGTTTCGGCAAGGCTTTCCCCTCACCCAAAAAGCATTTTGATGCGAAGAATGTCAAGCAAGGGCAGCGAGCTCTCCGGGCAGTGAGTTTCTTACACAGATGGGAATAAGAAAAAAATCGCTAATGGGTACGCTACTTCATTTTCGTTGAACCTTGTTTACTTTCTTTCAACGAGATCTTAGTAGGGGTCAAATCATCCTGGACGACTTATTTACAAAGATTTGCTGTATTCATCCTTCGTCCATATTTTTACCCTAGGAAAGTGTATGTGATCTCTCTGTGATTATATTTCTCGTTTTTGCGTCAGCTTTGCATACGCGATTGCATTGAAAAGGAAAGCGCTGGGCAAGACATTAAATCATCTCATCGCTGAAATTTGAAGAGTATGAAAAGGATGCAGGTACACAACACGAATACACTATTGTAGCATGAGAAAGAAGACTGCGAAACAACATCTAATTTATGACATTGAACCGAAGTTTTCATATGGTAAATAGGATAGTTTATAGGCTAAGCAATTGAATCAATCCGGTCGTCGCATAATTGAAATTCTCGTTCGCATTTCTACAATCGGCATGAGCCATTCATCTGCTCCAATCAGTCTTCAGATGTTCTTTTGATTAACTTGGATTCCTTTCTCTCGTCATTCCAGCATATCGGGGATATGCACTTTGTCCATTACAATGCTTCATATGGTGCCATCTCAATGCTTGCATGAACAATGTTATTAGAAGCATCTGTCCCATGGATCACCTGTCTAAGGCACATCATCTTAACATGTAGACAGAACACAACTTTTAACTTCAAGGTAGTCTCCAAAAGCTTTGACCGGGACTCAGGCGAATGGGAGATCCAGAAACCAAATGAGATTTTCAATGAAAGAATCGTACAAGAAATCTTGGGAAACTCTCGTAATCCGGCCTGAGTTGCCAAAGCCCATAGAACTAAGACCCTTCCGCCCACTTGGCTACGAAACCTCGCCATCCTCTACGGCTGATTTTATGTTTTGATCTTGGAAACTCTTATAATCCATCCTTTGGATGACGAAATCCATCCATTGGATGACGAAAGTCGTTTCTTTCTGACCAAAAACTATCTCCAATCTAATAACAAATTTCTATTCTCTACGTGAGCGTAGCTAACGCAAAATTCTATGTTGTCAATATAGAGATTGACTTGTCTATATCATAAGTAAAGAACTCAAATCATCAAGAAATTTGACCATGTTTTTTGGTAAGTTCATCGATTGTTGCCCCGACTTGAATTCTCGTAGCTAATGTGTTCTCAAGGACTCGACATGGAGCCAACGTTACTGTGCTCCGTATTATATTCATGAATCGAAAGAATTTATAATTTACCTACCTATTCGAACTGAACATTCACAATAAATATATGCTGTGTGCTTACATGCTTGTTGCAACTAGAACTCTCAAATAAATTCAGGAGGAACAACACAGTAAGTAAATCGAAATTTGAACTACGAACTGTAAACTCGATCTAACTGAAACATAGAAGAAACTGGTCTAGAAAAGCATGGTAAAGCAACTGAATTTGAGGTCACGAGGGTTTGAACTGAAATAACTTTCAAGGTGATACATTATGAACTTGATAGCTCCATCCTGTCATATGAGTTATGAAATATCAATTCCGAGGCTGGGGTGCTCATGCAAAGTTATGTGTGTAATATATGGGTTTTTGACCCAGTCAAAAAAAAAAACAAGAAGGAAAAGAAGAAGAGTTGAACGGTCAAAAAGAATAGTAAAAAGGTGGAAGCTTCAACTGAGAGAGTGACGGAGAGCTTTCAGGAGAGAGGAATAAAAGAAGAGAGAGAGAGGAAAAGAAAGAAAAAGAAAGAAAAAGAAAAGGATATAAAAGGCAAAGAAAGGGGAGAGCTCAAGCATAACATAGGGAAAGAAGGAAAGAGAGGGAGAGGAAAAGAAGGAGAAGAAGGAAGAAAGAAGAGAGGAGGGATTTGCACCATAGAGACCTCGCCAAGCCAATTCAACTTGGTATTGCAACACCTGGTGAGTGCTCGCACCCCTCGTTCATTCAATCAGAGTAGTTTCGGATTTAGGGCCTGAAATTCGGAATTATGGGATATCTGAGCGGCGAAGTCTGTTTTTTGAGTCGTTGAGCTGCGTATTTTTATAGAAATGATAGTTTATGATGTTGTGGAGATGAAGGATTTTACGGATCTTGATTTGAGCTTACGGTTTACTCGGAACGAAATTTTGAAGTTTCCCATGTGTGATGAACAGTGCTCGCCAAGCACTTCGGGGCCATATTTTGTTGATTTTTGGCTTGATTTTGGGATGGATAAACTAGGGTTCTTGGAGTACGTGGAAGAGCTTTCTATTGTCTATAAGAACGTTTAAAACAGGGCTCGGTAGAGAAAGTTATGGCTTGATCAAGTTTCGCGCTTAAGCTCCGCATTGCGAACTTCTTAAATAATTGCTTTGGATATGCGATTTGTTAGCACGTAGGCATCGTTTTATTGACAAATAAGTATGCTTTAATCAAGTCGTAATTAAGATAGCATTTTACTTAATGTTAATATTGTTTCTCGTCTATTTGATAGGATTATGAGTTCGACAGTTCAAGTAATCCTCTTCTAAGGATTTGTAAACTCATGCCTTCAAAATGATATGGATTTAAGATATTATGACTTATGAATAAGCATATTTGTTGCATAAAATTTGGATCGAGCATTTACCACATTGTGATATATGTGAACAGTGTGAAGATTGTTTGGAGGAAATATATATTTTGTTGGATGAATGATGTTAAGAAATATTATATATTTTGAGTTTGCGAAACCTTTTGGGAAAGACTCATGAAAAACCTTTGATTTTAAATATGGTTTATGAAAAGTTACATATTGATTTGTGAACTAGTTTACGAAGTGAAATTTGAAATAGTTTGAGAAACGCATTGTGATTTGTAAAGTGTAATTTTATAGAGATTGATCAATGAACTCGACCATTGATATTAGAATTGCGATGGTGAAAAGTTGTGATTTGGTTATTAAACCTAAGCTGTGAGATGGTTTTGAAATTGGGCTTTATGGCTTATAGAGACTATTGTCACGTATTGGTATTGATACTCGATATCGCTATGAGCCTAATGAGGGGCTTGTGTCTAGGATATCCTTGTGGGCCAAGCCGCCGGCTTATAATAGGTGGAAACCTAACCAAGGGGGGAATCTTGGTTGCTTTGTCACGTGGCGTTATTCGTGACAACAGTTGGATATTTGAGCTAAGTTTGATCAATGGAGTGGACCATTGGCTTGTGATATGAGTTTGGTCAATGGAATAGGCCATTGACATGTGATTTGAGTTTAGTCAATAGAATGGACCATCGACATGTGATTTTATATGAGATGGATCAATGGAATAAACTATTGATATATGGCATATGATTAACCAATGGAATGGACTATTGGCGTGAGTTCATGAGATTAATCAATGAATTAGACCATTGATGTGTGTTTTGATATTATTATGAAATAAACATTTCTGCCATAAATACAACTATGTTGAAACATATGTGACTTATTCTCCTATTATATATTTGTTTTGTTTTGAATTTGGGATTAAAAGAGTTGTGGTTTGTTTGTAAATATGTATAATGAATGTTTGATCTGCTTAGAAAAGATACATTATTCACTGAGTTGTAGTTTGCTCACCCCTCTATTCTTTCAATCTTTTCAGGTTTTTCAGCTAGCAATGAGTAGTACGAGAGCGATAGCCATAAGGGAATTTTTGGGAGCAGGCTTTTGGGAGCTTAGAGGTTGCGTCCTTTGAGTAAAATGATGGCCATGTCACTCCCTTTTTTGCTAGGATTTGGGGTGCGACAATGTGTATTTTATTCCTGACCATTTTCCCATTGCTCTCCATGCTCCTTGGCACCGGCATCCCCCTCAAACTGTCGTGAAAATTGCAAGTTAACTTTTCTCTCTCCTCCGCACCACGATTCACTTTCGCGAGGCGCGTCAACTTGTGGCAATAATCTTCTTCCAGTCTAGCTCTCACCTTCGTGTCCATGGAAAAGGTGAGATGATGGGCTTCCTCTAGTTCGCCACAAACCTACTCAACTGCCATCTTGATCTTCTCTGTTTCCTGCCTGACAAAGAACAATGAAGTCGAGTCCATAAACTAGAACCTTGTTGTAATAGCTCTGTGGAAAGAAATATAAAAAAATTTTAAAAAAATCATTTTGCACATCCTTCATGAATCTCGATGTTTCAAGATAGCTAGGCATATGAAACTGGGCTATATATTGATATTACTAGTATAAGCACCTATAGAGGGGGGGTGAATAGGTGTAGAGAGATTAATCGCACAAATATATATAACTTTTGCAATCTACAAACTGGAATCAAGTAGAGAGAGTTAGAGAAGATTGCAAACACTGATTATAGTGGTTCGGCTTTAGACAAGCCTACGTCCACTCTCCGGCGACCAGCCCAATCGGCTGTATTTCACTATATGATCAATGGTGATTACACACTCTCGAGTGTTTGTACTTGGTGATGACTTGTCTCACTAAGTCACTCTCTTTTGTAATACACTAAGATCACTTAAATACGCACTATGAACAACAATTGAAGAACGGAATTAGCTTTGGAATTATGTTCATCTCATCTACCCCTAAGTCTCAACCTATCCTTAAATACTCTCCAAGCCACACTCGACCGTTAGCTCTTTCCTTGAGAGTTTAGTCTTCCCTTTCTTGGATAGACTTTATAAAGCAAGTCTTTTTGACCGTTGAAGGTAGATCAGATCCTCTTAGATTTCGTTCGCCCATACAATCAGAATCTGGGCTTCCATAAGTGCTCTATTCTTCTTTGCAAGTTGTCCACTAATTGATCCCGCCAATCGATTAATATAATGAATCAACATAAATAAGGTAAGTGAAATACTCTACCGTTGGTGATCTTATCTTGTAGATTCATCTTAAGTCTAACAGTCTTAAGTTCTGAGTCTGCCTAGATTTTTAGTCTGGTACGTTCAGACTTAAAATCTCAGTCTGGTACGGTCAGACTTAAATCTCAATCTGGTACGGTCAGACTTAAATCTCAGTCTGGTCGAGTCTTCCGTCTGGTACGGACAGACTCTAAGACATCTTATGCTTTATCTTTTGCTACCAGCAGACTTTAAAATCTATGTCTTTCTGTGTCCTTTTCCTTCAAAAGATTGATATAAATATCATTCATAAAATGTTTTGTTAGCATCAAAACTAGGAGTTTTCTCAACAATCTCCCCCTTTTTGATGGTGACAAAAATTTTTATGCATATGGCTTATTGTCCCTGCAAAATATGGTTAAACAGAGTATGCTTCCAACTATTCTGCTCAACTCATAAGAATAGTTCATATCAACCCTGTATAGACAATACAGCAGCAACATAATTTCACATCACAGCTCAACATGTTTAAGACTTTATCAGTACTATGTGATCAGCATATAAGAAAATATCATCGGTCATGCATAATCAGAACTTTCATATCACAGCTCAACAAAATATCATGCATCAACACAATGACAGACTGTCATGCATCCATCCATCATCACATAAAAAAGCCATATACTTGGTATCTACTCTCCCCCTTTTTGTCAACTTCAAAAGGTACTGGAAAAGAGTCAATCAGTTCAAAAACAAACAAGTTTTTAAACAGAATAAGGCAGAAGATGTTTTTAAGATGTTTTCTTGTTAGGGGTCCGAACAAGGGTGAAATCCTCCATATCTAATGCAGACTTCTCAATCTTGTCAATACACTGATTAACTGTCTTCTCGAGAGTCTCCAGTCTGTTATTGAAGGAGGTTTTCATTGCTACCTGCTGATCTCTGATCTGTGTTAGAAGTGCTAAGATCTTCTGATAATCAGCATTCCCAAATGAAGCTGCAGGTGCTTGAGTTTCAATATTCTCAGAATGATGCTCCCCCTGAATTGATGATTCATTCTGTCCTTGTTGCCCCTCTTTATCCCCATCCTCATCTCCTTATTCTTCTTCTTCTACTTCTTCTTCTTCTTCTGTTTCTTCTTCTTCTGGATCTTCTTCTGATTCAGATGCATCATTATTCTCATGTTCTGTACTGAGAATGTTTTCTGCATGTGTTTCTGCTTCTGGTTAAGACATCCTCTGAGAAGTTTGACGCATATTTGCCAAAATTGCGGAAATGCTTTCCTCTTCATCTTCTTCATCTTCTAGTAGGAGTTGTCTTCTCCTCTTAGAACTTGGCTCAGCAGCAGCTGATTCTTTGCCTTTTCGTTTTGCTGTTTCTACTCTAGCCAATTCTTTTTCCTTCCGTCTCCATGTCTCTACGATGTCTTTCAGTCTCATCTTATTGATCATTTTTATATCAATGGCCATCGTAGGAAGAGTTTTAGTGCTGAATCTCCTAGGTATATATATCTTAAGATGATCAAAGATTCTTGTCACTAAAGCTCCATAGGGTAACTGTCATTTGTCCTTAGACACTGTCCGATACATATGCAATATAATTGTGTGAGGCAGTGAGAACAATACTCCCTTTTCAATAACCCACATCAGTTTGGCCTCAAATTTGAATACATATGTCTTAGATGAGGCTTTTGGACGAATGCAACTGATTATGATCTTATGCATAATAGTTCTTGCAGAAGTTAGAAGAGGATAAGTTATACTGGCCCTCACAGACTTTGTAAGAAACTTACAAACTATCTCATAAGAGACGTCTATTGGCCTGAATGCCCCCCTCTCAACTTTTATAATGTCAGCCAGAGTGTCTGAACTAACATCATAGAACCTGTCATTGACACTGAACTACATTTTGTCTGGAGATAGAAATGACAAGTTTGAGTACAAATATGCTATTAATTCAGGATAAACAGCAGCAGAGTCAGTGCAAAATTGGTACATCTGCAATATTTCAAAGTATCTTCGCAGATTCACTTCAGCAGCATCCAAATAATCAAAATCCACAATCCTGTGGTTTATGATTCCTCGATCCATCAGTCTGTTAAAGAAAGTCTTATGCTCTCTAGATCGAAATAATTTCCCGGTTGTGTTCCGGGCTACAGCAGCTATTCTCATTCTCACTTCAAAATTTTTGTAAATCTTCTCATCATCTTCCTTCGCATTATCCCTGCTTCTTCCTGTGTCACTGACTCGTTCTCTACGAGTAGATGGTGGTTCTGTAGTCTGTACTGCTTGGATGAGATGTAGTTCATTTGCATACCCTTTCTCTCTCAAGAAATAAAGTTTAAAATCTTCCCTAGCATTTCGTTGAACTAACTTCTCATATCTCCTCATAACTACATGAGGATTATCAGTGGGTGTCGATAGAGTTAATCCAGACGTACCTCTACGTGAGACATTCCTTTCTTCAGATTGTGGGCGGAGAGCTCTTGGAGATTCCCTATTATCATCTTCATTTCTTTGAGAAGAAACTCTTGGAGATTGTCCTTGAGTATCTTCTGAAGTTTGTGTCAGGTCGAAATGCGTCTGCCCTTCGTTGATTTTTCTCCCTCCTCTCCCAACAATCCTGTTTGATCTTCTTCGAGGAGATGGAGATCTTGATCTGGACACGGAGGATCTCGAAGCCATGTTCAGAGAGAATTGGTTTTGGAGAAGATTGATTTTAAAAACGTTTTGCTCTGTTAGGGTTTGTAAACAAAACGTTTTGAAGAGTTGTGAGGAAAAGACCTGACTTTTTGAGGTTTTTATACCCTTCGTTAAGAGAACAAATGAACAGTCGCAACCCAAAAACAAATTAAAATGGCAGTTATTCTAAACTTAACAAAAATATTCAATCATCATAGACATATGCCAGAAAATATACAAATCAATCATGCAGATCAAAAACTTACTAATAAAGATTTACCAGATTTAAATAAGGAAATAACATACCAACCTAAAATACCATTATTTCCTTTTTCAATCTTCTTCGAAGACTAGTCTGTCCAAACGATTGCTTCTATCAGACTTTGTCCTGTTCTCATAGAATTTATAAAGAATGGTTAATAATATTTAATCTCCCACATATTGAATCGAATGTACCTTTGTCCAGCGGCTTTGTGAAGATATCTGCTAATTCATTCTTGGAATCGATGAATTCCACATATACATCTCCATTTTGCACATGGTCTCTAATAAAGTGATGTTTGATCTCAATGTGCTTTGCCCTGGAGTGTAGAATCGGATTCTTGGTGAGGTTTATAGCACTCGTATTATCACATCTTATTTTTGTACAGGATTCTTCATTTTAGTTGCTATCTCATCCACAGAATCTGTGAACAGCAGTTTCCAAGTGCTACATATTCTGCTTCTGCTGTTGATAGAGCCACAGTATTCTGCTTTTTGGAGAACCATGAAACTAGCATTTTCCCAAGAAGTTGGCATGTTCCTGAAGTACTCTTTCTGTCTACTTTGCAACCTGCTAAATCTGCATCTGAGTAGCCAAGAAGAGTAAAATCTGTTTCTTTTGGATACCATAAATCCAAGTGTGGATAAGTGGCTATATACTTGATTATACGTTTAATAGCAGAAAGATGTGATTCTCTAGGATCCACTTGAAATCTAGCACAAAGACAAACATTGTATAGAATATCTGGTCTAGATGCAGTAAGATAGAGAAGAGAACCGATCATGCTTCTATAAGTCTTCTGATCAACTTTCTTTCCCGTTTCATCCTGATCTAGTTTGATGGAGGTTGCCATTGGAGTTTCAGTCCTCTTGCAGTTCTCCATTCCAAATTTTTTAATCAAGTCTTTGGCATACTTCTCTTGATTGATAAAAGTTACACGTTTTGTTTGATTGACTTAAAGTCCTAGGAAGAATGTCAGTTCTCCCATCATGCTCATTTCAAATTCTTCCTGCATAGACTTTGAGAAGTTCTTGCACAAGTGCTCATTAGATGAACCAAAAATAATATCATCTACATAAATTTGTACCAGCAATATATCTTTACCTTCCTTCTTAATGAACAAGGTTGTATCTACCATACCTTTCTTGAATTTATTGTCTAGTAGAAACTTGCTCAATCGTTCATACCAAGCTCGAGGTGCTGTTTCGGCACCGTAAAGTGCCTTCTTTAATCGTATACATGGTCTCGGCTTTCTTGGTTCTTTGAACCCGGGAGGCTGCTCTACAAAGACTTCTTCTTTGATAAATCCATTCGAAAAGCACTTTTCACATCCATCGATATAGCTTGAAATTTTGATAACAAGCATAGGCAAGTAGTAATCGATTGCTTCTAGTCTTGCAACTAGGGCATAGGTTTCATCATAGTCTATTCCTTCAGATTGAGAATAACCTTTTGCCACGAGCCTTGCCTTGTTTCTAGTGACTTTTCCAAGTTCATTGACTTTGTTTCTGAAAACCCATTTTGTACCAATGATGGTTCTTCCTTTGGGTTTGGGTACCAATTCCCATACATCATTTCTCTTGAACTGTTGAAGTTCTTCTTGCATTGCCTCTATCCAGCTTTCATTTTCCAGAGCTTCATTAATTCATTTGGGTTCAATTTTAGAAATCAGTGCAACAATACCTGTGTCATTTTTGTTCCTTGATCTGGTTTGAATCTCCTCGTTGATGTTTCCAATCACTAGCTCCTTAGGATGACTGGACTTATGCTTCCAGTTTCTGTTTGGAACTTCATTGTTATCAAAATCTTTTGCTGATGCAGGAATGTCAGGCTGAGTTAGTCGTTCTTCATGAGTTGCTTTTTTGACTATTTCCTAGGAAGATTATGCTTCTTTGTTGAGACCAGATCTTTCAAGAGCAGCATTTGATTCTGATTCTTCATTTACTGTTCTGCTCTGTTTTGAAGCTTCTTTCTCCGGAAACTTTACGTTTATGGATTCTTCCACTATCTGAGTATTCTTGTTGAACACTCTATATGCTTTACTAGAGTTTGAATAGCCTAGAAAAATACCTTCATCTGACATTTCTTCAAACTTACTAGGTTGATGATTAACATTTTTAAGGATATAACATTGACAACCAAAGATGTGAAAGTAGAAAACAATAGGTTTTCTTTCTTTGAAAATCTCATAGGGGGTTTTCTCAAGAATTGGTCTAAGAAATACTCTGTTAATGATATGGCAAGAAGTAGAAACTGCTTCTGCCCAGAACCGAGTTGCCACCTTGCTTTCTATAAGCAATGTTCTGGCCATTTCCTGCAAAGACCTATTTTTTCTTTCCACTACTCCATTTTATTCTGGAGTGTAGGGAGATGAAAAAGTATGATGTATACCATTTTTGTCACAAAAATTTGCAAAGTTTTGATTATCAAATTCTCCCCCATGATCTGTTTAATTTCTTCACTTTTTTTATCAGTAGTGCAAGTTCCTCATCGTCCAGCTCTTCCTCAGAATCTGTATCATCAGAATCAGTGTTAACTTTAAGAGCAATGGACTTTTTACCTCTAGATTCCACTTCCTCGTTCATTTGTTCTGCTTCATAGGACTACAGAGTACCAACGAGCTCATCGACTGTTAGTGGTGAAATTCGCAGAGTTTCTCTGATAGATGTCTTCACATTGTTCCATTCTTTTGATAGTCCTCTCAGAAGTTTGTTGACCTTCATTGGTCCAGAACAGGCTGTCCTTGATATGCCAATCCGTTTACAATTTTCGAAAAAGCGATTGAACATATCTCCTATGGATTCTCCCTGTTTCATCTTAAAAGATTCATATTGACCAAGTAATATGTTCACTTTGGTCTCCTTGACACGATCAGTTCCTTCATATGTCACATGTAGTCTATCCCATACTTCCTTTTTTGTATCACAACAAGATATTCGATTATATTCATTAGGTGATAAAGCACAATATAGAGAGTAAATAGCCTTTGCATCAAGAGTTTGTCTCTTTGTTATCTCTTCTGGAGAGAAAGTGGCTGATGGTTCTGTTTCTTTCCCATCGTTACTCTGACGTTTTTCTGGTGTTATCAGTGGGGTCAACTCCCCTCTCAACCACATCACATTCGAGTGGATCTTTCGATCTGAGAAAGGCCTTCATTTTATTCTTCCAAATATTGTAATCTTTGCCGTCGAAGTAGGGTGGACGAGTGTTACTCTGCCCCTCAATCAAACCTGGTGCAAGAATGCTAGCCATAGAGGATCTTTAACTCAGAAGTAATAAATACTTCAAGATCTCGAGCATGAGGCTCTGATACCAATTGATATTACTAGTATAAGCACCTAGAGGGGGGTGAATAGGTGTAGAGAGATTAATCGCACAAATATATATAACTTTTGCAATCTACAAACTGGAATCAAGTAGAGAGAGTTAGAGAAGATTGCAAATACTAATTATAGTGGTTCGGCTTTAGACAAGCCTACGTCCACTCTCCGGGCGACCAGCCAATCGGCTTTATTTCACTATATGATCAATGGTGATTACACACTCTCGAATGTTTGTACTTGGTGATGATCTGTCTCACTAAGTCACTCTCTTTTGTAATACACTGAGATCACTCAAATACGCACTATGAACAACAATTGAAGAACGGAATTAGCTTTGGAATTATGTTCATCTCATCTACCCCTAAGTCTCAACCTATCCTTAAATACTCTCCAAGCCACACTTGACCGTTGGCTCTTTCCTTGAGAGTTTAGTCTTCTCTTTCTTGGACATACTTTATAAAGCAAGTCTTTTTGACCGTTGAAGGTAGATCAGATCCCCTTAGATTCTGTTCGCCCATACAATCAGAATCTGGGCTTCCATAAGTGCTCTATTCTTCTTTGCAAGTTGTCCACTAATTGATCCCGCCAATCGATTAATATAAATGAGAATCAACATAAATAAGGTAAGTGAAATACTCTATCGTTGGTGATCTTATCTTGTAGATTCATCTTAAGTCTCGATCTTAAGTTAAGTCGCCTAGATTTTCAATCCGGTACGTTCGGACTTAAAATCTCGATGCAGTACGGTCAGACTTAAATCTCAATCTGGTACGATCAGACTTAAATCTCAGTCTGGTCGAGTCTTCCGTCTGGTACGGACAGACTCTAAGCCATCTCATGCTTTATCTTCTGCTACCAGCAAACTTTAAAGCCTATGTCTTTCTGTGTCCTTTTCCTTCAAAAGATTGATATAAATATCATTCATAAAATGTTTTGTTAGCATCAAAACTAGGAGTTTTCTCAACATATATCACAGTGCGATCATGTAATCATTCTTTCTTGTGTGATAAAATGGGGGAAAACCAAGTAAAATAAACACATGAGGCGAGAAAATTGTCCACAGAATTTTAAACTTGTTGTATTTTTGTCAATTCAATCTTAAACATTTTAATTATGCTAATTGAAACCTAAACATTTTTACGTTTTGTCAATTAATTCCGTCCAATCATTTTTTGCCATAAATCGTTAACATGAATGTTAGCGTCTTATGTGGCATGATCGGCGTTGATATAGACAATTTTTAATAATATTTTAATTTTTCGAAAACTTTTTAATTTTTAATTTTTTAATTTTTTTTTTTTTTTCTTTTCTTGTGTTTTATTCTTTACTCTCTCTTTTTCCTTTTTTCCCCTTCCTCCTTCTTTTTTTTTTCTTTTCTCTTTTTCCTTTTTCCCTTCTTCCTTATGCCAGCATCACCAGCCTCGAGTAGCCCTTGCCTAAAACCAGCCACCAACCATCGACTAGGTCCGGCAGAGGGAAGAAGGGAAAAATAAAAAAGAATAAAGAAAAAAATAATGAAGAAAAATAGAAGAAAAGAAAAATTAAAATTAAAATAATATTAAAAATTGTCTACATTAATGCGGACCATACCAAGTAAGACAACTAGCATCTATATCAGCGATTTCCAATCAAAATTGGTCAAATGGATTCAATTGGCAAAATATAAAAATGTTTAGGGCTCAATTAACACAATTAAAAAGTTTAGAATTATATTGACAAAATTTCAATTGGTTTAGGAATTTAGGACAATTTTTCCCATGTGAGGCTCAATCAGAGACAAGGCAAAGAAGTAAGAAAATATTGCAAAGAGATGATCTTTCATTTTTGTCAATGATACGATAATGATAACAAAAGTTTATGTTTTTTCCCATAATAATGAAGATACTTGTTTTACGAATTTTTTTCTCAATCGTTAATATTTTGTGAAATAATCGCAGCCAAAATCGTTGATGGAAATAAACAAGGTATCGTGTTGACCCAAGAAAAACAAAGGATATTGTGAGTACAGTAAAGGTAAACAGGGTAAGTTTAGAAACAGTACGTACCCTCTCCCGGATTCATATCCTAAGATGGAACCGACTTCTTGAAGTGCCTGCTTCCATTCCTCCACAATCCGGTCGTTAAACCGCCTCGTACCGGATTGGAACCTCTCCCTAGAGGTGTCAAAATGGGTCATAAACCCATATTATGACCCACTTTTAGCTAAATGGGTCAAATATGGGTAGGGGTGAGCGGTTCCAGGTTCCTTACAGGTTCCGCTTGGAACCTGGAACCTACCCTCGGGTACAGGTTCCTCATTTTTTGGAACCTGGAACCTACCCGTCGAAATCTGGAACCTAGAACCTACCCTCTCACGGGTTCCGGTTCCGGTTCCGGGGTCCAACGGGTTCTTTTTTCTTTTTTTCATTTAAGTGGAACCGGTTCCGGTTCGAAAAGAGGAACCGGAACCGGAACCTCCTTCCCTAGAAACTGTACAATCTAGGAAAGCAACCATTCGAGCAGCATATTGCTTAAGTCACACTACATAAATCACTAGAGTCTCCAGCCATTTCAAAGAGAACAGCCCTTAAAAATAGAAGCCAAGCCTTGTATATACTAAAACCTCCTCCGTGTTCAATTTTTATCTCGCAAGAAGTTCTTCAAGTAGCCCTTTCGGTGATCTCCCAACGCAAACAATACTAAATATCCATTCTGTTTTCACAGCTCATTTAGGGTGCTAACCATGTGCTTCAAAGTTCAAGCATAAATTGAAGATCATTACCTTCATCAACGAAAAATCTCTAATCCCCAAGAGGAGAAAGGAGACATCAAAATTCATTCTCAGGCGAGCTATATGAGCGGTGCAAGGGATTTGGCAACATACAAGAATCACGCATGCCTCTGAACTACAAACTACATACAGGCATTGTGAATTAGTTAGATGAAATGCTTACAAGGATAGTCAAGTAAGGGCCTCCAAAGGGGAAGTGTGAATATGGTTGGAGAGTTTTTCTAGCTCCGTTTGGACAGCGGTTGAAGTGTGGATGACTGGGCACGCGTGTGAAGTCCTCCATGAGCATTTGGACGTCACGAATTGGGAGCGAAGGCTCCGTCCCCTGCTTCTCCGCCGTCTTTGAAGTCCAACCATTCCAACACGTACTCGATTTCCAAAGAAGTTATCTGCATCATCACCACAAGCATCAATCTCAATATGCAAAGCCAAGGCTTTCCCTATACAAGGATAAACTCAAGTAAGTGTAAAGACGGGAAAGAAGCGAAGCACAAATAGATGCAGATGGAGAGGGCGGTTTCATTTAAGCCATACAATTACACAAAAGATGACTCACGGGAGAGACCAAATTTGAGTAGAATTGAAGGAAAGAAACGCCTCTGGACAAAAGAATAAATACCCACTAAAAAGAATGTTACACGAGGAAAGGAAAGAAGTTATGAAGCATAATATTCCTAAAACAGCGAAACCTAAAGAAAACAGGAAAAAGAACAAGAAGCCCGCAGTACCTACAGATATGGTAAGATCAAATGGAGCTACAATCTCTTCGCTGTAGGAGTAAAAACCAGCAAGTCCACAAAGCTAAAAAAAGATCCTACTAATTTCCACCAAATTAAAGCAACTACGTAACTCCATATACCCCGTGATTCGGTGACACAAAGCGCCTTCGGACATACACAAGAGCCCTCCTAAACGACAAGCTACAACATTTCCTCAGATCTAACACCACAACAGACCACCACCCGATTCCCAAACGACGCTGAGGAATTGTTCACTTCAACACCAAAGCTCGGCAAGAGTAGAAACCCAAAAGGAAAAAAAAAAAACAATAAACGAGGCTCAACCCATAAAACCTGGACAAGCCAAGAAATTGACGGAAGATTCTCAAATCGACACAGAACATATTCGAAACAGCACCTGTGTAAAACACAATGAACCGACGAGCGCGCGACGGCGAGAGGAAGAGATCAGAGAGGACGAATGAGCGGCGGGCGAGCTGCGACAAGCGGCGGGCGAGCTGCGGACAGACGAGCGGCGGGCGAGCGATGGGCAGAGCCGCAGAGAGGATGGACGAGCGGCGGCGAGCAGAGCTGCGGACGGACGAGCGGCGGGCAGAGCTGCGACGAGTGGAGGGCGAGCTGCGACGAGCGACGGGCGAGCTGTTGACGGACGAGCGGTGGGCAAGCGGTGGGTAGAGCCGCAGAGAGGACGGACGAGCGGCGGGCAAGCTGCGACGAACGGCGGGCGAGCTGCGGACGGACGAATGGTGGGCAGAGCCGTAGAGAGGACGGACGAGCGGCAGGCAGAGCTGTAGAGAGGACGGCGACAACAGGCGAGCGGCGGGCGACGATAACAACCGGCGAGTGGCGTGGCTGGCGACGATCGAGGGCTCAATTGAGTCAACTTGAGTCAACAGAAGTGCAGAGCAGAAGAGAAGACGCAGAAGTGAGGCGTGGTCGCGTGGGGAGAGAGGGAGAAATAGAAATGGGGGAAAAATTAGGGTTAGAAACTTAGAATTGGGGATTTTGGGGAAGGACAGACCCCCGCCTGATGCTTCACTTGTGCTGGCTTCGCCCCCATAAAATACAGGCAACACGGCATACATTCCATTGTTTTTCTTGCACTCCATCATCTGCGTGAGCTCGCGGAGGCACCATTCTCTCGACCTGTAATTTTCTGAGAAGATTGGGATTAATATCCCGGATCGTGTAATCGCGCTGAGAAGCTCTGGGCCGAACACCTCGCCTGGGTGGAGCTCCATGTTGTCTTTGTAGACGCAGACTCCCGCTTCAACCAGGGTGCTGTGAAGACGATGAGTCAGGCCAGTGCAAGTGTCTCCACCACAAAAGCTCAAGAACACTTCATAGAAATCTTCTTCTCCTCCTTCCTCGGCTCGGGGGTCTCGGGAATGATCTGCATAAGTGCTCCTTCTTGGCATTTTTTAGTGAGAGAACCACAATGTAAATGCACGGCGAGGAAAAGAGACGTGTGTTTGAAAAGAGAAGTTTGGGTGTTGTATTTATAATTAATGAAAGAGAATAAGTCTTCCCAAGAGGGTACTAATACTATTATTGTTTGCTTTCTCGTTCAATGAAAGAGACACCTAAGCAAAAGTGGTTCAACTGCAAAAACAACTCTTTCCTTATGTCTACTTGTTCTAGAAATCCTGGACGCCATCAACCCGAGGTTTTAGACTCCCCACTTCTCGAAACAGCGGATGTTCAGCCTCAATTGAAAATAAATAGTTTTAAAAAAGATTTTCCTAAAAATGATAGTTTACATCACTTATAAAATGAATGAACGAAAAAAAAAAAAAAAACATTTTCTATTGATCAATTATTTCAAGTGATATAAATGATCATTTTAAAGAAATATATATTCTTCAAATCTTTCATTTTTTACAAAGTAAACAGAGCCCAAATATAAAGATAAACTCCAGTGGTTCTCGCTAAACATAGAGGTGTTTGCAATGCATTCTCTGAGCTGTAGTTTCAATCACTAAATGCACTGAAATTTCAAATTTTCTTTTTATTTCTTTTTGCAATTGATGCACTTCGACTCTTGGGAATGGCCTGGGGAAACATTTAAGAAAAATCCAACTTGGCTTGTCATTTGCGCCCAAGGAGTTCTCGTCAACTCAACGCGTTCCTAACTTATTTCCTACATCGGCCATCTAATTTCCTATTCATTCAGTAGGGACCTTATCTAATAAATATATCTTTGGAAATTAAATCCATGTTTGGTACTTCTATCATTTTCATAAGACTCTTCAAGTTTCTGCAATCTGATGAATTATAAAATGTCTAGCCCGGCGCTATCCTTATCAATGCTGTCACGACTCACGTATGCAAAGCTGACTGGAGAGTCAGACAAATATAATCACAAAGAAAAATTACACGCAATTTCCCAAGCCTCCATATATAGATGCAAGAAACTTTGTTCACAAATCAAATAATTTCTGCTGTTCTAATAACCTTCGTCGTATTGAAGTTTTCATGGCTTTAGGTCTCATCTGACTTTGGACCTTTTCCTTCTTCAAATTGTGGGGACTATCATAGGTTGATCAATATTTGCAGCGAAATACCCAAAACCTTTGCAAAATATTCGAATGTTGACATATGAAATCATTTGTAATTCCCTTACAAATTTATAGAACTCAAAACCATGTTAATTCAAGAACAAGAAATAGTGAGTAAAATATACCGATCGGTTGGATACTACTTCAAGAGCATTTCCTTGACTTCTACAGGAGTGGCTAATTAATAAATTGGTGGGATCAATATATATGATAAGGACCTGGTCAAGTTGACCTGCAAGCATTAAATGATTCTTAAATAATGTCCAATGGCTTAGCGGCTAAGGACAGAACGAACAATTCAAATGAATGGAAAACAGTGTCAACTTGGCTTGAAATCATGGAAACATGTGTGCTAGGTAAGGGAACAGGTAGATCGGTGTTCGCGTTCCATGAAAGTCGAAAGAAGTCACGCTCTTCAACATGGTCTATTGAAGGATCAATTCCAAAACCGTAACCCCATGTAATCACATATATTTCATTGTAGGATCCCATATTAAGTGCAATGACGTAGTTCGCATATTTTTCAATCAATGGTTGTGATTCATTGTTTGGTGATCCTAGGGCTACCACTTGCCTGAGGAACAGTTGCTAGAGAGACCGTGAAAATTCCCGAAACCCTCCCAATAGCGTTTTGAGATCCAATGGGAGTCGGACTTCTGAGATTATGAAGTTAATTCAAACTTGAATCAGTGATTCTGGGGGTGATAAAGAGATTAGTATATGGACTAGCTATGGACGAACCAGTGGAGCAGTCGATACAGCTAAGGCTTAATGATTAGATAGAGCTATTTGATCTCACTGCTACGAGGCCACATCGATTTTCGGCATCTGCCAGAGTGTAGCTCATTGAGTTTGAAACCTCTGTTACTCGCAACATGATTGTTTAAAGGAGCTGTCGTGGCTGCAATATACGATGTGTCCAAGTCTCTTTGCACATGTATGACTGAGGAACCTGGGCCAATGGACTCGGTAACTTCAAGCAAAGAGGGGATCGACCTCTAATTAAGCAAAATGATAGGTCGCTGTCTGTCCGCGATTGACGAGAAACTACTGTGATGCTTATTTGTAATACGATATGAACACATTGGGCATCATAGTTGATAGAACGAGAAACGGTGGACAAAGAAAAGAAAAATTACGACAGAAGTTGGCACTAGTGACTCTTATTTCTCCATCTTTAACCGGTTACGCTGAGAAACATCTGTTTATCAGAATTTGGCACCCGCCCCCTTCTTCGCAAAAGATGGCAGACAGAAAGCAGCAGCATGGATCTGGGCACAACAGAAGGCAAAGAGGTTTGCATTAGAAAGACGTCAGAAGTTTCAGTTCACATGAAGCGTAACATCTTTGGTTCCCCTTCTACCTGAGGATTGTAGAACTTAGGAGGCCCTTTAGCCACCCCATTGTTCTCGGTATCTAGAGGATTGACAGGCTTCTCGAAGTCAACTGTTGGCCCGTCGGTGGAGCACAGCACAAATCCAATCGTCCCGCTAATGGGAAAAAAAAAAGAGTCAAAAATTCATTCTTCATTCTTCTCAATCATGAACTTGGAAAAAGAAAAGGGAGATTACGTAAATACAGTAAGAGAGTTTGGTGTGATACCTTGAGTAGGAAGGAATTGGACTCCAAGCATATCTGACCGAGCCCTTGAAAATTTTGTGACATTCATCAATTTTATGTTCCAGTTGGAAGTTATCCAGCCAAAAACTGTCAGCGGGAGTGGACATGACGCCTCCACGGCAGAGCGCCCGAGCCACCGATTCCAAAAACTCTTTATTTGCTAATTCAATTGCAGTAGTTCCTGAATTTTTTTTTTTTCCACATGATTAGCATGTACACCTTTTCTAGGTGGTGATTGAACGTTGCAACATATTTGAAATAAGAAGATGTGACGTACCATATGATATTTCTTTTATTTGGCATGGAAAACAAAAGTTATTCTATTGATTTAAGAATATACGGAGTTTCAAAGAGGGTGGGGGAGGTATATAGCAATGGACATTACCCATGCTCTCAAATGCATCCAGAATGATCACATCATAAGTTCCTTCAGGAACAGCCTTCAAGAAAGCAATTCCTGCAATGTTGAAAACAGAGTATGTGAATTAGATAATCTCTCGCAGCCTATCTATGTTTCAGCAATGTGTAAAAACAAAAAAACAAACATATACCATCGCTAATGTACACATTCACACGCGGATCCTCATACCCAACTGCTATATCAGGGAAGAATTGCTTGTAAACCTGCAACAGGACACAAAATAAGCTTAGAATTTGATGAACAATGAAAGGCTCAGGCCTGATACTTTGGAAGGTTTCTGTAGTTTAATTTTGCTTACATCAATCACCATTTGGTCAATTTCACATATATCGATTTGTTCAACGGATGAATGACGAGATATTTCCCTCAGAATACCTCCATCTCCCCCACCAACAAGCAGCACCTATTAAAAAATATATATATATCAAGCGAAACATTCCAGCACTTTAACAGCATACAAACTTTAAAAAGTTGAAAGAAATAACGAGAGAGATCACCTTCTTTGGGTTCGGGATTGAGCAGAGGGGAAGATGTGTGACCATCTCTTGGTAAGCAAACTCATCCTTCTCTGACAGTTGAATTTGACCATCCAGAATTGCCACTTTGCCATGCTTCGCTGACTATGAACAAGCAAAAATATATCAAGAACCCAAAAGATATGTCTGCTCGTTGCAAGTAACAATACCATCCCTGACGCTGTCAACTCGACTAATTGCTTGTTGAAATAGTTTCTTAGGCAGGGTCAGTATCAGACCTAAGTCTTTCTAATGTTTCACGTGATCTGTTTACTGATTTTGGAAAATAAACTCTGTTATATCATCACTGCAGACTTTCTCCTGAGGCAATGATTTGCAAAAATAATCTCCCCCAAGAAAATCTTATTTAAGGTGGTGGTATATATGCAGAGTTTAACTAGGCTCATCAATCTTCATGATTTATTAGGGTCCGATCCTTATCCTAAATGCTGATAGCTTAGCCATAGCTTTGTCATATGTACTTTAGGTGTAAAACTGGAAAGTGATCATGGAAGGTAAGAAATCACCTGGAAAACAAGAAGCTCCTGATATTTGGACTTCCCATGGAACAACACCTTTTCCACCTCATAGAAGCGTAGCTCACCTTCAAAACGAAAAATCATGAACATCATGTTTCGACTGCATCATAAATATTTGTCCTTGATTCATAATGTTAGTCTTGATGTGTGGCGATATTGTTTAAGCAGTCCATGTATGAGTTTTATGAAGTAAAAGAACCAGTCTCTAATGATGTATTAGACTTCTTTTCTCCTCTAGTTAGGTGAGATTACGTATCAATCTAGACGTCAAGTATCAAACAATTTGCAGTTACCTCCTACGGTGCGGCAAATTACATGCAAATTGAAATAAGTCATAAGAGTGTATCTCTAAGGTTTTACCGTTATCTAAGTTCCAGCCGTTCCCAAATAGGGACCGTATGTTTCCACCAAACCTCCGAAACTAAAAAGTTGCATAACAGTATATAATATCACGTGATATCTTGACTCGGCTATCGCAACATACCTGGCCATTCAGGTGAAATCACAGGATACCATTCTATTTTATTGTTCAAGCCCATTGCCCTGATCTGATCAGCCATTTTATCAGCCATCTTAACACTCTGTGTAAATGTGTGTTATTACTTCACAGAAGCATTCGCGGTGACTCCCTATTTATCTTCCGAGAAGGTTGGGCGAGCTAGCCTTTGGCAGTAGCTTTTTGCTTGGTACACCATGAATGTCCGTTTGACAAGTTTTGGCAAGCTAGGAACCTAGAAGCCCTCGTTTGCTCTGCTCTGGAAAATGGTATGAATATTTTTCTGGTTAATTTGATGTGACCACTATCGAGAAAATGTTATTAGTAGCAAGTATAATTGAGATAGTTTAGCCTTTTTTGAATAGACTGCAGGGTTTGGAGTGAAAGAAGGCGAACATACTCGCCACTTGGACAGCCCTTTATTAGGGGTTGGCGATACATATGACTCTCTTTAAACATAGTTTGGAACATTGAACAAATTATGATATTGTGCGACATAGGATAGGATCGACAACTATGATGGAGAGCAGTCTTCAGTCAATTTGATTATGCTGATTTGTCACAACAAATAGAATCTTGCTGAGTTGGCCAAGATGGTGGGTAGTCCAAATTATGCAAATTCACTACAATTAGAACTCTCCCTTTGACATGCATAGGAATTATAGTTTCCACAAACGACCGTCTAGCCAAATTGAAACATGTTCGTGTGACAGTTCTCTAAACTCACTTTGATTTCATGCGTTCATTTTGGAAACTGATCCCTGAATATTCAATAAACATATGAACTGAAGTTATAGCTTTTAACCATCAAACGAGCCAAACTGACATAGATAGGATTCCTTTCTTCTTCTTTTTTTTTTTTTTTTTAGGTCTCCTTTGGCCTAATGGCCTAAATACCTTCCATTTTTATTTTAACTGGTTTTATAATAGCAGCATCTTTCTTGAAATAAGATACCCATGCTTAGCCTATAAAGGCTTAAGTTGGATGCAACTGAAGGCTGTAATTGTTGAGAATTCTTCAATTCAGTTTCCCAACAATTGAACGGATTAGATAAATCATGAATTCATGAAGTGATGCTTTTCCTGTTGGCATAAACTTTTCAGCTTGAGCTATGCCATGACGATGAGTAGTGTTAGGTATGGCATGGCCAATTGACAAAATTGTTTCAAGTCACCCAAGTAAGCCATGTATGCGCAGTTAAGCAAGCATATCACTTTGCAAAACCAAATCTTCGAACGAGTTTTATTTTCTCTAGCATTAGTCGATGGTCATATTTACTTCAGCAGTTTGCATCCCAAACGGCTTGGACACGACAAACATGAATAAACAGCTCGTGTGTATCAGGAAATTCTTAGAAGAATCAATCAGTAAATTCAATTTGCTTATCTTTCTGTACACATGGAAGAAACCCATAATTGATGCTTTGTTTCAAGCAAGTCAAGCTTCGAATACAAGACTAGGAGAGTTGTTGTATTTTGCACATGCCTGTCAAAGCTTATCTTGATGAACCATAATGCCTGATTTACTAGGATCAAGACCGAGATCTCTCGAAACATCGAGTCAGTTTCCATGTACATTTTCTGGAATGAAAAATATGTAAAAGATCGCAATAGGAAAAGATTGATATGCCACAAGTCTACACACGCCAGCAAGTTTGCATTATCACACCACAACGCTCACCTACTTGGAAACCGCATTGATCACGAGACTCCTTCCTTGAGATACTCAGCGTTGATTCATTCAGCATTGACTTATCTAAACTTAAATCTCCAATGCTCAACTTTATCCTCGATCTCTTTTTTTGGACCAAACTATAAAGTTTGGCCATCAAGTCTGCATTGTTATGTCACAATCTCCACATGCTTGGAAAACATGTTGTGCCTGGAAAACATGTTGGTCACAAGATTATTGGAGGCCCACTAATCTATCATTAGCTTTAATATCATTTGTTGGAAGCACGCAAAGTAAGCCCAATACCTTTCGCTTAGGGAAATCGCAAGAAAGAACTGGTTAACATATTCAGTTAGACCTATCGTTACTCAAAACCTTAAACTAATGAATTATAAGTTAACTATGATCTACTAACTACTTAACTCTATAACAATTTTCCGATATAAGACTTTTTTAGCACAACTCACACATGCATCCTAACAAGACATATAATACTCTTTTACATATAATGAAGTGTCGAACGAAATATCACATTGTGTGATGTAAGATAAAATCAACTAGTATCATGGAGAGCAGTCTTTAGTAAATTTATTTATTCTCATTTGTGGCAACGTATAGAATCTTGCTGAGTTGGCCAAGATGGTGACCAGTCCAAATGCTTTGATTTGTGGCTGCATATAGAATCCCGCTGAGTTGGCCTATATAGTGAACAGTCCAAATTATGCAAATTAACTACAATTGTAACCCTGCCTAAGAAATATGTAGGAGTTCTAACTTAACGGTTCAGATGTCCATTTTGGAAATTGATTTTTCTGAATATTCAATAATCAGAATACCTTCATTCCCCCACCAACAAGCAGTACCTATAATAAAATTAATTGAAACATTCCAGCACTAACAGCATCAAAACATCAAAGATGAAAGAAGTCGAAAGAAATAAAGAGAGACCACCATTTTTGGGTTTGGCATTGAGTAGAGGAGAAGATATGTGAGCATCTCTTGGTCAACAAACTCATCCTTCTCTGTGAGTTGAATTCGACCATTGAGGATCGCCAGTCTGCCGTGCTTCGATGACTATGAGAAAGCAAAAATATATGAAGAGCCATAAGCTATCTATCGCTCACTGCAAGCACCAATAATGCTGGAAATACTATCCTAAATGCTGTCAACTTGGCGAATTGCTTGTTTAGATCGTTTCCTAGGCAAGGGAAATATCGGATCTAAGTCAATGTTCCACATAATCTATTTTCTGATTTTGGAAAATAAACTTTGTTATATCAAAACTCTAGAATTTCTCCTAAGGCGTGATCAGTTTAACTAATCAACCCAAAAAATATATATATTCGATCTTCATGATTCATCAGGATCCCTAAATACTAATAGTATAGCGATTGCTTTGTCACGTGTATTTCTTGTGTAAAATCGGAGAGGGATCACGGAAGTTAAAGGATTCACTTGGAAAACAAGAAGCTGCTGATATTTGGACTTCCCATGAAACTACACCTTTTTCCATCTCACAGAAGCGTAATTCGCCTTCAAAACAAAAATTCATGAATATCATGTTTCGACTGCATTTCCGTTAATATTATGTCTGCGATTTGTAAAATTAGTCCTTTTATGTGGGGATTTTATTTGGTTAAGCAGTCCACATTTGAGTTGTATCATGTAAACGAACCAGTCTCTAGTGTTGCATTACTCTTCTTTTCTTCTCTAAAAAGGAAGATTACCACTCCGTCTGTTTCGTGAAAAAAAGATTGACTCAGAAAATATTTTCTAAAAAATATCACTTCTTTTACTTCAAATAATTAGTCGATGAAAAATATTTTCATTATTCATAATATTTTATGTCTATATATTTTGGTAGATAACACAAAAATATTTTGGGTTCATTCATTTCCATAAGCAATACAAGTGATCGGCTTTTGGTAAATGTTTTTCAAATCATCATTTTTCCGTGAAACAAAATGAGTCTACATATCACTATCCTAGTATCAAACAATTTACTGTTAACTCCTCTGTTGCGATAAAATATGTACAAATTGAAATAAGTCGAACGAATTTCTCCAAGGTTTTACCGTTATCTAAAAGAGGTACCAAATAATTCAAGAGCAAGGTCAAAAAGAGAAGAAATCGATTTGAAGTGGTGAATCGCATGCCCGATGTCAATGCTTAGTTCCGTTGTGATTCCTAAATCAGAAAACCCGATACCTTCACATGAGCAGATCATCAAGAGAGAGGCCAAGTCCAAGCTCTTCACATATTTAATTGGACTTACATTAACACAAAACCTTAAACCAATGAGTTATGGGTCAATTAGGATTAATCAATTGCTCATTATATCAATATTTCAATGTGGGACTTTTTTAACACAACTCCCACTTACATTGCCCATGCATCACACGTACAACTCAACACACTAGACCTCCAAAACAAATTGGAGTAAGCCAAACAAATGCCTCCAACGTTTTACCATTATCTAAAAGAAGTGCCGGATAACTCGAGCAGGGTCAAAAAAAGATACAAAAATTGTTGAAATTGATTTGGAGTGGTGGATCACCTGCCCAATGTAGATGCTAAGTTCCATTGTCATTCTTAAATCGGAACCATATGTTTCCACCATGCTAGGAGTTTATAGGAGAAACCCAATGCCTTCACATGAGAATATCATCCAGACGGAGGCCAAGTCCTAGCTCTTAACATATTTAATTGGACTTACTTTCACATGAAAGCCTAAAACAATGAGTTATGAATTAATTAGATATATCAATTGCTCATTATACTAATTATTTAATATGGAACTTTTCTAACATAATTCGCACGTGTATCGCCTATGCATCACACGTGCAATTCAACACACCAAACCTCCAAAACAAAATATATCTTGACTTGATTATCGTAATATACTTGGCCATTCAGGTGAAATCACAAGATTATATTTTATTTTATTTTATTGTTCAAGCCCATTGCCCTCATCTGATCAGCCATTTTAACTCTCTGTATATTTGTGTCGTTACTTCACTGGAGCATTCATAGCGACAACCTATTTAATCTTCCAAGAGGGTTGGGCAAGCTAGTAGCTCTTTGTTTGGTATGTCAAGTGTGTCCGTTTGACAAGTTTTGGCAAGTTAGGAAAACTATAACTAGAAGCTCTCATTTGCTCCACTCTGAAAAATGGCATAAATGACTCAACTTTCTGCACATGCTAATTGCTAATGTCAGTTCAAGGATGGAGGAACTTTGTTAGGGACTTATGGCACCATATAGAATCTTGCTGAGTTGGCCAAGATGGCGATTAGTCCAAATGCTCTAATTTATGGCAATATATAAAATTGGAAAAAGTGTATTGTCCCGAAAGTATAATTGGTTCTAAAAGTTTCAAAAAATATAATTTAGTCAAAAGTTTGTCACGAAAATATAATCGAGTCCTAAAACGTTCAAAAAGTGCAATCAAGTTCTAAAACTTATTAAATTGATTCAATCAAGTCCTTCCGTCACTAAAATTTGTTATGAAAGTGCAATCGAATTCTAAAATTTTTAAAAGTATAATCAAATTTTAAAACTTGTCAAAAAAGTACAATTGAATCCTAAAACTTTCAAAAAGTATAATTTAGTCCAAAGTTTGTCGCGAAAGTATAATCAAGTCCTAAAACATTCAAAAAGTGCAGTCAAGTCATAAAACTTTCAAGTCCTTTCATTAATTACATATTTTAAAAGTTTTAGGACTCAATTGTAGTTTCTTAACAAGTTTTAAAACTTTATTACACTTTTAAAAGTTTTAGAATTCGATCGCACTTTCATAACAAATTTTAGTACTTAATTGCACTTTTTGAAAATTTTACAACTCAATTGCACTTAACAAGTTTTAAGACTTCAAATGCATTTATGCTTATAAAATTTTGTTAAGTTGGCCAAGATGGTGGCTATAGGCTCATATGTTCAATTTGGAAACTGATTTCCATCATACGAACGAAGGTTATCGCTTTAAACCTTCAAATATACCAAATTTACATAGATAGAATTCCTCTGTTTTTTATTTTTGTCCCATTTTTCCGAATTGCCTAAATATCTACCTTTTTATTTTATTTTTAATAATAGCAACATCTTTATTGAAATGAGATATTTTTACCTGTTGAGTGACAGCCCTTTCACTTGGCACCGAAGTAAGATACCCTCTACTAATTCCAGCGATGGCCATGCTGGCCTATTTGTTTTCCAAGGGATGGGCAAGCTAGCCTTTAATGGTAGTACGTGATGTGTGTACATTATAAAAGTTTTGGCAAGTTAGGAGATTTAGAACTGGAAGCTTTCATTTGGTCTACTGTCGAAAATCGTATAAATAACTTTCTGGTTAATTTGATGTAACACCTAGCAAGAAAATGTTGACTGTAGCAAGCATAATTGAGATAGTTTAGTACACTACTGAATAGACTGCAGGGTTGGGAGCGAAAAAGGCAAGCACAGTTGCCACTCGGACAGTCCATTATGGGGGGTTGGTGATGCAGACGATACCCTTTTATGTACCTTGGAGTGTCGACGAATTATCACATTATGCAACATAAGATAAGGTCAACTGATGTCATGGAGAGCAGTCTTCAGTCAATTTGATCATGCTGATTTAAGGCAACGTCTAGAATCTTGCTGAGTTGGCCTATATGGTGACTAGTCCAGTTATGCAAATCACTACAATTGTAACTCTCCCTATGATATACGCAGGAGTTATAGCTTCCATAAACGACCGTCTAGCCAAATTAAAACATCTCAATGTGACCATTTCCTAAACTTACTTTGAGTTCTTGTGTTCATTTAGGAAACTGATTTCCCTGAATGCTCAATAATCATTTGAACTGAAGTTGTAGCTTTTGACCCTCAAATGAGCCAAATTGACAAAGATAGGATTCCTTTTTTTAAATTTTTGTCCCCTTTGGCCGAATTGCCTATATCTGCCATTTTGATTTTAACTGGTTTAATAATACCGGCATCTTTCTTGCAATAAGATATCCTTCATTAATTTCTATACTTAGCATGTACAGGCTTAAGTTGGATGAGCGGTTAAGTAAGCACATCACTTTGTAAACCAAATCTTTGGACGAGTTTCATTTTCTCTAGCATTAGTCGACGATTTGATTTACTTCTGCAGTTTGCATTTCAAACGGGGTGGACATTACAAAAAATGAATCAATAGCTCGCGTGTATCAGTAAATTTTTAGAAGAAACAACCGGAAAATTCAATTTCCTTATCTTGCTGTATACATGGAAGAAACCCATAACCGATGCTTTGTTTCAATCAAATCAAGCTTCAAATAAAAGACTAGGAAAGTTGTTGTATTTTGCACATGCCTGTCACAGCTATCTTGATGAACCATAATGCCTGATTTACTAGGATCAAGACTGACATTTCTCTGAAACATCGAGTCAGTTTCCATGTACATTTTCTGGAATTTATAGCTAAAAGAAAGTAATAATGAAAAATATGTAATAGATCGCAACAGGAAAAGATTGATATGCCACTAGTCTATACACAGCCATTTTTCACTAAAGCTAGGAACTGTTGGTGGGAGTTAGATCTTCATTAGTCCAAGTGAAAGAAACGCACAACAGATATCCTGAGGCAAATCAACCTTGAAAGCAATCTTTGGGAAGAAAAGATTTTACTGCATTTGCACATGCTAATCATTGATATCAGGTCGAGGATGAAGGACCTTCGTTGATCACTCATGACCTCAGATGCTCTGAGAGAACATTCTGAGCGAGCTCTCCAACTGGGACTGTCAGTTCCAATCCTGCCATGAGTAAGACTAAGACTTCACCGAAGCATCATGTCAAGCTAAACAGCCAGCTTCCCAGCCATTGCTAAACTACATAAACAGAGAAGCGACAATAGCATGCTGTCAAGGAAAACTCCCTCAAACAAACAGAAAATACTGATGAAAAGTGTACGATATTATCTCTGCAGGTTACTTGCTTTTTGCCTTGTTAAAGAATGTGAATCGTCTACATTCACAGCATTCACTGGAATGTGATCTAGTGAGCATCCCAGTACGCCAATTTTTGTTCATTATTCTGTATGAGGCATGCTTCCGACAATACTGGTATTATCTTCAGCACTCCAATCCAGAAATGTATAAATCTTGTCAAGCGTGAACTCTTTGAGACCCCCAAGCTCAATTGATTTCTTTCAGTCTCCTGCAACCAGATATTGCAGGTTCTTACATACCGACAAATCTGGTCCAGTTTCGATTATTTGTATCCTCAGATATCTAGGTGTGTTATACAAAGTAACTTTCAAGGAAAGGTGAAAAGAATTATGTGCTACTCATCTTCAATACATCTGCCTTTAGTGCAATATTATACCACCTCCATTGTGTAATAACAACTGACATGTTTTTTCACATGCTTTTCCCATTAAGGATTCCCTGAGCCATTTACCACCTCCATTCTGTAATAAGCGAGCTTTTCCCATTAAGGATTCCCAGAGCCATTTACGAGCGTGCATACAAAGAAAAGAGAGAAAAGCTATTGTTATATAATAGATGTCAGATTAAATAGGTTTGGAGAAGCAGATAAAAAACAGAATTAACTTATCAAATAAGATAACTGGAGGAGAAAAAAGAAAAGATATCAAACTCTGCAACAACTCAAATCAATCATCGACAAATATGATCTTAGACCCTTGCCACATACGTGCTTCTTGCTATTGAAATGCTCAGATGGCATGGCCAGTAAGTAATTCTTCAAATCAATCAAACCACCAGAGGTTTTCCTGGGGTTTATGAAATTTTACTTCCATGCTCAATTTGAGAACATGGGTCTGCCGTGGCTTTGCAAACTTTCCTCTCATGAAGGCTGGTTATTCATGCATCTTTATTGCTAAGGAAACTATCGATCATGTGAGGTCAACAATATGACATAGCCAGAAACTTTCCAGTACCCTTTTCGTGTCTCACCTACTTGAGCCCTCTTTCATCTGTTTAAATCTTTTTTAAGGGAGACTCTACCAGCAATTGCAGAGATCGTCCAACATCAAGCACCACACTATACAACTTCTACATATGGCTTCACTTTGCCAAATACTCCTTTTGCTAACTTACGAAATCCTCTTTCAAGTTGAGTATTATCGTGACCAACAGCAATGCCACCAAAAGCATCGATACTAGGATTATGCCAAAGAGGGTGGTGGCGAAACTGATCCATCGCAATTCCATCCAATCACTGTTTTATGACCCTAATCATACTGAAATTGATTGTGCCAAGTTCGCTCTAGAAATTTCTGCCACACACTTTGCCATAATTGAGCAAAAGATGAAGAGCTGCGAGGTAAATGCGTTGTGCTCAGACAACACCCAAGCAAACCTACGTGCAAAAACCTCTGTGGGTGTTCTTCGTGGAGTTTTATATAAAAGACACATCTCTCCCAGTGCTTGCAGTCATGGGCACCGGAAGCACCCTTTCTGGCTTCATTGCATTCCTTGCGAAAATTGTGCTCAAGCCTCCATCCCAATGTTCATTCCCAGCACATCCTCAACATATACAAATGTATCGTGCTTTTCAAAATATCGTGAGGCTTTACATGATGAGCACAACAATTGCAAGTGCGAGGTAGAATATGAAGGCGCAGGCCCAACAGAAGGGCCGTCACTACATTTCATTACTATGGATAGCTCTTGCGTCTCCGAACCTCTAGAGTGAACTTCCTTTCACCCCTTTTTCTCTTTTCCATCTTTCTTGCTATGTTTGAAACTCTTTGGAAAATGGCCCTACTGTACTTGCCAGCAAGTCGCTCATATTCGACACTTCCAACGAAGGGCTATTCACCATACCAAACATTGTCTTTGCAGTCATAAGAGTGGGGAGAAACCCGATTCAGTTATGGGAGCGTTTGGAATAAATAATAAGAAGGTCTCCCTAGCTACGCAACTTGGAGCTAAGTTCTCCTATTGTGTTGGAAAAGTTAAAGATCCTTCTTATGGATACAACCAGTTAATTTTAGGGGAAGAGGCCATCCTTGAAGGTGACTCAACACCCCTAGATGTATACAAAGGATTTTACTTTGTCACTTTGGAAGGGATAAATCTAGGAGGAGTTATGCTTAGTATTCCTAGAGCTAATATTCCTAGAGCTGCATTTGAACGAACAGTTCCAGGAAAAGGTGGCATCATCATCGACCTGGGAGGAGAGTCGTGTTTTAATCCAATGAGCGTACGAGGAGCTTGCCAATGCAGTAAGAGAGGAGACAGAACTGAGGTTCAACCCTGATGATCTCAATGCACTGTGCTTCGAAGGTGATGTTAACAAGGACATCAAGGGATTTCCTGTCATTACCTGCCATTTTAGCGGCGGTGCAGAGCTGGGATTAGAGGCAGAGAGCTTGTTCTCTCAATCTTCACCGACATGTTTCTGCGTGACGATGTTGGAAAATCCCAATGACTACTCTGATTGGAATGAATGCTCAGCAGTTTAATAATGTGGGACATGACATTGCAGGGAAAAAATTGTACTAGAGGAGGATGGACTGCGAACTTCTGGATGAATGATGGATTCCAGAAGCATCATCTAAACCATTAGCCCACTAGTTTAGTTTGAAGTATCGTTTTCCTTCTTTGGCTTGTAGTTTAGTTTAAGGCATCACCGTTCCCAGCATACACGCTCCTTCATAGTTACTACATTGGTTGTAACTACATCTTACTTTCTTTTTTCCATTTCTTTTCAAGTTATTCTATTTCTCCCTGGGTGTTCAGTTTCTCTTTTCATTCTGTAAGGTTTCACTTGGTTCTATTCATACAGAAGCAGCTTCTTCAGGGGTATTGGGCAGTCTGGTCTTAACTTTGGTCATTCAGTACTCATATTCAGGATGAGCTGGGCCATGCTTTAACAGCTAGAGAGATTGTTCTAACATTTGTCTTGCCTAAAGCGAGAGAGAAGAGCCTACCCTGTAGATCCAACGACATCCCATAGAATCGAAAATACAAAAATCAAGTTCTTGTTCTTTGGTCCGGCATGCAGCTCACAAAGCTAGATACATCATACGGCTTTTCATTCAGTTTGTAGCATTTGAATTGAAGGTTTCACAACTACTCCTTTTCGCCAGAGTCAGGTTGGCGTTTATGGACTTTAATATTCAGACCAAATCATGATGGCAAGAGAACACTGTCAAGAATGTAAAGGTATAGTTAGTCATACTATGATTTCTCTTAGCTCTGAAACAAGTACGACATACAAAATCTCCGGCCTAACATTCCTGATATTTCCTTTTCAAGAAATTAATATGAAGCGCCTTCCCAAGAAAGCTCCGGAGCCCCAAAAAAAATCCCAATACAAGGACAATACGGAATGCAAGGAACGAGCATACCAAAAAGAACCCACACCTCCAAGCATCAACCTTAGCGAGGATCCATGTCAAAAAAAAGAATCAACCCACCATCAATACTTGGACAAGCAGGAAAAATTAGGGGGGAAAGGTTGAAATAATTAACTCATAAATAACTCCAAGGGCTCCATAAGCGATTTCCTTGTCCAGCTGAGGCACCCCAAATAAAATTAGGCTCAGCACAGCTCCAAAGTAGAATCACAGATTATTTCCCGACGGATGTTTGCCCCAGTGAAAGAGAGTTGTTTGGCATTCCGCAATTAGCTGCAGCAACTAAATTAAAGTTTAGTTCACAGACGAAGCAGCAACTGCAGCACTATCCTTTGCTTTATTCTGCATATTGACCTCAAGTGCTGGCAATTTAGTGCAAGATTTCTTATGACACGCATATTTCAGCACCAACAACTGGTATTTCAATTTCTGAAGGCTATCATGAAGCACCCATTTTATCACTTGCTCTATAATAAAGCATTTTCTGGACATAGAACATCATGTACCCTTGTGCTGCTCTCACAATGTTCTCATTCACTTGGGTGATCCAAGCATCGTCGCACTTGTACCACTGATTGCTCAGACGCAGATAAGTCACATAATGGCCGGCGTCTAATTTACCAGCATGAGTGACAACAGCAAACAGCTCAAATTCTGAGGAGAACTCATTTGATGCATCAGGTTCATCCCCATCAAAAGGGAAAATCCTGTTCCCAAATCTTCTCCGCAAAATGGAAGAAGAGAGGTAAGGGGCCATGTCCAGTGAAAATGGAAAATGCAGATATCGGTCAATCTTCCTCGACATCTTCCTTATGGAAGAATGTTCAAATCTTTTGATGTGAAAGCAAGAAACCAATGGGAGCTTCCTTATGGACATCTGCTTGAGAGACTCCTGACTCACCTGACACTGTTGGCAGAATAACTTCTGGTCAGAACCGAGCCTCTCAGGTCTTGTAAATCTGTCCAAACAGCCCATCAAGGTTGGTATCCCAGAGTTCTGGCTTGAATTCATGCACTCTGCCTCACCATTGCAGGAGTGATGTGATTTAGCTGATGTCGCCTTTGCAGAACCACGTTGATTTTGTTCCAAATCCAAAGATATATCCAAGCAAGGGTCATATGTTGTAGATGTGAAACCACAAGCCATACACATGACATCGGAGCGTAAGATACCAGAGAATACTCTGTGGGCAATACAGCAATCTCCACTCCCTGTAATAATTCATTAGCGCAGTTCTAAAGATATCTGAGAATCCACAATTCGTAAAAATAAAAGTTACTCAACAGCATCACAAGTCACAATAGAACATATTTAAGAGTACAAACACACAACTGTCAGCATGACACAAAATAACGCACTTGCACAGGAAAGCAACTGTCTACAGAGATTATAGATGCATTTAATTACCATGAGATGGAACAATTAAAGACTTCTACCGTGGAATAACTTGAAAGAAAAGTTGAAACTAGAGGCTAACACATGCTGAATATAAAGACCCATAAATATTAGTTGACAGAGTTGAATCTCCTGACTGATATGTCACTAAGAAAGAATGACACCAGGACAATATGAAAGTTCCCAAGGGACTGAAAGGTATAAGGGCTGGGAAATGCCAGAAAAGTAATAACCCAGATCCTACATAAGTTCAAAAGTTCATTAACATAAATATACAAACAAACAAGCCCCACTTGAATCACTGACCCAAAAGAAAATGTTAACAACACTTGATCTCTGTCCTCAGCACCAGCAGATTCCTGATACTGCCTGTAAAAAATGGAGACTGGATGAAACAGGTTTAATGCAATGCCTGTAAAATTTACCTTGGCTCTGTGGCCGGCGTCGATCCTTATCCACTTTCTCATGGATCCCATCAAGCATGGAAATGAAAAACTCATGAGCGTCCTGCTGCTCATAACTTGCCAAGTTAGCTGCATGTTGCCACCAACTGTGGGATAACCAAATCAATAAAAAAAAAGTATAAAGCACATTTCCTCTTAAGTTAATTAGATAGAACAATTAAGAAAGTCTCAGTTCAACATTGATGGTCAACAAGGAACTTGACAAAAGCATGCATCGTTAGAATAAGGAAAAGATGTTTATCCATTATGTTCACAGCGATTGGTGAAAATCTGTCTAGACCCAGTGCCCAGGAGGGACCACAGACTCACCCTCAATAAAGATTAACAAGTGCAAAGGGACACTCTCTAACATTTTCCAATTTCCATTTCCCAAAAATAAGAAAAAGATGGAGCAGCTGAGCTATGATACGAAGAAGGTCAAAAAGCAATTGTAAATTAGGTAATGTCCAATATACTAACAATATAGCAGAACATGCACTGATCAAACAAACTTCCATATCTTCACAGCCACTAGGTCACAACAGCAAAATTTACAGAGCCTCTTTGGACAATTCCAACATCCATGTGCTTCTAAAGAACCAATAAAAAACAATCAAGAACCCACATTTATCCAAAAAATTCATGGGAAAAGTAATTTCCTCCACATTCACAGACCTGTACAAGAATTTCGCCGGACTATAAGGCATCCGCTCCCCCGAAAACACTGCCGAGAACATGGCATCCATGTCACAAGCCAAACAGAAGCTACCATTCTTGCTCCCATGGCCTCCATCAAAAGCACCATCCACATTTCTTTTACCCACATTTCCACTAACCCCATTCTTCTTCTGACAAAAGTACCTATTGTGCTTGTCACTCAAGAAGTAGTTCCTCAAAGGAGGTGTATGTAACAATGCCTGCAATACCGAATTCATAAAGCAAGTGTTCCCCAAATTATTGAGCCCTCGCAATCCCCGCGGGAAATCCGAGGTCGAAACGGACTCGAGAGGGCTCGAACAGCTCCCCATTATGGCGCGCTCGCGCGGGTCCGGCGACCACGGCCGGTAATCAACTCTCCGCCGCTTGCGCAGGTTCTCCGGGGCCACCACCGCCCGGGAGCTGCCGGAGGAGCTGGTGGAGGTCGGGAGAGTGGAGGCCGCGGTCTGGGCCAGTACCACGGCGGCGTCGAAGTCGCGATCGTAGACCTGATCGCGGCACACGCAGCAGAACAGCTCGGCACGGTCGACGTCGACGGCGATCTCGTGGCCGGGGGACATGGCCTCCGCGTGCGCGGCCGCGTGGGAGGGTCCGGGGGGCGCGTGGCAGGACACGGCGGCGCAGGCCATGCAGGCGTAGAGCCGGGGGCGGGTGGCCTCGCCGCAGGCGCCGCAGCGGGGACCTCGGAGGGGTCGCGGCGGATGGCGGCGCGGCCGCCGGGGGCTTGACGCGGAGGCAGCCCTGGAGGGCGCGGAAGGGCTTGGATCCGTTACGGGCGCGGAAGTCGGCGAGGTGGGGGCACGGCGGGGAGGGGATCTGGCCGTTGATGGGGCGGTGGCTGTGGCCGGCGGGGCGGTGGTGGTGGTGGTGGTGGTGGTTGATCGGAGAGGACATGGTAAGGGGTGGTGGCGCAGAGGAAGGGTGGGAGGGTGGAAACCCTAGATGTGAAGGGGATCATAAGGATCATCGATCAGGGTGGGGGGTCGGGGGGATCAACGGCTGAGATTGCGAGAGACCATCGAGGATTTGATGGGGTTGTGCTGTGCCCTATCGCAAGTGAAATCGAGAGTGTCTGTCCGAAGGGTAGAGTCCTTTTATATTCTAGTACTACTCTCTACTGTGCTTTGGGGCTTTAGGTCGCTGCTGTCTTTTTTACCATTTTTCTTTTCTTTTTTTTTTTTTCCTTTTGGGTTCTCTCTTTTTTTCCGAAAAGGAAAAAGGGGTTTTTTTTTCTTTTGCGCAGAAAAAGGGTTTTGTAATTTGTTTATTTCTATGGAAAAGGAGATGAGTACAACTTTCTCTTATTATTATTGGGTTAGTTTCGTTTGAAGCTAACTTTTTTCCTTTTCAAATCTTATGGCACACGCATTTTAATTTTTCCTTAATTATTAAACACTCGAAGCTTTAAGTATATAAAAATAGCAACACTTAAGTTAATGTGTAATGATTCATAATTTTACTCTTGAGTAGTCTGAACGAAAAGGCACTTGTTAATTCATATTACGGCATTTCTTTGTACTTGTTAGTTATTTCTAAGTTTTAATAATATATTTCTCTCTAAAATTTGAATGGAGTTTGGAAGAAATTATACATATGTCTCCAAATTCATGTTCTAGTATTTCAGCAGATTTCAAATCTTTCGAACTAAAACGTCTAAACATAAGTTTAGAAGAATTTATAAAATTTAAAAAGCTAAAGAGAAGCTATTCAAAATAGTGGTTTTCAACGTATTAAAAGTTACTAGAAAATGTTTTTTTATACAAAATATACTTGAAAGCTACTTCTAATATAAATTACACGTATTTTTCTCTATGGCATTGAGAAAGGCACTTATTGTCGGTCCTGCTATAATTACAATATATTTTTATATGAAATGGCTACCATATATAAACATCAAAAATGATTCTATTTTGTCTTATATTATCTTATTTTTAGTTTGTTACAAATGGATAAATACACATCCATTTACAAGAATCAAATATCGCAACTTTGATGAGAAAAATTTGGTAATTTCAGTGATTTATTGTGCTCGTTACAAAAAAATATATATATGTATAGATAAATTCGAAGGCCATGTTTTTAAGAAAGGACACAAATCGCAAGAGCAAATATGTACGGTTAATCCTACTATTTCCTCAAAACAAAATTCTACTATTTCCTCATACTTTAGGGTAAAAATGTGGAAAAAAAAAGAGGTAATCTCGTCGTTTAGTCGTTGTCTTTGGGCCGTCCGATGTAGCGAAGAAGCGGCGCCCTACCAACTAGGTTTCCTTGTTCTAAGACCTCCTTGCGTTGACCACCAAGATTGGATGGAACAACGTACGTTGGGGGACAGATATGACGCACGTAAGCCACACCGACGCCGCACAAGATTCCATCACCCAACGACAAATAGACGAACTGCCTAGATTGCATTTCCCACGCCCGAATTTACGTCCCTTGTCGATTTTTATGTGCACTTTACTCAAAATTAGACTCTTAAAATGATACTTTTTTCAATTGAAAGCGGATATCTATCATAACAACCACATCCAATAGGTGATCGTCAAAGTCGAAGAGAGTCTAAATAAGGAGTGGCTCCTAATAGGCTTTTAAGATATCAAATTATATAAGAATAAATTAAATTGTACATCGATCAAAGAGATAGTGATTCCGAAATATATGTGTGTAAAAATTAGAATTAACTCAAGGAAACTCATTTTAATGTAACGGTAAACTTAACTTTAGAATTCCAAAATCAAGTATGCTCCCAAGATGAATAACCTTTCTAACAAGGTACTCATCTATACATCAAATGACAAAATCGTGAGACTTGATATGGAATAGACTAAAATAGATAATATCTTAAGTAAGTTAAATCTAGGGTGTCATAATATGGTATTAAGTTGAGACCTCCTCTAGAAGGTGTGTGAGCCTATAACAAATGGTCCAATAAGGTAGTATTAGAATGAGACCTCCTCTAGTAGGTGTGTGGTTCGTGGATAATTGGCAGAAACTAGTAAGGAATGACCAATTTGATGAGAACAGGGAGTGGCTGTCGAAGCCAAAAAGGGCTTAGACAAGGAGAGACTCCCAATAAGATGATAAAATGGCGAAGAGGGGCAAGAATGAATCAAATTATACATCGAATAAGGGAAGAACGATTTATATATATATATGGTAAAACTAAAATTTGCTCATAGAGACGTCTTTTGATGTAGTAGTGATGGGTGACATCATAGGAAGGTACTCATCTATTTGTTAACAAAATAATGAGGCTTAATATAAGACGAGTTAAAACTAGCAATATCTTAAATGAGCTAAATTCAAGGCGTCACATAAACAAAAGGTGGTATTCTACAACACAATATTGTAGGAAATCCCTTGCATACCATCAAATTGTGTTTAGGGTTTCCATTTAGGTTAATACCACAAAAGACTCCAAACTAACACACTTATAACAAAAATTCTCTCTGTTAGTTTTTGTTAAATTTTACCATCAAATTATTAAATTGGATGGCACATGGCAATTTGCGAAAGTACCAATTTGGAATACTATCTTTAGTTTGTCATATGTGTATCGATATGTGATTTTTTGTAATATTAATCTAATTTAACGAAAATTATCATAGAGTAATGTATTGGTTTAGAGTTCTAGGTGGTCAAAAAATTAATTTAAGATTAATTTATTATGAATATATCAATTTGGATTTTTTATGGTAAATAAATTAGTTTGGAAAAAATTGTCATAGATGTATTAATTTGACATTTTTCGTGGTATTTTTTCCTCTAGAAGTTGTTTATTTGGAGAACAACCATGTATAGAATCATCGAATATGGAACCAAATCTAATCTACTGTAATTAGAAAAAACAAATCATGTTAAGATAAATGGCATACCCATATCAACTTGTGGCTTCGTGGCATCTCTTGGGCTGAATATTCTCCATGTGAAAGCAATCAACAAGTTCGAGTTAAAATACTTAATCATTCGTTATTACAAAATCATTGTATCCCTTGCCATGACATATAAAAGAGCCAAGAATGACTAGATTATCGTGTCAGTGATTTCAAACGAAAATAAATTAGCCATAAGGAGTACGTTGGAGTTTCACACAAAAGTTTGGGATTACATTGCGACTTTTAGGACTATACTAAAATCCAAATAAAAATTTAGGACTAAATTGGTAATTTCCCTTTTTGTTAGATGCTCACCTCCATCTCCCATTTAATTCTTCTACTCTGGTATGCAAATATTGATTATGCTTTTTGATTAATCTTAATTTTGTGGCACCCATATTTTGACCCTTCATTAAATAGGAAACTCTCAGGCATTCCCAACGATGGTGTTCAGATAGTCAAAGATAACGAAGGGGGTGTGCCAAGAGCAATCTCTTTCACTGAGAATTCATTATTTGGATTCGAATTTTGCGTTGCCCAAGTACTAAAGACTGCATGAAATAATCCTATTTAGAACGATATTCGACCCACCAAATGCAACCCTAAATTTTTTTCACAATGGTTAAGTGTTAGGCATTTAAATTCAGGCATGTAAATTCTTAAATTTCCTAACCCAATCAAAATCCATAAACTCAACTCAGAACCTAGTCAACCTTGCCTACAGCTCTATCCGACATTTCTATGCTCACGCACTATTTCCCCCCTTCTACCCGTACTATAGACAACCTCGGAGGAGGTCATGTCAGGTGACTTTCAAGCCATGTGAAGGCTTGAACGACGTACTTCAGAGGACACAAAGGCATGTTGAAGCCATGGACCACATCCAATTGAGGTCGTCCGTGGTGGTTTGCGACTTCAAATTGAGATCCTGGGCCACTGTTAGGTTAGGCCATAGATGCCAACAGTTTAGGTCACGAGCCACAGCTAAGGCTATGGATGACTTTGAGAGGTCGTCCATAGCCTCTTAAGAGAATCGATGAAGAAGAAGAGAGTTCAAAGAGAAGGGAGCATGGACAAGGCAGAGAGGTGGTGGGTGGGAACCTGCTATGAAGATGCAGGGTGATCCAAATTAGGGTTTGTGAGTGTTTGGATGTTTAAATATTTATAAATAGAGAGCAATTTAGTCCTTTTTAACGTGGGACTTTGTTCGAGTATGAAGTGATATTTTAAAAAAATATCGATATGCAAATGGGATATAGGTGGAAAATCGCGTATGTTTTTGGTATTTTCTTTTTTATTATAATGTTTGTTAATTACCTACACAATTATAATGCCAAAATCGTGCAATTATGTGGCTTTCACACAGGGACAGGCTGACTTTCGCTGTTAGCCAGCTCAACTTGCCCAATCAGCTCCCCTTTTACTCAATAAAGATGGGGTCTACAGGGGGCCCCCCCAAAAAGAATAAATAATATGGGTCCCCCATGTGAGAATAAAAGTAAAATTAGGGGGCCAAAAGCAATTTCCTCAGGTGCCCTGATTTTCCTAGTATTTATGCACATGACCCACAAAATAATTTTGGTCTCGTGCCCAGGTCCTCTGCCAATCTACTCTCTCCCTCTGTCTGCAAAATTTGATATTTCCGTCCAAATCACGGTCGTTTTCTCTTGTGTGGAAAATAACTCGGGAAAGTTCTCAATCCAAAGGTGGAATATTCCACGCGTGAGCATCTTTCTCAATAATCCAAAATCATTTATAAAGATCCGTCAATTTTCTTATCTCGACTCAATCAAATCAAATTACACCCCAATAGGCACCATTTAATTTAGATAAAAAGCCCGTGTACATCATGCTTTGCAAATCATTCTCAAAAATATAAAAATTATAATTTTTAAATCGTTAGATGAATCTATGGCCAAATTGAAAAAAATGGTTATATTTTTTTTCCTCATTTTTTTAGCTTTTTTTTTTTCCTTATTGGCTTTGCTTAAATCCATTTATCAAAGTGATGCGGGCACTCCACGTAGCATATAACAGTTTTGGTAAAAAAAATAAAATCAAGACGACTTGTGGTCAACAGCTATTTATTATCTGCTGCTTTGAAGGGTTCAAACTTGGGAAATGGATAATCTTTTTACTGCGTGCTAAATAAGCAAAAAGATGCAACAGAGGCGTGACAAGTTACTAGACTTTTCAAAGCATCGTTAAGGAATCACCTCTCTACGTGAGCTTCATGCTTTCACGCAACATTTCATAGCAGAGCACACGATTCCAAATCTTTTTGTTTTTTTTTTTCTTTTTACCTTTTGCACAATTATTGTGCAAGATGGGGGGTACCCACCAAATTAAATTAAACGCTATTAAATAATACTATTGGATAAATGGAATTCATGATTGAGCCACGGTAGAATGCAATCAAAAGAGGTCAAAAAGGTTGGACGAGAGAGGCCTACCCCATTGAGCAATTAGGAGAAATTGGGTAATTGTTATTTTGTTGCCAATTGATGTGGACATTATATATTAAAAAAATTGATGTAGACATTACGTAAAATTCATTAAATTCATGTGGACAAGGAAAACAATGTAACAAGGACAACGGGTCTGCAAGAAATAATATCACTTAAGAGAGCAGAAGAACAAAATGAAAAAAAGGGTTGCAAAGAATCATGGGTAAAATAAAAATTTTCTTTTTTATTGGAAATTAATTATACGAGAGTTTATAAATTGGATGTTGATATCATTCTGATTCTATTCCCTAAAGAAAATAAAGACTAAAGAAAAAAGATGAAACTTTTAAATAACATTTGCCTCGATTGGACTAATTGCCAATTTACATGAAAATGGAGAACAAAATGGACTTGCTAAATAAAATGAAGTGCAACAAGATGAAATTTTTTGATGATATGAATAGACCGAATTTTCTATATGATTGAACTCCACTTGTATACGCCTTAATCTATGTACATTGAATAATGCTCGATCGATAGATTTTGAAGTCATTTCCTATAAAAGATATTGTAGTACGAGCGTCGAGCCGGCTTAGCCACGTCGGAATCGCTCTTAACCACCAATCGAAATGACCTGGAAAAAAGACAAAGCCAAATTGAGGAGAAGAAAGAGAGGACGTCACCCTCACAAGTCACACGGCACACCCAACGCGACGAAAGACAAAAGAGTTGGCGGCACAAGCGAAATTGGCCACACTCCAACTAACAACTGTATTAACAGTTACGATAACCCAAGAGGCAAATACCCAAAAGTCGGAGGATTCAACAGCAAAAAAAAAAAACAGTAACCCACTCAACCACTCAAGCACATCTTCTTCCCCGTTGCATACAAAACCTAACTCTCAAATCACTATTTACCAATCGGAAAGATCCGAATCTTCCCCTCCGGACATCCCGAAACCAATGCCAAAACGACGCCCAGAAACCCCACTCACCGTAAAAAAAATTAAAAACATAATCTATCGGGCAATCCGAGGACCAAGACCGAATCTTTATTACACGTCCCGACCCTCCTTTCGTCGAGTAAACGCCGAGAAAAATCTCAAACCTCAAATTCTCCCGAAAACCTCCTTGCAGGCCATTGCTGGTTGGTGGGTACATTCGAATCGTACGAATTTGCCAAAGGATCGGTTAAAGTTTCGAGCTTTGGGGTCGGTTTGGTGCCATGGTGATGTCCGTTGCGTCGTCGCCGAGGAAGGGGACGGCCAAGGAGAAAGCTTTCCAGAAGAAGGCGCGCGATTTCTTCAAGAGCGGCGACAAGGGCGTCGGCAACTCCCGGCGCAAGAAGTCGTCGCCCGAGTTCGAGGGCGATGACTTCGAGGAAGACGAGGATTGCATGGAACTTGTGCAGATTGGCGCCGAGAGGACGAAGAACGTCTTGATTCTGATGAGCGACACCGGCGGTGGACACCGGGCGTCGGCGGAGGCTATTCGTGACGCCTTTCAGTTGGAGTTCGGGGATGAGTACAGGGTATGTTTTGTGAGTTTGATCTGACTTTGTTTTTCTTTTTTCTTTTGCTTCTTCCTGGGTTGATCGTTTTGGTTTTGTTGACGTTGGATCTTGAAATTTGCATTTCGAGTGTTGAAATAGGCTCAATCTGCAAATTTTAATGTGTTTCTGGTTTAATTAATCTTGAAATATGCTCAATTTTTTGGTTGATCATTTTGGTTTTGTTGCCTGAGTGAATTTTGATCCGTTTTCATATTTTTCTTCTCATCCAAAGTTGTTGAAGTCTTTCAAAAGATTTTAGCTTTCTCAGATTGGTTTTCGTGGTGGGTTCTTTCTTTTTTATGATTTCAGATAATTGTGAAGGATGTATGGAAAGAATATACAGGCTGGCCTTTGAACAACATGGAGAAATCATACAAGTTCCTGGTGAAGCATGTGCAGCTGTGGAATGTTGCTTTTCACAGCACATCTCCGCGATGGATTCACTCCCTATACCTTGCTGCGATCGCAGCTTACTACGCCAAGTATGTTAAATTTTTGGTTTTTTTTTCTTTTTTTCTTTTGGGGGATCTTCCTTGTTCTTCCTTCTGTTCTGCTACTTTCTTGCAAAAACGGAGGGTAGATAGATCTACCAGTGTTAGGGAGGTTTATAAAAATCTGTAAGTGGATTATTATATGCTGAGATACTCTAGTTAGGTCAGCAATGCATAGTTTCTTTTACCGCCCATCATCAATCACGCAGCTGTCATGATTCTTTCTCAACTTTCACGATGAGCAATTATTTCCATATTAACCAATCACAAAATGCTTGTGAACTTTTTCAAGGAAAAATGAAAAAAAAGGTTCCTTTCCGTCACCTGAAATGACTCGATTTTGATGCTGGAAATGCGGTTGTAATAGATTTGTAAAAGGCCTAGAACAGTACCACATTAGTAATGTTGCTTTTTTGTTATGTGATGCATTCAATTTTTTGATTGAAGGGAGGTGGAGGCTGGTCTCATGGAGTACAAGCCAGACATCATTATTAGTGTTCATCCTCTGATGCAGCATATTCCTCTCTGGGTTCTCAAGTGGCAAAACCTTCAGAAGAAAGTCATTTTTGTGACTGTAATTACAGATCTTAACACATGTCATCCTACATGGTTTGTCCATATAGTAGCCTTTAAAGATGCCTTGCTCATCAATGGCTTCTGATTAATTGTCTGTTATGTAACTTGTTATTTCTAAAACATATTTCAGGTTTCATCCTGGAGTAAATAGATGCTACTGTCCTTCACAAGAGGTAGCCAAAAGGGCTTTGCTAGATGGCCTTACAGAGTCCCAAATTCGCGTTTTTGGCCTCCCTATTCGGCCATCCTTTGCACGTGCAGTTCTTTCAAAGGTTGGCTGCTATTGATTATGAAGCGCATGCTTTCCTTTCTTACCCAATTGATATTCTTTTTTCACTCTCAATTCTTTTTTTTGACCTGTAGGACAACCTTAGAAAGGAATTTGGAATGGATCCAGATTTGCCTGCAGTCCTATTGATGGGAGGGGGCGAAGGAATGGGCCCGGTTAAGAAAACTGCAAAGGCATTAGGAGAGTCATTGTTTGATCAAGAACTTGGGAAGCCAATAGGGCAATTGATCATAGTATGTGGCCGTAACAAAGCACTCGCATCGACATTAGAAACTGAAGAGTGGAAGATCCCTGTTAAGGTAATCGCTTTTGCTTCTTGATCCAATGCTTTTGAGTTAAAAAGAGAAATTGCTGTTGTACGAACGTTGCGGAGCGAAAAACTGACCTGACATTAATATTTAGGTAAGAGGATTTGAGACTCAGATGGAGAAATGGATGGGAGCTTGCGACTGCATAATAACAAAAGTAGGTCAATGTGTCCTCCTCCTCCTTATGTGTTCAATTTATAACATGAACTTTTTAAGTAAATCACTAGCTCTATAACTATAATACCTTTTTCAGGCAGGACCTGGCACAATCTCAGAAGCATTGATCAGCGGCCTTCCAATTATCCTCAATGACTACATTCCTGGACAGGTTTGAGACTGATTATGCATATTCAATTTAGTAGATAGAAATTGCAAAACTTGATGCTTATTTGTCATTTGCAACTGCAGGAAAAGGGCAATGTTCCCTATGTAGTGGACAATGGAGCCGGTGTCTTCACCCGGAGTCCCAAAGAAACGGCCAGAATTGTGGCTGAATGGTTCACCACCAAAATGGAAGAACTCAAGAAAATGTCGGAAAATGCTTTGAAACTGGCACAGCCTGAGGCTGTCTTTGACATTGTAAAGGATATACACGAGCTTGCAAGCCAACGTGGGCCGCTGGCCAGCATTCCTTATGAGCTAACATCGTCATTTTCCAGCCTAATATAAGTACAGCATCCATGTTTTTCTATGCAATTCAAGTCTACGCTCCTAGAATCCCCTGTGTACAGATGTAATAGATGTGCAGTTTCCATTCTTTTTGCCTGGGAGGCCATTCATGACATAAAGTGAGTAGAACAGAGAATCTGCTCTCAAAGCTCTAGATCAGCTTGCAAGTTATTGGTGGTTTACTGAGGTTTTTCAGGAAGAATCATTGATTAGGATAGGATTGTCAAAAGATGATGTCCAAACTCTTGTTGTGATACTTTTTGCTGTGCTTATAATGAAATCTCTCTAATATCTGGATTGCCGAAGTTCCTTTCACCTCTCGTGCTACAATTTCAATATTGCATTTTTGTAGAGTGAACATGGCCTAAAGTTTCTTCCTGTAGTGTGTAGTCTGTTATGAGATACCTTTGAAGATAAAGGGGAGTTTTATTGGCTTCTAAGGTAACAATTCATCAGGTTTTGCACACATTGCTTCAAAGAAACATGAGCAACAGATATGTAACTCGACCAGTGTTTTGAAGTTGGTATTCTAGGCTCTATTCTCAACTTCTGTTTTTGTGATCAATATGTTTTTAATTTAGTTATTTTTATTAAAAGTAAAAAAATCTTTCACTTCCCTTTATTAAGCATGCTAGATGCGGGACGGATCTATTGGCTTGTTCAAATCTAAGCCAGAACGGAGAAGAACAATCCAAAAGAGGAGTCCATTCCGCTGTCCTATGATGTAGTCTTTCTTTCCACATTGGAAATTTGAGGTGGAAATACCCGTGGAGTCAGTTGACAGTTAGTTGTCCTCAGCCTGTCATGGGAATGGTAGTTTTTAGACCAATTCCATCCTAAACCTGGAGGACAAAGCGACACGTTATGAAGAAGAAATTCATGATTATAAGGAATCAAAAAAGGTGTTAAACACGTGTAGCGATGAAAATTGCCTTACCTACCACATTGATTTTTTCTTTTCTGCATTATTAATTCGAAAGTATGTAGGCAAAAGTAGGACAGAGCATTAATCATGTCATTTACCTGTCAAATTTAATATTGATCTGGCAGAAATGCAAACCTTATGCCAATACTGAAAACCTGTAAATAGTGAAAGGTGTGTATTATTCCAGTTTTAACTTTGTGTATCGTAGCTTGGCTTGACCAGATCAATGAAAAGATTGCACCTTTGGTTTTGTTTAATCTTTAGTTGTGTGCATGATTACAAACTTCACGGTCAAGCTAACCATAGTGGACTAAATGAGAGCTGGGGCCTTGGGAATTAGGAATTCGGCCCCCCAAACTTCTTGGAATTTTCATTAAGTCACTAGTCTTTGAAAAAGGTTTCAATCAAGTTCACACCTTTAGAAAATACAAAGTGGTCCAACCTATCTTGAAGTTATAATGGTGACCCAGGAGATCATTTGGGATGACCTTTATACATAATGCTTCTGTACTGCTAGTGCTATTTGTCTGCCCATTATGTTGCTTATTGAATAAGTTTATCCGAATGTTTGATAATTTGACCTCTCCATCACCAAATTATAACCAATCATGCTGCTGTCGAACGATAAAACACGTGACGTACAGATCCGAACAGGGGGAGATAACCCATTGAGCGGGCAGCGAACTCCTTCCAACTGACTTGTGTCTGATCAAAGAGCTGATATGACCGCCGATATGACTCTCCCCTCCGATGGTCAGATCGAATCCAATCAAAATACTCTAGGATTCGCAATTTATTGGCTTCTAATTTTTGTTTCGTGAGGGAAAAATGGCAGGTTTAGTGTACTGATCGAGAACAACTCCTATTGACATAGCTCTTCTAAATTCAACTCCAATCTGTGTTTGAAAAATTGCAGATATACTTTTCATAAAAGAAAAAAGAATGAACAACAACTTTGTTTTGTTATGCTTTAGTTTCAGTGCATGATTAAAACAAACTAAGGACTGAAAGTCATTAATTTTGGATGAGGTAAACGCAGAAAAGGAAAAACAGAACTCTGATTTTTGTTTATAAAGAGGGGGATAAGAACCTGAAGCTAGATTTTGACAGCATCGATAGGTCTCTTTCCTAACTGGTAATACTCAAAGTAAGTCTCGGGATAATTCCTGATTTTCTTGTACAATCTTGGCGTTTCCTCATTGATCAGCTCATCAGCAGGTCCAATCTCGTTCTCTTCCTCTGGAGTGCAGAACACTGCGAGAGAAATTCTGTCTCTCTCTGCATTTGTCACTGCTCTGTGCATCGGGCTCTTGAAAATTCCATTGCTCATTATCTGCATTACAACACATGCCAAATTCACCCCACAATCTCAAACTCTCGGGGCCTTTCTTCATAAGACGTTAAACTTGTGTAAAATGTACAGGCATCCCCCGGAAGCATTCTTTTGAATTTCAAATTATGCAAGTACTGGACTGACCTCGACTTGATCTCCTACGTTAATGAGTAGTGCCTCTGGAATGTTGGGGACTGTGAACCACTGGCCATCGCGCAGGAACTGGAGGCCTTCCACTTTTTGTCCGGCAAAACCACAGTGATTGCTGATCCATCAGCATGTGGCTTGAGGCCAAGGACAAGATCAGGCCTCGGACATCTAGGATAATAATTGAACCTTGTAAACATCACCCCTCGTTCTCCAAACTGGTTCAGGAAGCAATTCTCCTCCAGATTCAGCGATAATGCCATGGCCTTGAATACATTGTTTATGATTGGCCGTAACCTTAATGAGTACTGGTGTATTACTTCCCTACAATGCTTGAACAAGGTCAATATAGTATGTATCGTTGCAGATCAATTACAGATAACGACATCAGCATAACTAGTTTGTCAGCTTGTGTCTATCTCGTTTCATTTCTACTTATCATTGCTCAAACTAGTCCGTTCCTACCATATCAGATAAGAACTCTGTTCGGGCACACAGAGAACCCGTCACCAAGCAAAACTAATTCTCCCACCTGTATCATCTGATCTGCATAAATCAATTTGAAACAGCTATCTTGTCTAATTACCTGAAAATTTCAGGATGTTCAGGCCAAACTTCAAGCTTGCGCTTTTCTTCGGGGGATATGATGATGTACAGGCGGTCATTCCAGTCGATTACCTGTTGCTCCGACAAAACCATGTCATTTCCATAGCCTTCCATGCCATCAGGTGCTCTAGCGCATTTCTCCTTCTCCTCTTTTGGAAGCGCAAAAAATTGTTGAGTCAGTTTGTGCAATTGATCTAGAAATGAGTAGCTGATCCCATGATTTATCGCCTGAGACAGAAAAATCGAAGGAAGTCAAAATATGGATTGCTTCATTAACAACAGTAATATCAACATAGATTTTGGTAACTCCAGATTCTGCTGTGAAGAACCAATGAATTTACAAATGAAATGCAAATGTTAGCTGCTTTTACGCCATAGATGCGATCTTAAGCAATTCAAAGAATCTCCACATAAAGCAAGCATTTTCCTATCCTAGGTAGCTCTGCTTCTAAAATTTTTGTACTTAGATATGGAATAACATCTATTGAACTGGAATTAAGTTGGCATAAAGTGGCAATGTAAGCTAGGAAATGAAAGAAACTGTTTTTGATGCTAAGACCAGACATGAAAGCATCCCCAACAAGCGAGAGCCGAACGGAGTTTAGTCAATTCCTCTCCAGCTGATGATGATGATGATGTGAGAAGGCCAAGATCGATGACTGGAACATCCATCAGAGGAAGAGATTCATCAAAGCCTGCACTTTTGTCATCTTTATATGCATATCTCTCTGGTACTGTTCCACCGTCCAAAATAAGTTCCTGGACAGATTGTGCGGAAGGAAGAAGAGGAGGAGGAGGAGGAGGAGGAGGAGGAGGCTGAGCCATGTCAACGGCAGAGGATGCAAGACTAAAGATTTGCTTGTGTTAGCTTGTTAGGATTCAGATATGGTGTGGGTGGGATTCAAGGGCAGAAGAAGGAAGCAGATACACTTTGTTTTCTTTCTTTGCGCATATCCAAGTCAGCTTCTCCTAATTATCAAAATAATAATAGAAGAGTCCAAGTTTTCTTTGTCGTAGACAAGTGTAGGGTGGCCGTGAAATGACATTTTTTATTGGACCGATAAAATCATAGTGCGATGTATCATATTGGTGAAATTTTTCCTTACTAGGATCAATTTTGGACCAGCTATAATCGAACGGTTGTCTGAAATCTGTATTGTGAATAAGGATTTCGTTAAAATCTCGGAGAAGCAACTGACGTTTCTATTCATCTTTCTTCGTCTCTGGTATGAACTTGATTGCTTCCTTCCAAAAGATGCTGATCTTGAAATAGGAGCTAATGGTCAAAAGAAAACAGCAAGACATGCATAGATACGAGTGCCAGAGCAATGTATTAAATTATTCTGACCAAACAAAGCGGATAGAGACAAAAGGCTGGAAGTGTCCAGTTGTTCCTTCTCCTCTTTAAAAGATGGGATCTGGGAGTTTCTTGGAATATCCAATTTTCACTGCTCCTTTAGTGTAGGTATGCCAAAACGCTAATTGAGGCCTAGTCCAGCACAGAAGATGAGAAGGTCTCTACACTTTGGTACAGAGGTTTGAAAACTTCTCTTTATCATTGATTTTGCTGTGCTCATCGACATGGTTCGCCCATCCTGTGTGCTTAGAACAACCTTTTAATGTAACCTTTAATGGTGCTTACTTACGTGTATTTGTGTAGGTTTAATAGGGCCCATCTGTATGGGTGCATCACCTGTGCATGATGTACTTGATCTGTAGTTTCAGTGCATGACCAGCGCAAACTGAGAAACCGAAATCATTCCCTCTCAGCCGAGGGGGAAAATGGTTACATAGGTGGGAGTGGTACAACAACCTGAAGCTAGATTTTCAGTGCTTCTATAGGTCTCTTCCCTAACTGGTAATAATCAGAGTAGAAAATTTTCTTGTACAATCTTGGTGTTTCCTCGTTGATCAGCCCATCAGCAGGTCCGATCTCCTTCTCTTCCTCTGGACAGCAAAATGCAGCAACTGAGATTCTATCGCTTGTGGTGTTTTGTCACCACCCTGTGCATAGGGCTCTTCAGAATCCCATTACTCATTATCTGCATCGTACATACTGCATTAATGTCGCAATTTTGATCTTTCTTTAAGTCAACTTCAACAATTTAAACTCTTAACTATTATGTCAACTAAATATACTTCCATACATCCCTTTACAAGTACGGGAAATATATTACTTTTAGACTGACCTCCATTATATCTCCTATGTTAATGAGAACTGCCTCAGGAATGGAGACACTGATCCACTGATCAACTTTGAGGAACTGCAGGCCTTGCACTTCTTCATCGGGTAGGACAATGGTCATTGTTGATCCATCAGCATGTGGTTTGAGACCATAGACCAGATCAGGTCTTGGGCATCTAGGATAATAATTGAATCTTGCGTACATCTTTCCCCGCTCTTCAACCTGGTCTAGGAAGCAGTTTTCCTCCAAATTCAATGACAAAGCAATGGCCTTGAGTACAACATCTACGATTGCTCCTAATTTTACTGAGTACTCCTGTACCATTTCCCTGTCCAGTGCTTCAATGTGGTCAGCGAACTATTATTTCCTATTTTGGTTTGACAAATGCAATCAGTTATAGGCAGTAGAAACATCAACTTAGCTTTCTCTTAAATACTTTTTTAGTCAGTGTCCTGCTTGTGATCTTCTCGTGCTCATAAAACAGGCACACCAACATTCTAAAGTGCAAAATATGAAACTGAAGTTTTTTCTGCTTCGATTCTTAATCACTAAGCAGAAGGGAAGATAATTGTGAACTCTTTAATTTCTGGATGTAAATGATCATTGCTGCCAGCTGGTAAGCCATTAAAACCATAGTCAGAACAACATTTCAGTGACAAAATGAGGAAATTCCTTCCAGCACACAGTAGAAGTCAGTTTGATAAACTGAATAAACTGACTTCCCTGCTATGTTAGTATCCTCTTGTTATTGAGTAAATTGAACCAATCGTCTAGCCACTCTAGCCTAATTACCTGAAACTTTCGGGCTTTTGAGGCCAAACATTCAGCTTTCCCTCATCTTCTGGAGATACAATGAGGAGCAACCGCTCATTCCAATCTAACACCTGTTGCTCTGACAGGACCATGTCACTTCCATACCCTTCCATGTCATCTGCTGGGCTAGCATATTTCTGCTTCTCCTCCATTGGAAGGGTGAAGAATTGTCTCATGAGCTCACGCACTTTACTTAGAAATGAGCCGCTCATTCCATGATTTATTGCCTGTAACCCAAAATGAGATCTGGAAATTGCAAAAAAAACCCACCCTGGCTTCCACTTTGCAAAAGTAGGACCAGACTTGCATGAGCATTAGTTCCCAGTACAACTGCAAAAATGTTCCTCCATAAAATTGATTAGCTTAGAAGCTTTTACTGGGTTTGATGTCACAGATATTTTAATCTTTTATTAAGGGAAGAACACTATACATTACAAGTGATCATGATCAGGAACTTGTTTCCAAATATAGGCACTTTTTCCCCAAGCAGGATCTGTATCATTCAATTCTATGTGGTAGCATAACTTTAGGAGAAATTGCAAGATCAAAGAGTGGTAGATTCAATTTTGTAAGAAAAGAAAATTAAAAATTTATGGTTTATCAATAGGCAAGACCTGGAAACATTCCCTCGAAGTGAGAGCGGAATTGAGTTTAAACAATTCCCCTGCGGCTGATGGTAAAGACGCAAGAAGCCCAAGGTCAACAACAGGAACCTCCATACCATGAATAGCTTCGTAAAAGGTCGCGACCTTGCCATCTGTATAAGCATACCCTTCCGGTACTGCTTCTCTGTCTGACGCCGATTCCTGAACAGTCTTTGCCGGAGGTGGAGGCAGAGCCATGTCAGCAATAGAAGAGGTGGAACTGAAAGACCAATTTATGAGCCTGTCGAGGTTCGGTTACTGTCTGGACTGGATTCGAGGATGCGTGATGGAAGTGAGAGTTTGGTTTTCTGCGTGCATTGAAATTCAAGGTCTCTTTTCTCTCTGAGACGAAAGACTTCGGTGATCTCAAATCACATAGCTCTTACTTCTAAGTTGATCCAACACATTTTAGTCATATCAAATCTGTATCCGATACCTTGTGAGTCAAAAGAAGCATCTCGACGTAAGCGAGGATGGCATTGTCTACGTTCATGTACCTTTCATCCCATTAAATATAGCGCCTCGTCTCAAATGATGCTGACTCGTGAACGCATGATCCCTGAACAATCCAAGGAAAAACAGGCATGCAGATCAGTGCTCAAGAAAGGGATGCAGACAAACTGTAAGATCTCTAAATTTTGATTTTCTTTTTTCCGTAGTATTAACTTTTTCATCACTAGATCCTTACCAAAAAAAAAAAACTTTTCATCACTAGATTAGCAACGTGATTATATGCGGTGTTTCGAGTAGGCTAAATCCAAGAATTTTTTGGAATACCTGATTAAACACTGGTAATCAAGCTAGTTTTGTTCAGCAAACCACCAACCAAGTATGGCCTTAGTCTAATTGTGGAGATGAGTTCAAAGATGGACCCTTATATTTGGAGGGAGTTTTGAACTTTCTTGTATTGTTTCCGTTGTGCTAGTGCGTCGAATCTGCCAAATTGCACCCTAAATCAACTTTCATACACGGGAAAATACACCACAAGTCGCAAACCTTTAATTGGTTTAATTAAATGCTTGACCTTTATATAAAAAGGAATCGAGAGTTAAGCCTTTTAATTGGTTTAATTAAGTTTTCAACCTTTATCGTAAAGATAATTAAGTACTAAAATTACATCTAAAAGCGTAATTTAAGAACGTAGCATAATCACTTTTTAAGTGATAGGTAATCAATTTTATATATAATTCATTGAGAGAAATGTATTGCACCTTTTGAAAAATATTTACCACTCAATTGCATTTTTTACATGATATTTAGATTTCTTGTGCAATTTTATATTGATGTAGAGTTTTTCAATTGAGTTAAAGAAATGCTATCCATTTCTAGAAAGAAAAATTGTCCAAAAAGCCTTAAATCTATTATACTTTTATCAATTCAGTCTTAAACCATTTTACCTTTTATGTTGCCTATTGAGTCCTGAACCTTCTCACGCTTCATCAATTGAGTCCATTTAGTCAATTTTGACCGTTAATCACCGATGTGATGCTAGCAGTCTTACATGGCACAGCCATGCACTGATTTGGATAATTTTTAATAAAATTATAATATCTTTTCAAATTTTTTATTTTCTTTCTTGTTTTCCCTTCGCTTCTTGCTCCTTTAGCCGATCGTAGAACCTCAGTAAGGGTTAGCAAGGCTCGACCTCACCTAGCTATAGCAAAGCTTGCCTGTGTCGGCCACTGGTAGAGATTGACCTCTTTGGCCCTCGCCTTTGGCTAGTCACCAAGGGCCAACTAGGGGAGGACCGACCTAGGAAGGAAGAAGAGAGCGGAAAAAAAAAGGAAAGGAAAAAAAGAAAGAAATAATTTAAAAAAAATGAAAATATTATTAAAAAATTGTTCATTTTAGCATTTGTTGTGCCACATAAGACGGTTGATGTCCACGTCAGCAAAACATGAAAAAGGTTTAGAATTCAATTGGTAAAATTAAAAAATTTAGAACTCAATTGTTATTATGTAAAAAGGTTTAGAATTCAATTAGCAAAATTGAAAAGTTTATGATTGAATTAATAAAAGCGTAATAAGTTTAGGACTTTTTGGACCATCTTTTTATTGGGAATAAAGGGTTCACAACGGCTTATATTATGTCTTCATGTACCAACTCACAAGGTTAAAAAGGAACTGAATTTGTGACGCAATGCTTCTATCGCCCTACTAAGTCGACTGATGCCGTGGATCAGCAGCCCATTTTGCTCCCTCCTAATGGTGGAACCTTAAGACCATGAACCGTAGACATTTTTGACTGGACTGTGAGTCTGGCATTCCTCCTTTTGTTTTGGCCAACGTGAATTTGGCTTTTCGAAAGAGTACATTTTAGTGACGAGAACAGGGAACATATGCCCAAAGAAGGAAACAAGACCTACTATAAATTGATCAGAATAATCTTATTCAAAGGACTGCATGGTAGTTTTCATAGAGAATTAACTACAGCAAATTGCTTACACAATGCATATCATCCGTCTGTTTATTTATATCTCGAATCTAAAGTAAAATATCAAGAAGGCCTTTGCATTTGGAAGCTAAATTAAATAGCTTTCTTATAGCTGTGGTATGTCATGTTTTATTAGTTTAGTCTTTAGGCCATAGAAAGCTGTCAATTCATTCAAATTAGCATCTCCAAGCTATTCAGACAGCATAATCTGTATACTAGGCAAGTACATTCTCCATGTCCAAGTCCGATTATATGTTTCTTTACTTGAACAAACGATTCAGCCTATAATAAAAGATCTTAAATACCTTGTGTACCTTTTATTTTTTTTCTTTTTTGGTCGAAATAGAGCGCTTGCATTAAACTTAGCCCAAGTTTGGGTGGCCCGAAAGGTGGGCGTCGGTACAAAGCAAGTTCCGGAGACAGACGGGAAGGGAAAGGTAAATAATTTTTCCAATGACTTTTGGCGACCCAATTAGCAGCGGTATTGGTCTCACGGGGAGAAAAAACAACCTGGATATTGGGCAAATACGACAGAAAATTTCTACATTTCCGGACTGGGACCCGTGCCTCCCACGTGGTCTCCTTTAGCTAGGTGAGGCCTTTAGCTAAGATTTGACTATCCATTTCTAGCCAAACGACGTCGTTCGCAGAGGGGGAGAAAACGCCCGCAGCTGAGGGAGGAAATCGTCGGGAGTAACAAAATTCTAGGGCATCCACTAAAGCCCAGGCTTCAACCAGAAGGGGGGAAGACGCCGGGACCGATCGTGCTCCTCCGTGCAGCAGCCGGCCGGTGGAGTCGTGACAGATCCACGCCGCCGAGCCCTCTGAGTCGCCTAGAAGGTAAGCCCCGTCGGTATTTATCTTGAAAGCCTATGCTAGTGGGGGATTCCAGCTGAGAAGTCGATTGTAGCAGGTGTTGGAGTTGCCCATCACTGCTGTCCAAGTGTGGAAGCTGGAGATCGTCGATGATGCTGATTCGAGCACTGCATTAGCACATGGAGACCGGCGCTGGAAGACCGCCGCATTCCTCGCCTTCCAGATTTCCCACAGGACTGTCACCACACGCGCTACGGCCGGTAAGCCCGCGTTCTGCACTAGATCCATAAACCAGTCTTCAATTCGAACCAAGTTAGTGTTTGGGACCTGTATTGCGAGACTTTGATGCCCCCACACTGATTTTGTTCAGGGGTAGAGTAAACATAGATGTTCCACAGATTCGGGGCAATTTCGGCACAGCGAACACAGCGGGTCAGGTACGATTTTACACTGAAATAGATTATCAGTAGTCAGGAGGGCGTTTTGGCAAAGCATCCAAAGGAGATGTCTGATTTTTGGTGGGGCGTGGGTGCGCCATATGCTGTTCCATAGTTGGCTTGGTGGGGCTGTATGACGAAGATGCTGCTGATTGTTGTTGTTGTTGTGCTGCTTTAGAATCTTGAAGAATTGAGTAGCCGCTTCGAACTGTATATTGGCTCGCATGAGTGGCTGGCCAGATTAGGGTGTCCTGTCCCAACTGTGGATTTAGTGGAATAGCCAGGATTTCCTGGACTATGTGATCGTCAAAGACATCCTGTAGAAGTGGTAGGCACCATGTCCCTTCAGTGGGGGATATGAAATCCGCCACAAATGGAGGTTCATTTTGCTTAGCCGGTCCATATAGGGTGCCCTTCGGAAGCCACCTGTCCTCCCTAGTTTTGATAGAAGCTCCATTGCCAACAGCCCATCGCATGGCAGGGGATATGACGTCTCGGCCAGCAAGCACGCTGAGCCATCCCCACGAATTTTTTTGACGTTTCCCCGCATTCCAAAAGTCTTGAAGTGGAAAGTAAATTCCCTTGCATAAGCGCCCCCATAGGGAATGTGGATTGGAACTGAGTCGCCAAGCTTGTTTAGCCAACAGGGCTTCATTGAAATCAAGCATATCATGAAAGCCAAGTCCCCCTTTGTCTTTTCTTGATTTGAGCACTTCCCATTGTTTTCAGTGTATGCCCGTTCTTAGCTCACTTGTTTTCCACCAGAACTTTGCGATCCTCTGCTCGATAGACTTGTAGATGGATGTAGGGATTTTGAACACCGACATAGCGTATTGGGGTATGGCTTGGACCACTAACTTCAGGAGGATTTCTTTACCTGCTTGGGACATCAATTTTTTCTTTCCAACCTTCCAATTTCATATTGACCCGCCCCATAACCCATTCAAATATGTGTTTTTGTGAAGCACCCTAATCTGAGGGTATACCTAGGTACTTGCCTATGTGGGCTAGGGTCGGCACCCTCAAAGCTTGTGCCATATTCCTCATTAGAGACTGGGGACAGTCCCGACTGAAGTGGATCCTTGATTTGTTCAAGTTTATTTGTTGGCCTGAGGCCATGCAATACTGGTTTAGCACAAGGGCCAAATTTTGGCTTTCTAGGACTGTTCCATCTAGGAAAAAGATCGAATCATCAACGAAAATGAGGTGGGATAGGGTTGGGCACCACCTGTTAATCTTGATCCCCCTGATACTTCGATCCTCCACTGCTTTCCCAATAAGTGTTGATAGCACATTAACCACCAAAATGAACAAGTAGGGGGATAGAGGGTCCCCTTGTTTGATTCCCCGGGATGGGGAAAGAAAGGTAGAGGCTCACCATTTACCTTGACACTTAGGGAGACCGTTGTGACACATTGCATGACCCACTCCACCCACCTTGCGTGAAAACCCATCTTCAATAGGCAAGCGTCTAGAAAGTGCCATTCCACACGGTCATACACTTTCGTCATGTCTAGCTTGAGAACGGCCTGAGATTTCTATCTTCTCTTTCTAGTTCAGATTTGGTGTAGGACCTCTTGAACCATGTAAATGTTGTCTTGGATGCACCGTCCCCCTACAAAGGCACTTTGTTCTTCTGCAATGAGCTGGGGGAGCAAAGGTATTAGTTTGTTGGCCAGCACCTTGGCAATGATTTTGTACCCGAAGTTGCATAGACTTATGGGGCGATACTGGTCTAAAGATTTAGGATTTTGGGTTTTGGGGATTAAGGTAAGGCTGGTTTTGTTGAGTTCTGGAAGCATGAAACTTGTTCTGAAAAATTCTTGGACTTCCAATACAATGTCCTTCTTTAGGTTTTCCCAATTTTTCTGGTAGAATATGCCATTTAGTCCATCAGGTTCCGAGGCCTTTTCAGCCCCCATTTGGAAGGTGGCTGACTTGATTTCTTCTTCTGAAGGTTCTGCCAACAGCAGCAAATTTATTTGATTAGTCACCACTCGGGGACATTGTTCAAGAATTGGCTAAAAGTCCCGATGGCCTTCCGATTGATATAGCTCTTGGTAATAGGCCTCAATGGTAATCTTGATCCGATCAGGAGTAGAAACCCAGCTGTCATCCGTAGTTTTGAGTCGAGAGATCCTATTTCTTTGTCTTCTTTGAATCATGGTGGCATGGAAGAATTTTGTATTTCTGTCACCATATTTGAGCCATTGGATCCATGACCTTAGCCCCCAAAACAGCTCCTCTTGCCTCCAAAGTGCTTCTATTTCTCCTTTAATGGCCTGAACTTTGGTTCTCTCCTCGGGAAAGTTGTTGCTGTTAATAAGGGATTACAACTCCTGTTTTAGTAGAGTTATTGTCCGCTGCCCATTAGGGAAAGTCTTCTTGCTCCAAGCCATTAAAGATTTAGCCACTGCACGAAGTTTGAGGGGGAGAGTGCGGTCCTGTGATGGTATTGAGTCCCATACACCCTTAATGATCTCCATGCATTCCTCCTTTTCAAGCTAGAAGGACTCAAATTTAAATTCTCTCTTCCTCCTTACCCTTTTAGCCTTCAAGGACAGAAGTAAAGGCTTGTGGTCAGAGCCGAGGGCAGGTAAGGCAACGACTTCAGCTTCCGGGTATAGAACTCTCCACTCCATAGTACATAGTAACCTGTCCAAGCGTTCTTTTATGTTAGCTCGACCCTCTCTGTTGGTAGACCACGTGAAAGCACACCCCTTGCTCTTCATATCCATGAGAGAGCAATCATTTAGAAGGTTCCTAAAGGCTGTCATACGAGATCGATCGGCAAAACAGGCCCCCTTCTTCTCCTAGTGAAAGAGGACTTCATTGAAATCCCCCAAGCACACCCAAGGCAGCCTTGAGGAGGAGCTGATGTGGCGGAATTCCTCCCAAAATTCTAGTCTTCGACTCAGGTTATAGGGAGCATGTAGGAAAGTAATTTGCATAGATTTACCGTCTTCGCGGTTCTTGCACGTGAGATTCATATAATGCTCCGAGTGTGCCTTTTGTAGAATTTCCACCCGGTCGTCCCAAAAAATGGCCAGACCTCCAGCTGTTCCCCTTGGATTGATGACTTCATAGTAGGGAAATTTCAGTTTTCTTTTAATATTCTGAAGTAAGGGCTCTTGGTTATTGGTTTCCATCAAGAAAACCATGGCGGGCCGATGCAAAGCCACAAGGGCTTGCAATTCCCAAACTATCAAGGGTGTACCTGTAACATCCTGAAAATCGACTCAATTTAGCCCGATTTTTAATCCGATTTTGGGAACCGATTTCTCCGTGATATCAGGAATAAATACTTGGACGTCGCCTCATTTATTTTGGGATTTTCCGTTGGACACGGAAGCGTCGGAAAAAGGGAAGAATTGGACCGAGTTTTGGGCCCGCGGGTGGGCCGGCCCAAGACCGGCGGCCCAATGGGCCTTGCACCCATTCAGCCCAGCCCAAGAGGGGCCCAAGTTGGCCCAAGTTCCCCTCCATTTCCAGCCCATGGGCTTCTCTCTTTGGCCTTTTGCTTTGTTGCCCAAGTGGGCATTATTTATGCTTGTTTTTGCTTTGTTTTGATTGGGTTCTTCAACAAGTGGACTTGCCCACTTGCCTTGGCCTTATCCAAGCCTCTAGCAGCTCTTCTCTCTCCTCCTTTCTTCCCCAAATTCGTGCACCAGCCCAGCCATACTCTCTCTCCTTTTTCTCTTCCTTTCTCTTCCATTTTGCTGTTTTTCTTGCTGTCTTTACTGTTTTCCAGCCGGAAAACAGCCTTGCCGCCATCACCGGAGCCGCCGCCACCGCCCAAAGTGTAGTCCCGGGAGTTAGGAAGCCAACCACGCATCCCTCGGTCACCTTTGGTCGCCGTTAGCCGCCCGTTTCGGCCGTTTCCGCTCACCCGCACCGGTTCCGCGTGAATAGTAACCAGCGCTGTTTTTGGCCCATTTCGGCCACCGTTTGTCACTTGTTGTCGTCCCCGAGCTTACCCCTCGTAGCCCTCGTTCCCCTCTACGCGCCGGTGTCGCCGGATTTCCGATCCAAGTAAGTTAACTTCCTAATCCTTATTTAGGGGTTAATCTTGCTTAGGGGTTAATTAGTGTATTTGTGTGTTTTTGATTAATTAAGGTTGATTGGTTAATTAGGCTGGTTAATTAAGGCTGACTAGGGTTATTTAATTGACCATAGTTAGTAATAAAGTAACTAAGGTTAATTAATTAAAGTAACTAAGGTTAGTTTTAAAGTAACCAAGGTTAGAATTTAACTATGGTTAGGTTAATTTGACCATGGTTAGGTTAATTTGTTAACCATGGTTAAGTTTATTTATTTTTATTTATTTATTTAATTTCGGACGAATTTATCGCTCACTGATTCACGTTCACTGACATCGTTCACTTGACATCGTTCACTGACATCGTTCACAGACTGTTCATACGTAAATAAATTTTGGTTTCAAATTGTTGTGTTCTTGGTTGTTATGCTTTTTTGAAGTGCCGATTGTTAATTATATGCGTGAATGATGATGAAATGAATGATCGAAGATTGAGTGGAAGTGAAAGTGTTTGATTTTATTGAGTTATTCCCAGAGAATTAGGGAATGTACGTGATTGTTGATTGGTTGAATTTGGAATTTTGGAATTGTCGAGTGATACCGCATGACATATTACGTGGGTTATTTGAAATGGCATGTCGCATGAGCATGAGTGCATGAGCGATGTTGCATTCACGACCAAGCAAAAGCAAAGACAAGAATGAACTGTTTGCTGAGGTGTTGCATGGTCAGATTAAAGTTGATAGCCCGGTTGAGCCGGATGACCGCCAATCCTTCGGGGTTGTGCCGTGACCATTGGGTCGCCCGACAACGGTGGTCGATGCGGAGTCGCGGTGGAGGCCGGGCCCATGCTCCTTATGGAATGCCGTCGGCGGGGGAGAGCCCATGACGTCGCCGTGCCTCACGGGGGGAGGACGATGCCTGGTTTACGACCAGTTGACCGCCAACCATAAGGTTGTGCCGTGGCCTAGAGGGTCGTAATAATCGGAGCATGTGTGGGCAGTGTGATATGAGAAAGTTTTGTGTAATGCTCTGATTATTTGCATGCCTCTTACCGTTGTTGTGTGAGGCGATTGACGTTTCGCAGTAGCGTGTGCCAAGGCCGGGCAGGTCGCTTGTGATTGCACCCGTTTATTAAACTGTCTTATGTTGTCATTCTCTCCGAGGTGGTATTGCATTGATTGCCGTATTAGGTTGTATGTTAAACTCCCGAGGCGAGCGAAGTTCCTAACCGGGGCTTAGGACTTTAACTTGCCGAGTTTATCTCAACCCGTCGTGGTTAACCTTTTCGTGCCCTAGATGATGCAAAGCACTCCGAGGATCGAAGAGAGCGATCCCTTTGAGGCCCGTGAGTAGGCAGCTGTAGCCTATTTCCTTTTGACGAGCCTTCCCCACTTGTACAGGTTAGGTTAGCTAGGCCGATCCCTTTTGAGTAGGCCTTAGCTTGTCGCCCGTAGTAAGGCGTGTATGTATTTGCCGGTGTGCCGGCTAACCTTCGATATATAAAATACCGTTTGTCTTTCCTCTACCGCCGTTGTTGCTATCCCCGTTGTTTGGTTTGGGAGTTGTTCGTTTCCGCATGTGCTTAATTACAAGATAAAATGAATTGGTCGACGACGCACTGGACGTCGTACGCTAGACCTCAAGTGAAATGGGGTTGCCGCGAGCTCGAGAGTCGGGCGTGACAACCCCGTCGATTTTGGTATCGAGCCCGGTTGGTCGATGGAGTGATAAGGTGCGATGAGTCTTGTGTGGTGCGTGGGGATAGTTAGTAGGAAAGACAATTTCTTTGCTTGCATGTGATTGACTCGCAGGATCCTTCGTGGTCCTTTGTTGTAGGGTTGTCTCATTTTCTAATTCCGTGTGGGGGAATTGGAACGCAGTTAGGAGAGTCCCGCAAGATGAGCAATCCGCATCCGAGTACCCCCGGTTTGAGGACCCCGTGTCGAGGGGTCGAGGAAGAGGACGGCGCAGGTACCGACCGGTGCTAGGGAGGTAGCACCTGAAGACCCGAGGATGGACGGGATTATGCATGCCATTGAGGCTCTAATAGGTCAGCAGGCTCAGACTCAAGCCGCTGTTGCTGCTGTCGCAGCTGCTCCTGCAGCTAGGCCCGGGACTGGTAACCGGCCTATGCATCAGCTGGTGGAGCAATTCATGAAGCTGAAACCGCCCAAGTTTTCTGGGGCTGGCGACCCTGAGACAGCGACCCTCTGGGTGCGGGAGATAGAGAAGACTTTCACGTTGTTGCAGTGTTCTGAGGAGGAAAAGGTGATCATGGCGGCTTACCAACTGCAGGGTAACGCCGGCACTTGGTGGGAAGCTACCCAAGGATGGGTATTTCCCGAGGGTACAGCAGGAGTATGGGATACCTTCGAGAGGCTTTTTCGAGCAAGTACTTCTCGATCGCGCAAGAGAACCGCGGCAGAATTTCGCAGGCCGCGTCGAATCGATGACCGTAGATCAGTACGAGGCCAAGTTTGCAGAGCTGTCAAAGTACGCGCCGCGGATGGTCGAGCACCCGTTGGACAAGGCTAGGAGGTTTCGAGACGGACTGAAGATAGAAATCCGAGACCACTTGGTGTCGGTGAACCTGAAGGATTACAATGAGCTGTATGAGAGAGCTCAGATGATCGAGAGGCACCTTGCTGAGAAGGCAACCGCATCTGTATCGCGGTTTGTGCCTAGCAGAGACAACAGTCGGTTTGGAAAGAAACCGATGGCGGGAGGAAGGTATCCTCTTCCGCCTAATAGAAGGGACGGTGTGGGGAAACCGTCGCCAAGTTCGTTTGGAGGATGCAGAATGTGTGGCAAGAGGCATGGAAATGCCCCGTGTCCCCTTCCGATGGGAGCTTGTTTCGGGTGTGGTCGTGGCCACCGAGTGAAGGATCGCCCACGCAGCCCATGATGCCATTCACGCCACGACCGCCCCGGACCACCGTGGGGAATGTTCAACAGTGGCACCGCATGACCCCGCTCAAGGACGGGTGTATGCAAATCACGAGGAAAGAGGCGGAGGACACGCCCGCCGTGATTACAGTACGATATCTCTACACGACCATGCCGCTTATGCGTTGTTTGATCCGGAGCTTCGCACTCCTTTATTGCTAAACGGTTTGTAGAATTAGTGGGATTAAGACCAGAGCCGTTGGAAACGGTCTTTGTTATTTCTACTCCGTTAGAAGATTCAGTTTTATCTGTAGTAGGATGTGCTAGCTGTAAACTGATTATAGATGGTCGGGAAGGAATAATTGATTTGATTGTTTTAGCGATGTATGACTTTGATGTCATTATCGGTATGGATTGGCTGACCAAGCAAGGAGCTACTATGGATTGTCGGGAGAAGAGAATCCGATTTAATCCGACTGGAGCTAGTAGTTTCCAGTTTGTAGGGAGCCGAGGAGGGTCCTCGATTCCCTTGATTTCTTCTTTGGAAGCAACCAGGTTGTGGGGTCGGGATGTCGAGGCTATTTGGCATCGGTGAGCGATATGTCGAAAGAAGGACCGAACCTGGAGGACATCGCGGTAGTACGAGATTACCCTGATGTCTTTCCAAAGGAATTGCCAGGACTACCCCCAGCCAGAGAGACAGAGTTCGTAATCGAGTTGGCTCCTGGGACGGAACCAATCTCGAAAGCACCGTACAGGATGGCGTTGTCAGAGTTGAAGGAATTGAAGGTGCAGATGCAGAATTATTGGACAAGGGCTTTATTCGCCCAAGTGCATCGCCTTGGGAGCACCACCCCGTTTGTCAAGAAAAAGGATGGTTCGTTGCGGTTATGCATTGACTATAGGCAGCTTAATCAAGTGACGATTAAGAACAAGTACCCGCCGAGGATTGATGACTTGTTTGATCAACTTCAAGGAGCATCGATATTCTCTAAGATAGATCTAAGGACGGGCTATCATCAATTGAGAATCCGAAAAGGAGGACATACCGAAGACAGCTTTCCGTACTCGTTATGGTCATTACGAGTTTACGGTAATGCCTTTGGATTAACAAATGCCCCTGCTGCTTTCATGGATTTGATGAACCGGGTGTTTAAGGAATATTTGGATCGGTTCGTAATCGTGTTTATCGACGATATTTTGGTGTATTCGAAGAGTCCAGATGAACACGAACAACACCTAAGGACTGTGTTGCAAACTTTAAGGAATCACGAGCTGTATGCGAAATTTAGCAAGTGTGAATTTTGGTTGGCTCGAGTGGCTTTTCTAGGCCACGTGATCTCAGCGAAGGGATTTCGGTAGACCCGACCAAGATTGAAGCGGTCATTGATTGGCCGAGACCGACTTCGCAACCGAGGTTCGTAGTTTTCTAGGACCGGCTAGTTATTACGACGATTTGTGGAAAGATTCTCTTCAATAGCTATGCCATTGACACGCTTGCCTGAAAAAGGACAAGAAATACGAGTGGACGGATAAGTGCGAGCGTAGTTTTCAAGAGCTTAAGCATAAGCCGACTACCGCGCCGCTTTGACTATTCCGTCAGCTCGGGAGGATATGAGATTTTTAGCGATGCGTCATACAAGGGACTCGGTTGTGTTCTAATGCAATATGGTAAAGTGATAGCATATGCCGGCAGCGCTTGAGGCCTCACGAGCTGAATTATCCGACACACGACTTAGAGTTAGCAGCCATCATATTTGCGTTGAAGATATGGAGACATTATCTCTCGTGGAGAGAGATTTCAGATTTTCACGGACCATCAAAGCTTGAAGTATCTGTTCTCCCAAAAGGAACCGAATATGAGACAGCGCAGATGGATGGAACTTCTTAAGGAATATGACTGCGATATTCGTACCATCCGGTAAGGCAAACAAAGTGGCGTACGCTTTGAGTCGCAAGTCATCGGTTGCCGTATGATCATTCAGAATGGATTCTCGTTGGAGGGAATCCGCGATTCAGAATTTAGGCTCGAGGTATGCCATCTTTCCGTTTAATGGCTACCCTTAGGATCGAACCCGAAATTCAAGCCAAGATTAAGACAATGCAACCTTTGGACGCCGAGATCCAAAAGATTCTCGCAAATGGACGCGACCAAGAGAAAGTCGGATTTTCAAGTATCCGAGGATGGGATCTTGAAATTCCGTGGACGGTTATGTGTACCAAGCGACGCCGAAATTAAGGAGAGGTTGTTATCCGAAGCGCATCGTAGCGACTACAAGTGTGCATCCCAAGCAGCAGACGAAGATGTATCGAATCGCGCGCGTATTATTGGTGGAATGGCATGAAGCTAGACATCGCCAAGCACGTGGCGAAGTGTTTAACTTGCCAACAAGTGAAAGCGCAGCATTGCAAGCCAGGAGGGTTATTACAACCTCTTGAGATCCCTGAATGGAAATGGGAGCACATCACAATGGACTTCGTGACGGGATTACCAAGAAGTCAGCGAGGTAATGATGGGATTTGGGTCATAGTGGACCGATTGACGAAGTCGGCTCACTTCATCGCCGTACGCAAGGACTTTGCCTTGGAGAAGTATGCAGAATTGTATGTGCGTGCGACAGATTATTCGTCCGCATGGGGTGCCGTGACGATTACTTCGCATCGAGACCCCGCATTTACGGCTGCATTTTGGAAGAGTCTATGACTTCGATGGGGACAAAGCTGCAGATTCGCACGGCCTACCATCCTCGACGTACGGTCAATCGAGAGAACAATTCAGACCTTAGAGGATATGCCGAGAGCCCGCGTATTGGATTTTAAAGGAAGTTGGGAGGAACAACTTCATCTCGTGGAGTTCGCGTACAATAACAGCTTATCAGCAAAGTATCGAATGGCACCGTTCGAAGCTTTGTATGGCAGACCGTGTAGGACTCCAATTTGTTGGGACGAAGTCGGCGAGCGGAAAATTACAGGGCCAGAGTTAGTGCAGCAATCTTTAGACGCCGTCAAGATGATTCGAGAAAGGTTAAAGACGGCTCAGAGCAGACAGAAGAGTTATGGGGACAGACGACGTAGGCCATTGGAATTTCAAGTGGGCAATCATGTGTTCCTTAAAGTATCGCCGATGCGAGGTACATCGCGATTTGGAAAGAAAGGAAAACTGAGCCCAAGGTACGTCGGACCGTTCGAGATTCTAGAAAGGATCGGGAATTTAGCCTATCGTCTTGCACTACCGCCTCGACTTGCTCAAGTGCATGACGTATTTCACGTGTCGATGTTAAGGAAATACGAGCCGGACCCGACGCACGTGTTGAATTTTGAAGACATAGAGGTGGACGACGTGGTGTCGTATATAGAGAGACCGATTCGGATCGAGGACCGAAAAGAACAAGTGCCGAGAAGCAAGACGGTCTCCTTGGTCAAAGTCATTTGGGCAAAGCATCATGGCACGGAGGGAGCTACATGGGAAAGCGAAGAAATCATGAGGCGTCGCACCCCTATCTTTTTGAGGATTAGCATGTCGGTTCAAATTTCGAGGACGAAATTTCTGTAAGAGGGGAAGAGTTGTAACATCTTGAAAATCGACTCAATTTAGCCCGATTTTTAATCCGATTTTGGGAACCGATTTCTCCGTGATATCAGGAATAAATACTTGGACGTCGCCTCATTTATTTTGGGATTTTCTGTTGGATACGGAAGCGTTGGAAAAAGGGAAGAATTGGACCGAGTTTTGGGCCCGCGGGTGGGCCGGCCCAAGACCGGCGGCCCAATGGGCCTTGCACCCATTTAGCCCAGCCCAAGAGGGGCCCAAGTTGGCCCAAGTTCCTCCATTTCCAGCCCATGGGCTTCTCTCTTTGGCCTTTTGCTTTGTTGCCCAAGTGGGCATTATTTATGCTTGTTTTTGCTTTGTTTTGATTGGTTCTTCAACAAGTGGACTTGCCCACTTGCCTTGGCCTTATCCAAGCCTCTAGCAGCTCTTCTCTCTCCTCCTTTCTTCCCCAAATTCGTGCACCAGCCCAGCCATACTCTCTCTCCTTTTTTCTCTTCCTTTCTCTTCCATTTCTGCTGTTTTCTTGCTGTCTTTACTGTTTTCCAGCCGGAAAACAGCCTTGCCGCCGTCACCGGAGCCGCCGCCACCGCCCAAAGTGTAGTCCTGGGAGTTAGGAAGCCAACCACGCATCCCTCGGTCACCTTTGGTCGCCGTTAGCCGCCCGTTTCGGCCGTTTCCGCTCAGCCTGCACCGGTTCCGCGTGAATAGTAACCAGCGCTGTTTTTGGCCCATTTCGGCCACCGTTTGTCACTTGTTGTCGTCCCCGAGCTTACCCCTCGTAGCCCTCGTTCCCTCTACGCGCCGGTGTCGCCGGATTTCCGATCCAAGTAAGTTAACTTCCTAATCCTTATTTAGGGGTTAATCTTGCTTAGGGGTTAATTAGTGTATTTGTGTGTTTTTGATTAATTAAGGTTGATTGGTTAATTAGGCTGGTTAATTAAGGCTGACTAGGGTTATTTAATTGACCATAGTTAGTAATAAAGTAACTAAGGTTAATTAATTAAAGTAACTAAGGTTAGTTTTAAAGTAACCAAGGTTAGAATTTAACTATGGTTAGGTTAATTTGACCATGGTTAGGTTAATTTGTTAACCATGGTTAAGTTTATTTATTTTTATTTATTTATTTAATTTCGGACGAATTTATCGTTCACGGATGACATCGTTCATTCACTGACATCGTTCACCTGACATCGTTTCACTCACAGACTGTTCATACGTAAATAAATTTTGGTTTCAAATTGTTGTGTTCTTGGTTGTTATGCTTTTTGAAGTGCCGATTGTTAATTATATGCGTGAATGATGATGAAATGAATGATCGAAGATTGAGTGGAAGTGAAAGTGTTTGATTTTATTGAGTTATTCCCGAGAATTAGGGAATGTACGTGATTGTTGATTGGTTGAATTTGGAATTTTGGAATTGTCGAGTGATACCGCATGACATATTACGTGGGTTATTTGAAATGGCATGTCGCATGAGCATGAGTGCATGAGCGATGTTGCATTCACGACCAAGCAAAAGCAAAGACAAGAATGAATTGTTTTTTGAGGTGTTGCATGGTCGATTAAAGTTGATAGCCCGGTTGAGCCGGATGACCGCCAATCCTTCGGGGTTGTGCCGTGACCATTGGGTCGCCCGACGGTGGTCGATGCGGAGTCGCGGCTGAGGCCGGGCCCATGCTCCTTATGGAATGCCGTCGGTGGGGGAGAGCCCATGACGTCGCCGTGCCTCACGGGGAGGACGATGCCTGGTTTACGACCAGTTGACCGCCAACCATAAGGTTGTGCCGTGGCCTAGAGGGTCGTAATAATCGGAGCATGTGTGGGCAGTGTGATATGAGAAAGTTTTGTGTAATGCTCTGATTATTTGCATGCCTCTTACTGTTGTTGTGAGGCGATTGACGTTTCGCAGTAGCGTGTGCCAAGGCCGTAGGGTCGCTTGTGATTGCACCCGTTTATTAAACCTGTCTTATGTTGTCATTCTCTCTGAGGTGGTATTGCATTGATTGCTGTATTAGGTTGTATGTTAAACTCCCGAGGCGAGCGAAGTTCCTAACCGGGGCTTAGGACTTTAACTTGCTGAGTTTATCTCAACCCGTCGTGGTTAACCTTTTCAGGCCCTAGATGATGCAGTACCCGAGGATCGAAGAGAGCGATCCCTTTGAGGCCCGTGAGTAGGCAGCTGTAGCCTATTTCCTTTTGACGAGCCTTCCCCCACTTGTACAGGGTTAGGTTAGCTAGGCCGATCCCTTTTGAGTAGGCCTTAGCTTGTTGCCCGTAGTAAGGCGTGTATGTATTTGCCGGTGTGCTGGCTAACCTTCAGATATATAAAATACTGTTTGTCTTTCCCTCTACTACCGTTGTTGCTATCCCCGTTGTTTGGTTTGGGAGTTGTTCGTTTCCGCATGTGCTTAATTACAAGATAAAATGAATTGGTCGACGACATGCACTGGGACGTCGTACAGTTAGACCTCAAGTGAAATGGGGTTGCCGCGAGCTCGAGAGTCGGGGCGTGACAGTACCCATCCCTTGACAGTTCCAACATAGCATTTTCATCTTCCCCGGGGTGGCATTTTAGGGCCAACCACCATAGACCACGACACAACTCTACCCTGTGTGTAGTTTCTCTCTACCCTTCCCCGGGATGGCATTTTACAACAGTTCCAACTATGCACAGGGTAGAGAGAAACTACGCACAGCATTCCATGGGTGGGATTTCCACTAGTCTCATGGTCTATGAAAATAAAATTCTCAGTTATAAAATAGAAGTTAAGATTAGTGGTTCCAAATTATAAACTCATTATTAAACCCCATGGAATACTGAGAGATCGCATGAAGACACAACCTAAGAAAAATACAAAAACTTGTTCTAGATTTTAGGTTGCAGGTTATAGATTTTAGGTTCTAAATTTTACCAACCTAGAACTTAGAATCTACCCGTTGAAACAAGTTCTCTAAATTTTGAAACCGAGAACCTACCTTGCATATCTTGAAATATGGAACCTACAAGTTCCTATTTGTGTAGTTTTCAAGTTCCTAAGTTTCACTTTGGAACCATGCTCACTCTTAGTGAGACTCATCTTTAAAAAAAACACAAAAGAATAAGGGTTGAAAAAGTCGATAATAGAAAAGCAAAAAGGGAATAGTGGATGATTCGGCTCATTTAAAGGGACCGACGGTAGTTAGGGAAAAGAAGAGAGGAAAATAAAGAAGAAGAAAGACGAAAAAAAAGAGGGGTTTTACGGGTACATGCTACGGACGGCTTGCTTATTCAATTCAATTTCGATTAGCAATGCTCGGTAAGTTCTTACGCCTCTCGTTCTTTTAATTGGATTAGTTTTCGAGATAAAGGTTTAAATTCGGAATTAATTGGATTACGCTATTATCTCTGAAAACAAATTTCAGGTTTTGCCTGGGAGTATATAAATGCTACTGTCCTTCGCAAGAGGTAGCCAAAACGGTTTTGCTACATGGCCATATGGAGTCCCAACGACGTGTGTTGGCCTACCTACTCGGCCGTCCTTCGCACCTGCAGTTCTTTTAACCATTTGGATTTTTATTCGACACCCTCAATTTTTTTCATCGCCTTGAAGGATGAGATTCGAAAGGAATTAAGAATGGATCCAAATTTTGTCTGCAGTCCTACTAATGTGACAGAGCAAAGGGATGAGCCTGGTTAAGAAAACTGCAAAGGCATCAGGAGCATTGTTTGATCAAGAACTTGGGAAACCAATAGAGCAATTGAGCATGGTATGCGACCGTAACAAAGCACTTGCATCCTTAGAATCTGAAGAGTGGAGGATCCCTGTTAAGGTCATCTCTTTAGCTTCCTGATCTAATGCTTTTGAGTTAATAAGATCATGCGTTAATATTTAGGAAAGAGGATTTGAGACCGAGATGGAGAAATGGATGGGAGCATGTGACTGCATAGTAGCAAAAGTAGGTCGACGTGTCCTCCCACTCCGTATGTGTTCAATTTATCACTTGAACTTCTGACGTAAATTGCTGGCTCTTACGCCACAAGTAGCTCAACGCCAAGCAATGCAAGCCTTGTCTTTCAATAGCCGGTCAAATGACTAAAAGATCATCAGTCTACCCTGCCTCAATTTATCAAGAAGCGCCCCTTTAGACCTTACAAATACGTTAAACGAGAGTTCTGTTTTCCACAGTAAAGCTCCCATCAGGCAACAATGATTCCGCCTGACCCTAATTAAGCATGCACATTTATTAGCACATTAATAGATCACTTTGATATGCCATTCTACTTAGCACATTCTGGATCGAAATATCGATTCATATCTTTTTGAACACAAAAAAATCTATTCGAACCCAATTAATTAGCGGAAGTGCGATCCTTCCTCCACTAATGCAGAAAATGCTCCACTTTTCCATTCTCATATGAGGTCGCTAAATTTATTGGCAACAGGTTGACATTAATATTTGAGCTTATTAGCTTTCCTCTGTCTTTATGAATGATGGGTCATGGTGCGGGAGGAAGAATGGGTAGTAGACATAAAGCCATGCATTTTGCTTCTATGTTTGTTCGAAGAAAATGCTTAGCCAATTCCTTATGTCTAACCAAAAAAAAAAAAGCTTTCTTCTTCCAATTTGCAATATTCCCATTCATTACTTGTGCTGCTAAATGGGAGGATCCTATCATTGTCCATGAAGGAGAAATCACAAATCGAATTGCCGAATTGAAAACATTGGGAGTTATCACGTATTTTTGCATCGGCTAACTTCATGAGACGGAGATAAGCCTTTAATTGGATCGAATTCCCTTTGCTTCCCAGTTGGCTAGCATTGGCTAGGGATCGCACTTCCTTTAAAAAGAAACTTGTCAAAAGATTCGAGGATATCAGTGAACACGTAAAATGTGCCTTTCTAGCACCCGACCAGCCTGTGCTCGTGGATGTCTTCTACCTTCTGCCATGTTTTAATCATCGTCCATTCCCCCCTCCAACAAGGCACTTCGTTCCAGATTTTTAACTTTCTATGGAAAAATTACCAAAAAATTCATAAACCTATTATATTTATATTAATTCAGTCATAAATCTTTTTTTTTTCAATTCAATCCTAAGATTTTTGTAATTGTGCTAATTCAGTCCATCCGGTGAAATTTGACTGGGTTTGCACTGCCCGTCCGATGAACAATTATTGAATATTTTTTTTTGAATTTTTAATAAATTTTTTTTTTGTCTCTCTTCTTCCTCCTTGGCTTCTTCTCCATGCAGTGGCCGGCAAGGCTTTGGTGAGGGTCATTGGCCACTAGGTGAGGGCCATGAAGCCCTTGCCAACCATCGGCCACTGGCACAGGCTGCGGCCCTCGCCCACCTTGCCGGTGGCCTCGCCCAGATCTCGGCAAGGTCTGGGGGCTACGAGTGAGGCGGATTCTCCCCAATCTGGGTGAGGCCAACCTAACCTTGCCTGAGTTGCAGGCAAAGGCGGCCTTGCCAACTACTGGCGAGGTCGCTTTCGGCCACGGCCCGACTATGGCGAGGCTAGCCTCGCCCAGATCTAGGCGAAGCCTCCTCACTTGTGGTCTCCTAGGCCTCACCCAGATCTAGGCGAGGTTGCCAATGAAGTTGGGCAAGGGCTGTGACCCTCATCGGTGGTCAGCAAGAGCTTCACGGCCCTAGCACAGTGGCCAACGATGGGTGGAGAAGAAGCCAAGGAGGAAGTGGAGGAAAAAAAAAAGGAAAAGAAAAGAAAAAAGAAAAAAATATTAAAAAATTCGAAAAAAATTAAACATTGCTCGTTGAATGGTCCATGGCCACGTTAGCACCAGTTAGCCAAATTTTGCCGAACGGACTAAATTGATACAATTGCAAAAATTTTAAGACTAAATTAGCAAAAAAAAAAATTAAAGACTGAATTGGCACAATTACAATGAGTTTATAACTTTTTGAATAATTCTCTCAACTTTTTATATATAAAAATTGAAAAAGATAGAATAGAAACGACATCTATTCTGTCAATGACACCAAAGGAGGAAGAGGTGGACCATAGAAACGACATATATTCTGTCTATAGAAACGACACCTAATTGAGGTGAGGAACCAAACCATATCGCTTGTTTTATATGGACTGTTTTACTCGAGAAAGATGGTCCACCGATACCAGCAAGGACGCGAGCAACTGAGAAACCGTTTTTTGGATCAGAAAGGAGCAGCCCCAATGGCCCGACGCACTTGTCCACGTAACTTGTGGGGCACGACATGCTTTTTGCCTATATATAACAGCGAATGAATTTGGTCTTTCACACATCAAGTCAAAATAATATAGTGTAGAAAGACGTAGAGCCCCGCTGTTCTAGAGCACAAGTAAGGGCTTTTGTTCCACCAGAGAGGGTATATTTTCTCACCAAATTAATTATTCAATGAGGGGGTTGGCAGGGTAACATAGCTAAAGCTTATGGGGTATTTATATTTGGAGGAGTAGGTGAGCATACTCAAGAAGGAAAAAATGTTTACAAAGAAATGAAAGAATCTAGAGTTATTAATGATCATAAAATTGCAGAATCTAAAGTATAATTATGTTGAAATACCCCATATCACCTGACTATAGGGGTTTATATAAGGGGTGAGTATGGTTTCAATATAGAACCTGGAACCTAATAAGTGAACCAGTGGGAACTTGTTCGGTTCCAGATTTTAAGATATGTAGGGTAGGCTTTGAATTCCTAAAAGTGGGGAACTTATTCGACGGGTAGGTTCCAAGTTCTTGATAGGTAGAACTTGAAACTTTGAACCTAGAATTTGGAATATGGAATCTAGAACCTAGAACAAGTTTTTGTAATTTTCTTTGTTTGTGTCTTCGCGCGATCTTAAGTATTCCATGGTATTCAATGATGAGTGTATAACCTAGAACTACTATTTTAGCTTCCATTTTATGATTGTGACTTTCATTTATTAATGTTTCATATTTTTCGTGTATCTAATAAATTGTGGTTAATTGATTGTAATGGCAATTAGTATTAATAAGAAGGTGATGCTCAACTGCAATCGTTCAATTAATAATACAGGTGGAACCTACGTAAACCTGGAAACCGATCTCAAAACCTATGACAAAATAGGTTCCAGATTTCATATTCCAAGGTACATAGGGTAGGTTTTAGGTTTAAAAAAATAAGGAACATGTTCCAAATGGTAAGTTCTAAGTTATATGTGGAATCTGAACGGAACTTGAAATTGCTCACCACTAGTTTATATGCTCTTGGATACATGTGATATCTTTGTATTTATTAATTTATATTTTCGGGGAAACTTTCTAACATACTATTAAAGTCAAGTTATACCCTAATTTATACATCCTTTATATACATGCAGTTTCTCTCCATCAAAAGAAATCCCACTTCCTTACAAATTTATCTTAAATTTTATTAAATCTGTATCCGATACATAGTGAGTCGAATGATTCATATAAACAAAAGCAACGGATGACATGGTCTATGTATATGTACCTTCCAATTATATTAAATTTAGTGCCTCATGTCAAAAGATACCGAATCGTGAAATGCATGATCCCTAAAATGTCCAAGGAGGAACAAGCAGATAGGTACAAAAATCTCTAATTTTCATTTTCTTCTTTTATTCTTTTGGAGTTTTCCCTTTCATCACTAGATTAGCAACATGTCACATGCGGTGTCTATACTTTAATGGGTCATTTTTTCAGTTTATTCAAAGACATGCCATATCATGAATGGATAGGTTTCCCAAGGAAGGGAAAAGTAAAAAAAAAAATTAAATTAAATTCTAAACCAATAAATACAAGAATTCAGCGTCAGTCGCATCACTTAGGACCATCGACATCCACCTCAACAATTTTTGATTTATTTTGACTGAATAGACTGAATTGGTAAAAATGTAAAAATGTTTAGGATTATATTGATCCAATCAAAAAATTTAAGACTAAATTAATACCAATATAATATTTTTAGTGCTTTTCTTGGAGTTAAATTAGTACTTCAGCCTTTAGGCCACAGAAATCTGACAATTCACTGAGATTAGCATCTCAGAAGTATTCAGATAACATCATCTGTATATAGGGAGGTATATATTTCACGTCGCAAGTCAGAAGATTATTTTACATGTCGTATATTTGTTTACTTGAAAAAAAAATGCAATCCTATTATGAACAAATCTTAGATGTTCAGGGTACCTTCATGAGACAACAATTTTACCATAACCAAATTGAGTATGTATTTGATCTACCTCCTCGATCAATTCCGGGAATACATAACATGCTTGTCAACCTCCAAAGGCAGCCGGTAAAAGCGTAAATTCCATGCCTTAGTGTACTTAACATGCTCGTCAACCTCCTAAGACAGTCGGTAAAAGCGTAAAACTCCATACAATCGAGGGCAGCAGTCAACTGGCTATGCATCCTGATATCCGGTTTGAAAGCTTCACTTTCCTAAGTACGGAATTTAAAGCACAATGATCAAGCTCAACTACAGCTAAGACAACAGATGCAAATTTGCGGCATTACATAGTAAAAGTTCATAGTTACGGAAAGTCGTAGGAGAATCTTGTTCGCATGATACAAGTAGCCTCCTTTGTTGCTGTATGGAAAAGGTCTTTCTACTTCAGAAAAGAAGAAACAGATCGACAAACTATAGGGAAAATAGCAAGACATACATCCAAGTCTGAATTCATACGTAAATGGAAATTCACAAGAGTTACAATGTTTATTGAGTGTGAGAGAGAGAGAGTATGAGGTTCTCATGGAAGGTTTACACACAAGAAAATAAGGTCATTCTAGGATAAAGACAGTCTGACCGAAAAAAAAGAAGAAGCGTGAAGACAGGAGATGCTTTAATAGACAAGACAAAGAAAAGTACAGGACATCACAGTCTGACCGTGTCCAGTGCTATTTTCCCACTCTGGAAGCACTCAAAGTTGATGGCCGCATAATTCTTGAGCTTCCTGTACATTTGTGGCCTTTCTTCGCTTATCAACCCTTCATCTGGCTCGATCTCAGTTCCGGTATCAGGCAAATAAAACACTGCCACTGATATCCTTTCGCTCTGTGAATTCGCTGTCACCCTATGCAATGGACTCTTGAAGATCCCATTACTCATTATCTGAGATGCATCATTAAAGCATAGATTACACTCAACTCACAATTTCCGTAGAGTTACAGATCCCAGATGCAAACATGTCAAGTGTACTAGCTCTGCTGTTGAAAGTTGAATTTTCCATGAGCGATGAGAAAATAAAAGTTATTATTATCAGATTATAATAAAGATTATACTGATTGATGATGGGTGGCTGAAAGTCTACCCTGTTGTGAATGGAAACTTCGCCAATGGCAGAGTAGAGAACTTAAATCTAATGACAAAGTGGTCTTCTAATAGAAAATTAACAAATAGGCCTACCATTTGTCCTCTAGCTCTCTGAAAGATTCAATTCTAATAACTATTAATATGTGCACAGGTGTTGCGTATCAGTGGCCAATTAGACGTTCTTTATTCTCATTACTGCAATTCACTGATTTGCTCATTTCAGTTTCTTTGGTGACACTAACAGTATAGCAATGAATAAACTTTCGCAATTACTAGAATGACAAGTTGTTGCCTTCTTGGATTACCTTGGACCTGTGCTTTCAGATCTATATCAGCTCAGATTTTATTTCTTATAATTTACCTGCATCTGATCACCTACGTTGACAACAAATGCATCAGGAACTATGGGAACTCTGAACCATTGATCGTCTTTAAGAACTTGAAGGCCTTCCACTTCTTCGTCTTGCAAAAGAACCGTGATTCCTGAACCATCTGAGTGAGCCTTTGCACCAAGCACTAAATCAGGTCTCGAGCATGGAGGGTAATGATTAAATCTCGTTGCCATGAATGCTTGGTCTCCATACTTTTTTGAGAAGCAATTCTCTTCCAAATCTAAGGACTTGGCCATGGCCTTCTGGAGAAGATCTATTACTGATTTCACTTCTTTGAAGAATACATCAAGAACTTCTCTGCAAGATAAAAAAGGAAAGCTAATCAATCACACTATGCATCAAGAACTCCATATTTTTTGTTTTTTGATCGGTAAGAACTCCATAGTTTGCTGCAAATAATATGTAAAACTTCAAATTCATGTGCTTTCTACCAAATCGTTTGCTCTCTGTCCACACAGGTACATGTATCGGCATGAGACGAGAAATCCAAAGGACAGATGAAGATATAACAACAGATACCAAGGAAAGCACCTGAATTCTTCTGGAGTTTCAGGCCAAAGTTTGAGCTTCCTCGAATCCAGTGGAAGTAAGTTGAGGAATAAACGTTTAGACCAGTCGAGAACTTGCTCATCAGAGAGTATAGGGTCAGTCCCATATCCTTCGATGTCAGCAGGATCTCGAGCATACTTTTGCTTCTCTTCTGTAGGAAGTGCAAAGAACTCCTTTGCCATCACTCGAACCTTTTTCAAGAACGAGGTTGGAATGCCATGTCCTATTGCCTAAGAGAACAGAATTCCAACCATTATTTTCATATTCTTACCTAGCTTGAGAAACAAGAAAATTGAATTACTGCAAGAACAACTAAAGTTATTTGGAAAAGTTGCACAATTGTCCTAAATTTTGTGTAAGGAATGCAATCATTTCAATTATGTCATAAATTTTCATTAAAAAGTGCAATCAAGTCCTTTCAATGAACAATATTTAAAATTGCTTGTGTCACTCAACAAGTGCTTATGTGGCATCCTGAAATTGCAATTTTCAACATAAGTTTATGACTTAAATGCATTTTTCGATAAATGTTGAGGATTTAATTGAACTTATGAAAATGTTTAGTACTCGATTGAACTTCATAATAAGGGTGTATAACTTGATTAAAACAATTCTAAGATTTAGGACTCAATTGTATTCCATACATAAGATTTAAAACTTAGGGCGAAGTTTACCCAAAATATATTGGTCATAAAACTATTTTTATCCATGTGTTAAGCTGGTGAAAGCACTCTTACCTGGAAGCAACCCCATTCCCCAAGAGCAGACTTTAGTTTTTCTAGTTCATCTTCTTGTTCTTTCCCAGAACACGTCGAGGACACTGACAGAAGTAGATTCAGATCAACGACTGGTACTTGAGCTAGTGGAAAAGATTCGACCGGACCAACACTGCCTCCTTTGACGATATATCTAGGAGACAGACCGTCAGCATCGATGGACAACTTTTGGACATTTTGGGACAAGGATGACAAACTGGAGGGTTCATGGACTCTATCCATGGTACAAATGAAATGAGCATGCAGCTGAGAAGGCGAGGTGATACAGAACACGTCTTTGGTACTTATAATTGGGAAATCGACAGAAGCTGACACAAGAGGGATCTATTCTCTTCAGAAATCTCGTTATGCCTTCGGGAGAAAGTCAACTGTGAAAAATAGCTAAGAGACAAATTTGGACACTTCTGCGTATATTGTAATACGTCAATTAATATATGATTCAAAGGCATTATAATGTATGCTCTCTCCCTCTCTCTCTCTTCCTCTCTCTCTCTCTCTCTCTCTGTGGATTGATTCTCTTCAGAAATCTAATTATGCCTAGGAATAAAACAACTGTGAAAAAGAGCTAAGAGACTAATTTAAACACTGCTGCTTATCTTTTATCATGTCAATTAAAACATGATGCAAGTGCGTTGTACTATATTCTGTCTCTCTCTATCTCTCTGGATTGATCCTCTTCAGAAATCTGGTTATGCTTTTGGTAAAAAGACAATTGTGAAAAGGAGTACTTCTGCTTATCTTGTAATATCTCAATTAATAGATGACGCAAAGGCATTGCAATATATGCTCTCTCTCTCTCCCTCTCCCTCCCGAATTTTATCAGTGGATAAAGAAAATGTTCAGTTTCGATCCATGCGTTTCATCATGTTAGCTGCTGAGACCGGCTACACAACTAAAATTTAGAATTTGCCTTATGTTCAGTTTCAATCCATGCGTCTTTTCATGTTAGCTGGTGAGACTGGCTAGACAACTAAAATTTAGAATTTGCCTTCACTTCTCCTTGATTAAATATAGAATCTATTACTCATGAAACTAGTATCGACATGTCAATCAACGGAAAGAATCTCATCTACATAATGCACGGTATGCTAGTGAGATGTCATCAACAATTAGGATTCGATTCCTGAAACTTATGTACATTGGATACGTGCAGTCACATGCTGTATTTTCTTATTAATGATAATATAGCACAGAGATCAGTTCCAAGTAACGCATATAATGCAACACTTTGGACGGGTTTTCAAGCTAATTACTCTTTCGGGGAGACTTTGACATGAGGTCCTGACTCCCGAGGACTTTGCAGAGGACTGAAATGATTGGTCCGGAAGCATAGAGTTAACACAATGCATAGAGGAGCTATAACCACATTAACAGAGTACTTCAATGTAGCAGCAGAAAGAGAACAGTTTAGGCATACCAAAGAGATGAGTAAGACTAATAAAGTAGTTTTACAATCTGGTCACACAAATTTCTAAACTTTTTTTTTTTGTCTCTTATAAAATTTTTGTAACAATTAAAATTTTGCATTTGGGAAATTATTGTATTCCTAGCTATAAAAAAAAGTTATTTTAAATGACGAAAAATTGTCACTTAAGACTTTATCATACTCCTAGATATAAAAAAAATTAATTTTAAACATTTATTTTGAGAAATGCGCAATCAGGAGATATATTATCTTTTATTTGTTCTTTTGTGAATTTTTTGTGATGATCTAAAATTGTCACTCGAGAACTTCTCTTTAGTCTTTAATTCATCGGCTATGTATATGGTCCGCCCAACATGGGAATGGGCACATGCAAGATAATGATATCTAGTCCTCTGTCCTCCAATTAATCTCGTTAGGAATAGGGCTCCAATTAAAATAATAATAACATGGATAAGCTTTCTTTTAAAAAATAAGTTTCTTCCAGCATAGTATTCCAGCAAACTAGGAATGGCTGTATAAATATATGGTCCGCCGTACATGCAAGATAATGATTTTTTCTAGTTTTCTCTCCTCAATTATGGATATCATTATGAATAGGGTTCCAATTAAAAAAATATAACCATGTGTCAGATTCTTTTGAAAAATAAGTTTTTCAGGCACAATATTCGACCTTTGCTTGGCGGACCAATTGGGATTGATATCTGCCAGTTTTTCTAATGATAATGTCTAATTAATGATTACATAGCCAGCTAATCAATTGTCGCTTCTCGAATCCGCTCTTTTTAATACATTGGACTATACGAGGTAGCGACTACCTACGTTTTCCTTGTTCCATAAAAGAAACGGTAGGTAAATGCTATAATGTATTGCTTAAGGTTGAGACAAAAGGAGATTAATGTGGAGTACCTATTGAGCCTTGATCTTTCGTGCGTGCTTGTTGTGGATTTCATGTACTTAATTTCAAGTTAAATTATCAGATTAAACCTAGAAAATAACTTGTGGTATAAGCATCATGTGACATTAATGCGAAATCATCGATAAGAATGATGAAAGTCTTGGCTATTTGTTAAAGGTGCATATTGAAAAGATACACCCATAATGATAATCTCCCTTAACCCTATTTTTACTGATGATTCGTCATTTTACCACAAGAGATCAACAATATTTTGGCCAGAAACCGTGTTCACGTGCTGTCAAGTTAGTTTTTTTAACCTGGCCTAGACTTTGTAGAAAGTTAAACAATGATAAAACGGAAGACATAAATAGGGAATTTTTTTATATGATTCGATATATTAAATGAGTGGATAGAGAGCTTATTTATAGGCTTAAATAGGGGAAATCAAAGGAAATCAAAATCAGCTGTACATAATCAAAATAGAGATAGAAAATCAGAGGAGAGGAAATATCTTAAATATCTCTAAAAGATATTTAATTTCCTAATATTGCTAAAATGGATGATCCAAGCAGCCTCTATAGTTTTTTATATTCTGCTCGTCGTGAGGAACCTGTAATGGTGAAAGGCTTCTTTTTGCCGCTGGAAACAAGTAAATTTTTGAAAAGGCTATGTCTATATATCGATGAAATGAGTACTAAAAGTAACTAGTGCGCACGCATCGTAATTTTAACTTTGCTTGTATACTTTATCTCTCATTGATCACTGGGTACTATATAATCATGGAGGGTGAAAATGTTCTACTAAACAGCGAACCCTAAATATTTTGGGCCACTGCTCATACATTATGCCTGTTAGGTAGCTCTTGCGCTGTGAAATCCTGGTTTAGATACCATCAGTGATAACCTGAACCTGATTCCACTTGAGGTCTCTGTTGTGAGTATTCAAGTGGTAACCTGTTGGAATGGATATCTCAATTCCAGGTGCAGTTGGGTTGTATGCATTGAATTTTTGACAAGCATTACTTTTCCTTTCGTGGGAGAAGGGAGAAACTAGGGAATTGTTTGTTCTAGTATATCAGCACTACTGTTTCAGTGCTGCTTTTGCATGATGTTTGGGGTTAAACGCCGCCTTCTTGTTCTTGCATATGATCTTGGTTGTCTGAGAAATCGTCACACTAAAAAAGGCCTTGGCCTTAGGGAAGTTGTTGTACCAATTGTCTGATAGCTGGTGATATGCAATACTCTTATCTGCCTAGGCCACTGGGAATCTGGCAGGTGATTTGACTCAGCATCTGAGTGAACGGTTCAGAGAGATCATTTTGTCTATATCATCTCTTCATTTTTGCCAGTAGAGGGCATGCAGTTTGTGAGATCTTTGGGAGATGAAAAGATAATTTCCGGGGTACCTCATTAGCAAAGTGTTGAGCATCTCTTTCAGCAAGGAACATATCCATCTTTCCACGCAGACATTTAATGATGTGAAATAATACGAGATCTAAAATGAACTGCTAAGACACAACAATTAAGTGTACTGATAACAGTTTGCTGCAACTGATGTAACTCTAGTTGACGCAGGCTGTATCAAGCGGTATTTTCCCAAGAAAGCACACAAGGTTGACAGCGCTATTTTCCCTTGCACTATTTTGAAAAGGCTATGTCTTTATATCGATGAAATAAGTGCTAAAAATAACTAATGCGCACACATCATTATTTTAACATTGGTTGTGAAAGCGCTTTATCTCTCATTGATTTCTTGGTACTACAAAATCATGGATGGTGATAACTTTCTGCTAAACAGTGAACCTGTTTCAGTTCGGCTTTTGCATGATGTTCGGGGTTAGACACTGCCTTCTTGTCCTTGCATGTTATCTTGGTTGTCTGAGAAATCGTCAGACGCTAAAAAAGGCCTTGGACTTTGGAAAGTTGTTGTATCAATTGTCTGATAGCTAGTGATATGCAACTCTTATCTGCTTAGGCCATTGGGAATCTGGCAGGTGATTTGAATCAGCATCTGCGTGAACAGTTGGGAGCGAATCATTTTATCTGTGTCATCACTTCATTATTTGCCACTAGATGAAAAGACAAATTTTCAGAGTACGCTCAATAGAAAAGTCTTCTGCATCTCTTTTAGCAAGGAATGAGTCGGTCTTTCAATGCAGATATTTGATGATGTGAAACAATACAACGAGAACTAAAAATCAACTGGTAAGACAGGTTACACGACAATTAAGTTCACCAGTAAGATTTCACTGCGGTGATATAACTCTAGCCTGTGTCAAGCGCTATTTTCCCAAGAAAGCACCCAAGGTAGACGACCATGTAATTTTTCAGTTTTTTGTACATCTGAGGCCTTTCTCTACTTACTTAAGTGGCGAGAATGGGGAGCAAATGCCTCAAAAGGAAACAATATGGACCATAAACTTATGAAAATCATTGAATTCAAACGTCTGCATGGTGACGTTTCCATAGAATTAACTCCAGAAAATTGCTTATACAATGCATATGATCTGGCAGTTCTATATCTCAAAGGTAAAGGACTTTGCATTTGGCAATTAAATTATATCGCTTTTTGATAGCTGTGGTATGTCATGTTATATTACATTAGTTTTTAGGCCTCACTGCCTCAGAGAGCAGCCAATTCATTCAGATTAGATCTCCGAAGTATTCAGATAGCATCATCTGTAAATTAGGGAAGTACATTCTACATGTCGCAGGTCGGGAGATTACATAACGTGTCAGGTGTTTTGCTTAAATTAGAAAAGTATTCATTATATTGTAAACTAATCTGAAATGCTCAGGTTACCTCGATGCAAGAACAATGTTACCACAACCTTAATGAATTTGTATTTTGTCCTCTTACTTGATCAATTTTCACATTGTGTTGTCGTGCGAGGGACACACCATCCGCAAAATTTAAAAAATCAACCATGTTTCATGAATATATTTAGAAACATGCTTGTCAATCTCCTATGACAGCCAGTAAAAGCTGATCAGAGTAAAAATCCATGTTGAATAAATAAACAATCAAGTGCAGTATTCAAAAATTACAGCATGCAACTGGCTATGCATGCTGATATCTGGTAATTTGCAGCATCACATCGTAAAATTTCATAGTTATGGAAGCTTTTAGGAGAATCATGTTAGTATGATTACAAGTGGCCTCCTTCGGTGCTGTATAGAAAAAAAAACTTTCTACTTCAGAGAAAAGAAGCAGATCAAATGACCAAGGGAAGATCAAAAAATTTTCATTGCAATTATAATAGTAATTCCAAATCTGGTTACATATGTAAAATGGAAATTTACAAATGGCTTAGTGTCTAGTGTGAGAGAGAGTATAACGTTCTTATTGGAGGAGTCTTGGAAACACACAATAAGTTCTTTCAAGTATAGAAGACGGGATTTGACCAGCCAAAAAAAAAGGAAAAGTATGGAAGACAGGACATCCTTTGATGGACAAGACCCAGAAAAAGACTGGACATCATAGTCCGACCGTGTCAAGCGCTGTTTTCCAACTCTGGAAGCACTCAAAGTTGATGGCTGCATAATTCTTGAGCTTCTTGTACATTTGTGGCCTTTCTTTGCTTATCGACCCTTCATTTGTCTCGACCTCAGTTTTGGTGTCCGGCAAATAAAACACTGCCACTGATATCCTTTCGTTCTGTGCATTTGCAGTGACCCTATGCAGTGGACTCTTGAAGATCCCATTACTCATTAACTGAGATGCATGATTAAGCCTAGATTATAGTCAACTCACAATTTATATAAGTTACAGACAACAGATGCAAACATGTCAAGTATACTAGCTCTGCTGTTGAAAGATGAAGTTTCCATTAGCTATTACATTTTTATCATCAGGTTATGGTAAAGATTGTACTGATTAATGATGGAGGGCTACTCTAATGCTAATAGGAATTTCGCCAATGGCAGAGTAGAGAACTTAAATCTAATGACAAAGTCTTATAATATAAAAGTAATAAATAGGCCTCCCATTTGTCCTTTTGCTCTTTAAAATCATCACATACAAAATTTTAAGTGCGCGGGGGCTGCTTATCAATACGGACAAGTCAACATTCTTTATTCTTAGAAAATATCACAAAAAATCTCAAATTATGCCACTTTAGATAATTTTATCTTAAACTTTTTTTGTGCTATTAAAAACCCCAAACTATATGACTTGAGACAATTTTACCCTAAACTTTTTTTTTGTCATAAAAAATCCCAAATTATGCCACTTGGAACAAATTTATCCTGAACTTATTCTTGTGCCATAAAAACCCCTAAACTATACCACTTGATACAAATTTACCCCAAACTTTTTGGCTAAAAGACATTTTCATCTTTTTCCTTTTTTCTTTTTTTTTCCTTTCTCCTCTCTTCCCTCTATTGGCCATGGCAAAGAGAAGCCGGCCAGGGCAACCCTCGTCGGCAGTAGAGTCGGGCGAGGGCTGCCCTCGCCCGACATCGTGAGGGTCGCCCAGCCAAAGTTGGCGAGGGTGGCCCTCGCCCGACTCAAGCGAGGTACCCCTTACTAGATCTGGCGAGGGCGACCCTCGCTGACTCGAGTGAGGGCCGCCTTGCTTGCCCAGGGCGAGGGTCGCCTTGCCTACCCAAGGTGAGGGCCGCCCTAGCTTGGCTCTACCACCAGCGAGGGTCGCCTTGCCTACCCAAGGTGAGGGCCGCCCTAGCTTGGCTCTGCCACCAGCGAGGGTAGCCCTTGCAGCTTCCCTCTGCCATGGCCGGTAGAGGGAAGAGAGGAGAAAGAAAAAAAGACAAAAAGACAAAAATGCCCTTCAACAAAAGAGTTTTGGGTAAATGTGTCCCAAATTGCATAGTTTTGGATTTTTTATGGCACAAGAAAAAATTCTAAGTAAAGTTGTCCCAAGTGGCATAATTTAAGATTTTTGATGGTACAAAAAAAATTCAGGATAAAATTGTCCCAAGTAGAATAATTTGAGATTTTTTTATGGTATTTTCCCTTATTCTTATTACAGCAGTTCACTGATTTACCCATTTCAGTTTCACAAGTGATGCTTCATTAAAGCAAAGAATAGACCTTTTTAATCAAATTGCCTTATGCTAAACTATTGTTGCTAATTGTTCAAGATGCTTACAAGAATGGCAAGTTGTCGCCTTGTTGGATTACCTCCTACCTGTGCTGTCAGATCTATATTAGCTCATACTAAATTTATAATTTACCTGCATCTGATCGCCTACGTTGACAACAAATGCATCAGGAACTATAGGAACTCTGAACCATTAATCGTCTTTGAGAACTTGCCGACCTTCCACTTCTTTGTGTTGCAAAAGAACTGTGGTTCCTGAACCATCTGAGTGAGCCCTTGCACCAAGTACAAAATCAGGTCTCGAGCATGGAGGGTAATGGTTAAATCTCGTTGCCATGAATGCTCCGTTGGCATACTTTTTTGAAAAGCAATTCTCTTCCAAATCTAAGGACCTTGCCATGGCCTTCTGGAGAAGATCTATTACTGATTTCACTTCTTTAAAATATTCAGCAAGAACCTCTCTGCAAGATAAAAAAGGGCAAGCTAATCAGTCAAACTATGCATCGAGAACTCCGTAGGCTGCAAATAATATGTAAAACTTCAAATTCATGTACTTTCTTCCAAATAGTTCGCTCTCTGTCCAAAGACCAGACGAAAATAAAATGACAGATACCAAGGAAGCACCTGAATTCTGCTGTCGTTTCTGGCCAAAGCTTGAGCTTCCTTGAATCTAGTGCAAGTAGCTTAAGGAATAAACGTTTAGACCAGTCAAGAACTTGCTCATTGGAAAGTATCGGGTCGGTCCCATGTCCTTGGAGATCAGCAGGATCTCGAGCATACTTTTGCTTCTCTTCCACTGGAAGTGCGAAGAACTCCTTTGCAATCCTGCGGAACTTGTCCAAGAACGAGGTTGGAATGCCATGTCCTATTGCCTAAGAGAACAAAATTCCGACTTTTTCTCATATCCGTACCTTCCTCGAGAAACAAGAAAATTGTATTACCACAAGAACAACTAAAATATTTTGGGAAAATGGCACAGGAAATCCTAAGTCTTGAGAATGGAATGCAATCAAATCTTAAAATGTTCAATTCAATTCTAAACTTTTAAAAAAAGTGCAATAAGGACATTTTGATGAACTGTACCTGTTATTGCCTATGTTGATGACTTAGTTAAATCAATTGAAAGATGTATGACTCGATTGCCCTCAATGAACCAATTGGAAATTTATGATGAATTGCATTCTGTACATCGGACTTGTGATGCGTTTTTCTAAAAATATTTTGATTGTGGAACTATTTTCTTCTTGTGTTAAGGTGGTGAAAGGCCCTCCTACCTGGAAGCAACCCCATTCACTAAGAGCAGACTTCAGCTTTTCTAGTTCATCCTCTTGTTCTTTCCCAGAACACTTCAAGGACACTGAGCGAAGTAGACTCAGATCAACGATTGGTATTTGAGCTATCGGAAAAGATTCAACTGGACCAACACTGCCTCCTTTGACGAAATATGCCAGAACCGGTTCCTCGGCAGCAGTGGACAACTTTTGGACATTTTGGGAGAAGGATGACGAACTTGAGCGTTTTTCGACTCTGACCATGGTGCCAATAGAATGAGCATGCAGGTTGAGAGTTGAGGTGACACAGAAAACATGGGCAGTACTTATAATTTGGAAATGGATTCGAGATGGATTGATCCTCTTCGAGACCTGGTTAATCCTTTGGAAGAAAGACAACCATGAAGAGCTCTAGGAGAGCAAATTGGACACTTCTGCTTATCTTGCTTTATTTCAAACAAACATGTCAATCAATATACGATGCAAAAGCATTGTCATATGTTCTCTCTCTCTTTCTCTCTTCTTGTTGCCATACAACATACACGTTTAAATTTCTTTCCTTATTTAAATTTTATCAGTAAATAAAGAATATATTCAGTTTCGATGTATCGATCTTGTCACAGTAGAAATTTAGAGTTTTCCTTCGCCTGCCCTTGATTAAATTTAGAATCTTGAACTCATCAAATTAGTACCAACATGTCAATCAAAAGAAGCTGACTCATTTACACAAATGCATGGTATGCCTTTGAGATGTCATCAACCACAAGGCACTATAATCGATTCTTGAAACATTTGTACATTCGATGATGAAGAATATATCATGTCATCAAAATGAGGTCAGGAGGATATGTTTAGAATGGTGGAATCCTTTTTCAATCAAGGTATGTTTGACCCCGATTTGATTAAGACACATATTACTCTCATTCCCAAAGTGGCAAACCTAGAAAGTATTACTGAATACAGGCCCATTAGTCTTTGTAATTTTAATTATAAAGTAATTGCAAAGGATATGGCTAATCGACTAAAGCCTTGGTTCCTACAAATTATCTACCCGGAACAAAGTGCCTTTGTAGGAGGCCGACAGATATAAGAAACATTTTCATTGTTCAAGAAGTCCTTTGTTAGTTAAGGGTTAGGAAAAGAAAGAGGAAATTCCAAGCTGTGTTGAAATTGGATATGCAAAAAGTGTATAATAGGGTTGAGTGAAATTTTCTCTGTGATTGTATGTTGAAGATGGGATTTTGTGTGAAATGGGTGCAGCTAGTAAAATTCTGTGTGTCCTCCATCAGTTTTAGTGTTAGAGTAAATGGGGAATCATGTGAGGAGTTTTATCCTACAAGAGGAATTAGACAAGGCAATCCCCCATCCCCCTATCTTTTCATAATAGTGGCTAATGTTCTATCCTCCCTTATGCACAAAGCTATGAATGATGGTAGTATAAAAGGAATCAGGCTCAATCCTCATTGCCCTGTTTTGTCACATCTATTATCCGTGGATGATGCCATTTTTTTCTTGGATGGTACAATTAGAGAAGCCCAAAACCTTGCTAATACACTTAACTGCTACTACATTGCTTCCGGCCAATCTATTAACTTAAACAAGTCAGGGGTATATTTTGGGAATAGCTATCCCCAGGAGCTAAAAATGAACATTGCGACAGAATTAAGAGTTCCTATAGTGGAGAAAATTGGAAAGCACTTGGGAATTCCTTTTGACTAGGGTCAAACAAAGAAACAAATGTTTGCCTGGTTGCTAGCTCGGTTTGACAGGAAGTTAGAAGGTTGGAAAGAGCAACTAATATCAAAGGCAGGTAAAGAGGTGCTGCTTAAAATGGTCGTTCAGGCCCTACCACAGTACGCTATGACCATCTTCAAATTCCTCTTTCAGTATGTAGAGCAATAGAAAACAGAATTTCATCGTTATGGTGGAAGCAAAATGTGAGGAATAAAGGCATTCATTGGAAGAAATGGAATCTTTTGAAGACTAGGAAAGATAAAGGGGGCCTATGTTTTAAAGACCTAGCTGATTTTAATCGGGCTATGTTGGGGAAACAAGCTTGGAGGCTAAGTAAAGCTCTAGAGGCCTTGTGGAGCAGAATTTTTAGAGGCCTCTATTTCCCTCATGGAGATTTCTGGAAAGCTAATACAAGTACTAGACCATCCTGGGGTTGGCAAAATATACTGATGGGAAGATAAGCGATATAATCAAAATTAAGATGGGAGGTCGGAGATGGTAGGAGTATAAATTTAAGAGATGATAGATGATTGAACTCTGGCAAAATAGGAGGACTAGCAAATTTGAATGACCCTAAGCTAGAGGTGGATTTAATTACTCCAGGCTCACGTGAATGGAATTTTCAACTGCTGAATGAGAAATTTGATAATTACATTGTCCAAGAGATCTTGGTAACCCCCCTAAGTTTGAATTTGAAGCCGGACAGACTAGTGTGGACATCAAGTAAATCAGGGACTTATAACGTGAAGAGTGATTATAATAAATTGTGCAATTCCGAGAAGGCAACACAAGTTAATTATGCTTCATCATCATATCACGTTCCTAACAGATTATGGACTGAAATCTGGAACCTACAGACTCATCCCAAAGTCAAGTTTTTCATGTGGAGTGCATGCAGTGAAGGGCTTGCTACAAAAATCAATCTCCACAGAAGACAGATTGTACTTGAACCAACATGCTCTGTTTGTGGCCAATTCCCAGAGTCGATAGAACACTTATTCCTATTATGTGGTTGGACAAATGACCTCTGGTTAGACTCAAGGGTAGCAATCAACATTTCCCCTACGTCTATTTCAAGGAAGGATAAGTGGGTTTACGAGTACCTAAGCTCAAGCGTTTCGAAAAGGGAGAAGGCTGTCTTCGCAAATGTTCTATGGCTGATCTGGAAGGCTCGAAATGTGTTGATTTTTCAAGGCAAAAAGCCAAACTCGAGCTCTATCATCAGCAAAGCTAGTTTAATGCAATAGTTGTTTGAAAAATGGAATCCCAAAAAGGAAAAGACAGCTTCTGAGCTTACCGCGAAGCAAACCTAGTCTCCTCCAGATCGAGGCTCGCTGAAGTTGAACGTCGATGCTTCCCGGAAGGACTCAGACATGGAGGGATCCGTTGAGGGGATTTGTCGAGGGAGCGACAGGGTGTGCATCGATGGATTCGCAAAAAAAATTCATGTGCAATCGGCCTCTGCAATGGAAACCTTAGCTGTGAGAGAAGCTCTGCTTTGGATGAAGAAGTTTCGTAGCTCAGGGGTGGGGAAAGTACATGAGTCCCGAACTGATCTTCAGGTGCATCTAGTGATTGATAGCTTATCAATCATGGAGGCCATTATGGACCAGGAGGACGGTCATGGGCTTGTCGACCAGCAATGATGGATTGCTGCAAATTAATGGCTGAATTAGAAAACATAACTCTAATGTTCAAACCAAGAGAAACTAATTGGGCCACGAATTAGATAGCCAAGGCCCATAGCTCGGGTCTCTCCCAACTAACTGGGTCTCAATGCCCCTGCATTCTCTTTAACTTATTTTATGTTTAGACTATGGAAATGACTGTCATCATTCAATTTCGTAGCAAGAAATGAAGTATTTTTTGACAGAAAAAAAAAGAAAAAGGTGACTTTACCAGATGGGTTTTCAAGCTCATTACTCCTTCACAGAGACACTAGTTCTAGACTCGTGTGGACTTCGCAAAAGACTTGAAATAATTAGCTTAGAAGCAATAGACTGAATACAATGCATGTTGGAGATAGAACCATGTTAATGGTGTATTTATTTCATGAAAAATAAATAATTTGGAAAATATTTTCTAAAATGATTAGTTATATCGTTTGAAATAATTAGTCAATTAAAATATTTTTTATTGAAAAAATTTATGTTTAATGGTGGACTTACAAACACATGTCATTCATCTTACGGTGAAAATGCTGAATTTTTTTTTTTTTCCTTTGAGGTGGACTTACAATAATCCTATGAATTTACAACCATGTGGTTGGTATTTCAACAATAAATTTGAAAACTTTCAACTATCAATGCATCGTGGAACTTATTGTAATAAATTTGGATTCTAAATTTCGAAGTCAATCATCAAAAGAATTTGCTACATATATTACCAGAGATTTTGCTAGGATTAGAAATATTCTGAATACTGTTCCAGTGTAGCTCTTGCATGATGTTAGTGGTTGGCCACTGCCTTCTTATACTTGCGTGCGATCTCGGTTGCCCGCTAAATCATCAGACATTAGAAAAGGCCTTCGCCTTCTGGGAAGTTGCAGAACCAATCGTTTGATAGCTGGTGACGTGCAATATTCTGTCTGTTTATTTGAATCAGCATCCGTTCGAGCAGTTTGGAGGGAACCATCTTGTCTGTATGAGTCGCTTCGCCATTTTCCAGTAGAGGGCATGCAGTATGTAAGATCTTTATGAGATCAAAAAGCCGGTTTTGAAAGAGCACCCTCATTAGCAAAGTTCTCTGGATCTCCTTCGGCAAGGAATGCGTCAGTCTTTCAATGAAGATGTTCCATGATGTGAAAACAATCCTACGAGATCTATAAATCAACTGCTAAGACAGGTTATGCGATGATGATGTTTACCGATAATATTTCACCACGACGATTTTCACCTCTAGCGTAAAGCAGGCTGGATCGAGAGCTATTTTGGCAAGAAAGCACTCGAGGTCGACGGTTGTGTGATTCTTCAGTTTCCCTCATCAACAAGATCGGGTGGCGGGCGGGCAACTCTCGTGACCGCCAGGCGAGGTACGGCCACCCCTCACGCACTGGTGGCGAGCAGCGGTGCCACTGCACGCAGAGGGGCTGCCGTTATTTTAACATTTGGGTCTTGAACGAAGGGAGTTTTGTGAGAAGGTCAACTGTCAACTTCACTCCCGCTGAGAACTCGAACTCTCCTGAAAGTCGGGAAAGGACTAAGGCTGCATTTGGTTCAGTTTTGAAGCCGGCTTTCAGTTGAAAGCCGGCCTTCAAAATGCTGAATGCTAATATTAATTTTTTCCTTCCAAAACTATCCTCACTAATTCTTCATATTTCCGATTTTGTCCCTATTTTTTTTTTTATTGAGAAAGGAGCAACCCTTCGTCGGTCCAGCAAAGGGTGTAGTCCAATTTTCAAAAAAAAGAAAAAAATATATATATACACATATATTATACCCTCAAAGTCCATTACGAAAGTTTTCTTACCAAACACACATTCAACTCAAAGTCTATTTGCAAAGAAATTTTATTAAATACATTGCGATTAATTCCCAAGAATTTTCGGCAAAGATTTACGTTAGTAAAAGTACTCGTTTGCAAAGTTGAACCAAACGCATCCTAAGCAAGATATAGAAACCCTTTTGACTTTCATAGATTGATAGAAAAAGTAAGTATTAACGGACAAGTTATAGTAACTTTTCATATCATCAAAACCCATTTAATTAGTCACTTTCAACAATTGAATTCCATCTTTTTAAAGATTCAGGTAGAGATGATTAATTTCAGGCACGAAAAATCTGAAAACGAATTGAAATTTATGGCAGGATAAATCAAACAACAAATCAGTCAATTTCAATATAAAGAGATGAGAATGTACGCAATATGCGGAGCTTATCCATTTTACTTAGGAAGTTCCTCATGTAAAGAAATAATAATGGCCTATTTTGGAGCTACCTTGACAAATATTATATAGAAAAAAGAAGAAGAAATAATGGAATATTCCGAGGCTCCCAAGTTTAATTCAGAGCCACAATCTTGATCTTCCGTGGCCACCTCAACCTCCTCGCAAGTCTCAGGCAAAATGCCACGCCCCCTGCTCGTCCCTCCTCCGCCTTCAGTTTCACTGACCAATTCCAAGCACAGACGTAAACGAAAAGAAGAAAGCCCGATTCTTTACCATTCTTGTTCTCTCCCTTTTGGAATTCAGTTCGGACTTGCCATTGTTCACGCCCGCCTTTTCTTGAAGTGACGTAAACCCATCATCCATGGCGAAGTGTTCGCTCAGAGCTGACAACCTCTGCTTCGGCCCGCGCTGCCCGGGCGCCCGAAGCTCCATCTTGCCCAATTCGTTTGGAGTCCGGCGGCTGAGTCGCTTGGCGTCCAAGAACGGTGCCAAAGTCAGAGTCTGCTCCAGCATCAAAGAGGTACAGGACGTGAAAGAGAGCGAAAGGTCCAAAGGGGTTGTCCCGGCGGCGGAGGACTTCGGGTCGATGAGTTGGAAAAGGCTAAGCTGGTTTCTGGCTTCGATGGCGCGTCGGGAGATGAAAGGAAGGAAGGAGGGGAAGTGGGTTTTGACTGGAGATGGCCTCCGTGGAAGAATTTGCCGCAGAGATATAAGCTCATTGGCACTACTTCTCTCGCTTTCGTCATTTGTAACATGGATAAGGTCGGTGTTTGATCATCAGCTCTTATTTGGTCGTGATATTGAAGTTTCCTTTTTGAGAAAAAAATTGCCTTTTTGGTTGAATGCTGTGGCAGGTGAATTTGAGTATTGCTATAATTCCAATGTCGCACCAGTTCGGGTGGAATTCTTCAGTTGCTGGGTTGGTGCAGTCATCATTCTTTTGGGGGTATGCATTGAGCCAGTTGCCAGGAGGTTGGCTTGCAAAGATATTCGGCGGACGGTTAGTTCTTGATGCCTTGCTTGAACCACATTAATTTTGATCAAGTCATGTTAATTTCATTGGCGAATTATTGGGCATGTTTTCATCTGGGAAACAGAGGAAAAGAACAGATAACTTATAGATGAATGCTAACTCCCTAAAGACTTGTGCTATTTTAAAACTCATTCAGTCTGGGGGTCGCATTATAATTCAATTGTCGTTAAAGTTGGCTGAGGCACTTGATTGGGCCTTCCCTGCTCCCATCAAGAAATAGACCTGACCAAATCTCCTTCTGGAGGAGAAGGATGGATTGCAATGGTGCCATACATGTCTACTAAAGTTAGTTCTGCTTGCCAATACCTAGATCAACTTTACCTTCTAACTAGTGCAGACTTGAGCTCATGTCTAACTGAGATAAATTTTCAACTTCTTTTCCTTATAACTGCTGCCTTCCCACCTTTTGTTTTTTAGGCTCTCTTCAGCTGACTTGCTTACTGGTTTCAACTTCGTTCTCATATTTTGAAACATTTTCCTCAAACCCTATCAGCAATAATAATTAACTTCATTGATATTTCTATGCAAGTGACATTGAAGCTTTGATGGAGGCTTTTTGTAGATCCACAATGAGTGGGATAGGGAATTTATCCTTGTTGGTCCCAACTTATGCAATGATGCGCCATCCTTACTTGTTAATAGTGTTTTAACTTTTTCTTTAATTGTGCAGTGAAGTTCTTAAGTTTGGGGTATTGGCTTGGTCATTGTCAACAGCACTTGTTCCTGTTCTTGCTGGATTCATGCCTGGATTAGTCTTATCTAGAATTTTGGTATGTAAGTCACAATGATCTCACTTTCTGTTTTAGCTTCTGGGGTATTGTTATTGTAAGACAGCTGGCATTCTAATTGTTGTGCTTAATTTGATTCTTTGAAAAGTAGTTCTTCTCTCGTAGGTGGCTTCTTCATTTGATTTCATATGCAATGACTAATGTTATGTTTTCAGTTTATATCTTTTGTTGGCTGTTATGTTTTAAATTTCAACAATGACCATCTTCCACTTTTTATCTGTAGGTCGGAATTGGAGAAGGGGTTTCCCCATCTGCGGCAACTGATCTTATTGCCAGGCATGCATTAACCTGTTCTTTTAGTTATGTGAAGTCCATTGAACCTTAAAATGTGAAAATGGACAGAAAATGTGTGAATAAATATCTTCTCACCTCTCACCCAACACTTTTCAATAGAAACACCTGCATGTAAACCAGGACCTACTTGTCTCTTAATTAGATGGAACAGACTAATTTGATGGGATTATAGTGAAAGGGAAAAAGAGACTATAATTGAAGAGACACGCTTTTAAGAGATTAGATCCATGGACCTTATTCAATCAGACCTATCTAGAAATATTAGTAAATTCACTCAGTGGAAAGTGATCATACATTTTTTTAATTTCAGCTCTTTGCACTGAAGCTTTTCTGGCTGGCTGATCTGTTCAGTTTCAATGCTCTGTTTGTAAGAATTGATTCACGGTTCTTAATCATTGGCTTTATGTGGCAAAAAAAAAGAAAGAAAAGAAAATAGTGGTTGTATGTCCAGTCTTTCTTTGAGTGATCCAAATATATTCATCAGGTAGAATGCGGGGTTTGCTGATTTGGTGTTTCAATGCAGCAGTTGTTGAGTGTCCTTGTATTTTGGTCTTGTTAAAATATCATTTGATAAGGGAGGTACATTTCCTTTAATAAATGCTCTTCTTCTTCTTTAATGTCTATATTTTCTAAATATCTGTGCAGGTCAATACCATTGGAAGAGCGCTCTCGAGCAGTAGCATTTGTTTTCGGTGGTCTGAGTGTAGGCAGTGTTACAGGGTATGCATTTGTAGGATGATGCTTGGCTGAGTTTCTTATCTTTGCAATGATGTGATTGCTAAGCAAAGTCAGTTCCTACATCGGACTCATAACCTTGAAGGAAGTAGGAGTGCCAAAATAGTTTTTTTCCAGCTCTTTTAAGTCATTAAGATCAATGATTAATTGTTCATCAGTTGATGCAAAGTCGTGGTGGTGTTTCATTATCCACCAAACTGAAGGAATAATTGATCCTACTAACTAATCAACTGTAAACTCATGGCAACCTGTCATTGATTTCTCTAATTTGCTTTGGCACCCTATTTTGTTTTTTTCTTCAATTATTTCAAGTTCAAGGAGGTTTGTTTATTCTCTTTTGTTATATTTAATGATTTTGTTGTTCTTGAAAATTACCACATTGAGCAATAGGATGGCTTGAACCAATAAATTGTTGGTTGTGGAGCTAAAGTCTGTCAATAGCACATATATCTTCACATAGTACAATAAACTGGGTTGTAAACGAAGTTCTGAACTAAAGCTGCCGATTCATATTCACACCATATTGATGTTCAAAATCAATGTTTCAGTCTGCATGTAAGTGTGACAAGTAGTCTAGCTTATATCATTTCACATGGACTATGACAAACTGATCATTATGTTAAGTTTTGGTTATGTTATATGAGAAACTTTAATTATTGAAACTTACACTTGAACAATTTTGCAGGCTTCTTTTGGCTCCTCCCCTGATCCAAAACTTTGGTTGGGAATCTGTTTTCTACATTTTTGGTCTTTTGGGTATAGGCTGGTAACTAACTCTTGAAACTTACTCTAAGTCTTCTGCTTTCTACTTTGAGAAATTTTCTTTGCCCTTTCTTCCCCAATATTAGCAGGTTTGAATGCTGAAAGAACATTTTTATGTTATGTCCTTTCTTCTTGTAGATTTGACTGAGTTGTGCCTTTTTATTTGGTTTTATGGATTTTGAAGGTTTACAGGTTTTCAGCTAATTGAAGATCAGAGAGAAGGTTCAACTGCTTCCAGATCAATATCACGTGAGTTCAGTTTGCTTTCATGTTGCTTGACTAATATATGGGAGCAAACTTTTTGTAGGTTCTAAATGTACCGAAAAGGTTGAAGTATGTTTTATGCATTGCTGGTAACTATTTTAATTTGTCTGGTCATCTAAATACACAGTGATGGAATGGAAAGCTTGGCACAATATATTCTAATCCCTCTGCTTCACCTCTTTCCTCTGTTTTATCTTACGATCGCACCTTGCCTATGCTTATTCTTTTTCTTCCTTCTATTTATAAACAATCAGCAACTGAAAAATTATTTAGATAGCAGCTGACAAAGCAAGACTGCAAATTGTGTAAGATGAATCACAAGTCACATCAGTGTGATTTACAGTGCCTCTTCACTTAGGCGAATCGGGCGAGGCACTTTCCAAGACCTTGTGCATTTAGCCTTTCCTTCATCCAGCGGCTAAATTTACAGTGCCATAATCTCATACGCACCTTATGATACACCCTGTTCTTCTTCCTAGTGCAACAATAGATTTTTGTTAGTCAAACTTTTTGAATAATTTCCTCATTTTTCTTGACCTCACAGTTATGAATATTTTTCTATTATTAGTTCATTGAGGATGATGAGTTAAGGATGCATCATTTTTGGACTGTCTTCCTGGGAGAATTTTTCATTCTCCAATTTAAAACAGGGAATACAAATTCCACGTGTCGTGGTTGCTATTCTTCTGAGCATTACAATTAGATGATTCGTAGTTTTCACTCAGTGTATTGGCTGCTGAATTTGGAGCTTTATATCTGGTTTAGCATGTGAGGATGTTTTTCCATTTGACAGGGTCAGAAAATAGCTCTGCAAAAAATTCAATGACAACTTCTCTAAGTGATTTGGCCGGGAATTTGAAGGTAATACTTTTTATATGCTCAGTTGTATGAAACTTATGTCACTTTGCTGTGGAAGATCCATTTGCTTTTATGAGGTCTATAGATATTAAACAGACAAGCAACTTGAAGAGCTGCTGCTAAAGGCCACATCAAATAGCAAAAGTCGCATCCGGCAAATGTACAGGAAAACCAAACCAATAAAACCATCCTAATTGCATATACCCAGCATCATCTGCTCATGATAACATTGATAATGTGAACAATATCCTCATTTTTATTTTGATCTTCTAAGGTGAGTACCAAAGTCTTTTTAACTCTCTCATGTCATATTACTTCCATTATCTAATGATTGACTCTATCATCTTTTCTATCTTTTTATCTGACGGAAGTCGCTACTTATGATTGTTCTTTTAATAGGAAGTGCCCTGGAAGGCATTTTTTGAGAATCAAGCGGTTCAGGCAATGATATATGTTCATTTTTGTGGAAGTTGGGGACACTATACCTGCCTCTCTTGGCTTCCTACATATTTTAGGTATAGCATTGTCAATCTTGTATTACTGACTTTATGCAGGCTTCAAGTTAGGGTAGCAAGTACCCACATTGCTCCTCTCAGCCTGAATCTGCAAATGACTTACAAATGATTTGAAGACTGTGTAGAAATATGCAATGTGTTGGGTAATATGAACATAGAATTGAGACTATCTTCTTAACAGCAACCATGTAACTTAGGGATTAGCCTTAAAAGTCAAAATTGTTGGATGCAAATCAAAAGGCGAGATTGCCTTTCCAATTGCAAAGGTTCAAGGTTAACATGATCTAACCTGGAATAAATTTAGTTGCTTCCTGAAAATTTTCCAGTGTTTGAGAAAAAAATCCATGTGGACTCTCAATTAAAGTAGGGGTTCTAGCTCTTGCATTGAGTTTTATTATTTGTTGATCACCTCCAAGATGATGAGTATATGCATTCTTACTACATTATAACTGGTCAAACTAAATGTATTTTCAATTTGCAGTGAGGAGCTGAACCTAAATTTGACAGAAGCTGCATGGGTAAGTCAGAATATTCATGTCTCGATACCATTGACTAAGTCTTTCAGGGGAAATTACCAACTGCCCTGACCATCTCGTTTTGATGCTTTCATATATGTCCTCAACAATTTTTCTTCAGTTGATGTTGCTTGAGATTGTGCAACTTGGATTATCACCCACTCATTTAGTCTGAACAATCTAATTTAGGTCTCAATTCTTCCTCCACTGGCTTCCGTTTTTGTGACTGGCATTGCATCACAATTTGCAGACAATTTAATTGCCAATGGAGTGGAAACAACTAAGGTATTTTTTGTTCTGCTGTGCCGATCCTTGTATCATGTTCTCATGAGATGAAATAATTGGAAATGGTACAACTTAGCAAAATGCAGACCGGTTTTCTTGGATGGACATGCTACAGATATAATCTCTGATGTTGATTGCTTTGGGTGTTCAGGTGCGAAAGCTTTGCCAAACAATTGCCTTTTTATCTCCAGCAGTTTGTATGACCCTTTCATCAATAGATCTAGGATTGGCTCCTTGGGAAGTTGTAGGAATTCTCACTGGAGGATTAGCACTCTCAAGCTTTGCCTTGTCAGGTACCAAATTCTGCACAGTGCTTCAGCTATAGTGAATCATTATTTGCCATCAATACGAAAGAGAATCATTATTCCATTCTCTCTGTTGTTTTCAGAATTATGATAAGTTGATTGTTTGTCAGGTCTTTATTGTACACATCAAGATATGTCGCCGGAATATGCAAGTATACTCTTGGTAAGCTCCTATAGAATGCTTTTCATCTGAACTTTGAGTGCAAAGCTTCTATTAGGCATAGGCATCAATGGTGAACAGAACAAGCTGCCTTCAGTTAGTGCAGGTTCCATGTAAAATACATTTTGGGATTTTACAAAAATCAGTTGACTTCTTATTGGAGGCATATTTCTTTTTCTGCTTCTAAGCGCCTGAACCTGCTATCTTATTTAAATCTGTTGCTCAGTATTTGACAGATATACTTCTACTATATCAAAATGGGTTTAAAAAGGTCCACTTATGCTGTATCACCTGACGCATGGTCTGCAAACATTTTTCAGGGTATAACAAATACTGTTGGGGCCGTACCGGGCATTGTAGGGGTTGCCCTCACTGGTTACCTCCTCGATTTAACTCACTCATGGAGCGTAAGTTGACTATCATTCACCACAAATATAAAAGTTCGACATCTTCTCTTTTTTCTTAGTGTATCCTTTCTAATTAGGGATTGCATTGTGCAGTTGTCATTATTTGCTCCATCAATCTTCTTTTACTTGACTGGCACTGTCGTCTGGTTGGCTTTTGCAAGCAGTAAGCCACAGAACTTTTCCAAGAGAGATTGACATTGTCTTCGGTAAGCTATCCTGCCGATGCTTCTAGATTAAAAGGAGACCTGTCTGTCGATTTTCCTCTTTTAGAGAATCATCCACGACTTGTGCATTTGATTTCCTACAGCAAAAGGGTGTTCATTACTTCATCGCAATTAGCCTTGGTCGGTTAACAAGACAATGAGCCAAGATCACAATTTTCCTCTCCCCCAATCATTTCATTGTTGAAGATGGGTAGTAAATATGAATTTAGTCCAGCGATACATGATACAGCAATGCCTTCCTCAACAGCATCCTGATGAAGTTAATTCCAGCCGTGCGACCCTTCAATGGGAATGTATCGGTGCTGCGTATTTGGACATTAGACCTTGTGTACATGCAAAATGATGTGGCCTGTATGTGTTAGGAGTATGCTACTGAAATTTAAAGCGTCTCCTCCACATCAATGTCTCGGGAAAGTTGCAGACATCCGGGAGACAGGAATGTACCATTTGTATATGCTTGAATTCTTTGTGCGTCAATTTCTGCGTAATACCAATTTTTGGTCCATTACATGAAATGAGGCCTGTGTTTCTGATGCAAAATCCTTGTCTTGGCCGAAATCCTCGGTTTGTACTTTGGACTCTTGCCATCAAGAAGAGAGGAGATTGGTTTATTCTTGCTGGGAAAACAACACTACTTATTATACGCAAAACTGTCAAATCAGAAGAACAAGAACACTCAACAATGGAACTCAAACCCAATGGAATATGTTCCAAAGATTGAAACTGGAAATCGTATTTAAACCAGCTAGTTTTCAGACCGATCCAGTCTAGCCTGCACCAAATTCATACAAAATACAGAAATTTCACCGCTTCACTGTAAAAACATTTGTTGGCCAAGTGATTGCGTCATATGTTCCTATTGAAGACATGGTTCAATTCTCAATGGGTGAAAAAAAAATTCAACAAAAAGAGTTTTCAAAATCGGTTCAAGCCTCAAAATCACGAAATAAGGTGGTTCCAAGCCAGTTCAAGGGTCACGGAACCGAGAAGTGAACCAAACGTAATGCTCACCCCAACTAAAGTTGGCTGAATCCTAGACTTGATTGTGCACGAGGGGTCAACCCCAGTCTTAGTGGTGGCATCAGGATCAGCCCGACTCGGAGGCACCAGTGGGACCAATCTTGGAAGTGCGGGCCATGAATGGTGGCAATTGGGTCAATCCTGGATCAACCAAGGTTGTTATCCCACGTCAGCTAACAAAGAAGAAGAGAGGACATGTCTCGAGCTTTCATTGCCATGTTAAGTTAGCCGATGTTGGCGGTAATAATGGGATGGGAGTTCAAAGACTCATTCTATTCCGCGGAAGATGAATGAGAAAAGCACTTCATTTTTCTTCTAGGGATATGGTTGAATCATGTTCTAACACGGTGAAATGTCTAACTTTTTTCAACAACATGACTCGATTGCGTGAATTTCAAAATGGTTTAATGCATCGTTGGTACTTCATACAAAACGAGTACAACTTTTTAACATAGTTTTGGCTTGAGTTGTTTGGTACTCCCACATCCAAATATGTCTAACCTTGCTATTTTGGGGGTGATTCCAGATGTAGCAAGAATTATTCCATAGGGCTCTAGCAAGTATATGAAAGTGGATATCGATCAATTCAAAAGAGAATCAATTGCCAGGAATTTCAGATATGTTATATTGTTACACAAAAATATCGAGTGCTAAATAACATAGCATGACCCAAATATAAGGCCCTAACATCTCAATGATAATGAGCACATTTATAAGAGAGCTGACAGAAGAAGTCAGTCATGCAATCTTCTTTAATTGATCTAAGCCCATCACGACATCCATGAGCCTCGAATGTCACTGGACCACATTCTTTGGGGAACTCCCAAGCCGACTTGCATTGCTCCGGTGCCGATGCCAGCAGGGGGCGGCGGCCATGGCGGGGTGGGCCTGGAGAGGGACGGCCGGCTCGACCGCAATGGTCATCAACATCAGGGCGAAAAGGAGGAGCGCTATGGCTCTTTTCATTGCCATTCTCAGGAGCCAAGCCATGATGTTGCTCTTTCGCAATTCGAGGCTCAATGGAAATGGAGGCAAAGGTTGGTTTTTGGTACAGTTAATAAAGGTTTTCATTCATGATGATGCGTAGCATTGAATGCGTTGAATCGCAAGATGGCCAGCATGCCATCGGGTCAACTCAAGAAATCAATTAACTATTAAATTTGCTTAGTGACCATCATTTTCACGTAAAAAAAGAGAAATGTGGGAGTTTGAATCCCCATCTTCTTAGGAGTTAATGTGAGGATGATTTAATTTCAAGTATAGATTATGATTCCCATGTCTTACAATGTGACATGACAAAAGTCTGAAAATGAGGATTAAAGTAAAAGTAAAGTAAGATCAACAAAAAAAAAAAAACTCAAGATTTCGATTGAAGCAATCACTTTGAATATTCTATTTTCATGATTTTATTTTGAATTGCGTTAAGCTTGATCGTTGTTAATTTTCCGACCCAAAAAGTCTTAAATATATAATACGGATATCAATTTAATCTTTAAATTTTCATTTAGCCAATTTAATCCTAAACATTAAGATAATATGTAAATGTGGTTATTTTAGACAATTTTGACTAGAAATTGTGAACATGAACTATAACTGCCCTACGATGTATGGGTGGATAAATATTTTTTACAAATTTTTTGAATTCTTCAATTTCTATTATTATTATTATTATTATTATTATTATTATTATTATGGCCGGCCGTCGTGACTCTCTCCCAAGCCCTTGTCGACTATGGATAAGGGTGCAAAAGCCCTCGCCAAATCCAAGCAAGGATTGTCTCATCTGCGGGCCTACAATGAGAATAGAGAAAATTCATAACAATTTTAAGAATAATAAAAAATGTCTATACGATCACCAATCATGTCAAATAAAATAGTTCGCATTTATATTAGTAATTTTTTGCTAATATTGACAGATTGTCAACAAATTAAAGGATAAATCGAACGTGACCGTGGGGCCGGGGGCCGATACAATGGCCACGTGTCGGCCACGGCCTACCTTTTTCCCTCCCCTCTTCTTCTTCTCCATCAAGCCGTGTGAAGCCTCTCTCTCTCTCTAAAATCTCTCTCTCGCTCGCAAGAATCCGCGCCTGTCGCATCCTGAGCTCGAATCCGCCTTTGCCGTCGCCTTCAGGAGTACCATCGTCGGGTACGATCCTCCAAGAGCCCTCGCCGGTCGCAGCTGCTGGGTCCCGAGCTCAGACCCTTATTTATGCTATTTTTGTACTGGCTGGGTTTCAAAAGGAACGAGTGAGTTCGGGTTCCTCCTCTATCCGAGGTCAAGTTCGATTCTTTTTGCACGCTTGCTGACTTTCGTGAACACCCGATTTCTCTTCTTTTTTCCAAACCAAGTGGGCTGTGCCCGCTCGTTGCGACCGACATTCTGGTTAGGTGCTCACGCTTTCCTGTGTTTTCTTGTTTCATGATGATTCCTGAACTAGTTTGCTTCATTTGATGTTCTTTTTTGTCTCGAATGATGTCGTTGAGATTCCATGTATGGTATGGTGCATCCTGTGGAATGTTTGGGGGTTCGGGAAGTCGAAATTGGGCTTGCTCTGGCGCCGACTGATTACTTAGACTGCGTTGTAAAGCTTTAGTTTAATCTTATAGAATTGGAAATGTGTATAGTGGAGTGAACATCGTTCCATCGTCTGGATTTAATGGGTGGAGTGCAAGAGTATATTATTTCTGGATGTGAAATTATCAGCTGAGTGTAGTCAAGGTGATGATGCTGGGGGAAGATTTGATGATTGTAGGGGGAGGTTTTCTGATCTATGCAAATCATAGGCTACTAGAATGTCCGTTGCAGTCACATGTATTTATGGTTGCAGTTATTTGGGTTCTCAGTTTAGAAACTTTCATCTGAAGCTGCTAGGGAAAACTGTATTTCATACAAGGCATGGTTCAAAGAAGTGGATTCAATGTGTCCCATGATGTTTGTTGGGTGAAAAATGTCTGTCCTATGATCGATTCAAAGTAAGATTTTTGGAAAGGAAGAATGTCTGTCCTCACAATAATGATTCGACAAACATCCACTTTGATCGGGGTGTGTTGTAGGATCTGATTTTTGGGTTCACAAGCCTACAGACAAGTGCAGTCTGCGTCCTATCTGTTGTCCTTAACTCGCAATTTGGTGATAAACAGTCGAAATGGAGATTGCATCTTTCGTTGCACTGATTTCCCTGATAATAGCAGGGAGGAAAACAACAAAGCGAAGCTGTGTGCAGTGCTCGAGGAGAGAGCTAAAACTCTCACAAAACTATTGTTTTGCTCTTTTCTGGTTTTTTGTTTGCTGCACTTGTTGCTTGGTTGACCACCTGATTCCTCCTACTTCGGTTTTACCAATAAAATCCATGCATTACAGAATGTATATGGTTAGAAAATGATTCACATTATATTTTATATAAGCTAACATAAGTAAAATAAACGTCTTCAACCTACCAGTGACAGTAAGGGAGCTGCCTTATTTTTTCTTTTTGGCTGAGCTTGAATATTTGGTGAGCAATGCTTTTGTAATTCAAAAACTGCTTGGTTGTACTTTTATTTTCATTTTAACAATTTGTTCTGAGAAAAAAACAGTGTTATCTTGCAGGTGTGATCTCTTCTGACGAGAGTAGTTGGAGTGGATTAACCTTTCAAATTAAAATGTGCTTGCCACCAAGCGACATGCCTCGCTTTGTCACAAAGGTTCCGCCTGGAATACTTGAATATGACACGAGAAACATTAGGAATTTGCACGAGCAATTGAGAGATGAACTGGAGAACATTGAGGAGATGGTGGAGGGATTGAGGCGCGATGTGCGCCAGTTAAAAGTCTTACTTCTAATTCTTTGTGTATTGATTGTTAGTTTATTAGTGATTTGAAACTTGTAATTTTGCTAGCCTGAATCAAACATTATGCTGTGTAGGAACAGACCACGTTTAAGTACACATCTGATGGGTCTCTGTTTTTGTCCTTTGGGAATTGGGGGTAGTACTAAATTGTTTCTCTTCAATTATGGTATAAGAGTACCAAATAAAAGAGGATTTACCTTCTCTACAGCACCAAGACGTGCAAATTGGACCAGCAATCCCACACTGTAAGAACGCGAGGACTCTGTTTCAAATGAAATCTATCGCCTAGCCAGCATTTCTATTCCAACAACTTACCGAAACATTAAAGGTCTAATATCATTCAACTACATCAGCAATCGAAAGGATGACGATTGTCTTAATGCCTCCGAACTTTCCTCAATCAATCCGAACTCGTGATCCTCAACCAAGCAAAGACGTGGCTCGTAGCAAAGCAATGACCATGCTGCTGTCCTCCGCCTCCTGACAGAGTATGGTGTGACTATGCATTTTTAACGCCTTCGGAATTATTTAATTCACTAATTCTGAGATGCTCTAAAGAGTTTCATGGCCTTTGTACAAAGAAATAGATAATATATTCAGAAAAAACACATCGCATCCATTTCTTAAGAAAGCAAGTATCTTTCATGTAGTATATGAGTTGAGGATTACTTCAGATTCAACCATGGGATAACCTTAATATGGCTATGGCAACTTCATCCTCATGCCTCCCCCTTCTCATGCAGCATATGGATCCCTCCAAAAGCAGCAGAGAGAACGCACCAAGACACAACATGGCCATGGCAATTTCACCACCAGTAGACAAGCCGCCATGCAGGCAAAGAAGGGACATCACACAAGCCTTTGTTACCAGAGAGAGGCTGTAATATGAGCCTTGCAGAACAAACTAAGATGTCATTAATAAGTGATCACTGTGACAACGTAAAATTTTAACGGTCGTCGACTGCGCAATTTGAGGGATTGTACCTGTCGCTTGATGCCAAAATGGCCGCATCCCATTCTGAGGAGTCCCAGTTGTGTATTTGTGGACTTTGTCCAGACAAGGATGGTTAACTATGCTACACCTAATAGTGTCATTCAGGCATTTTGAAATACTTCCTGGTTCTGCCTGCCAAAGTTGTGGTTCTGGCATTGCACGTGAATACGCGGCCATAGGGACTTGAGACTTCGATGGCTGGAATGTCAAACCTGACAGAATTAGCAGGTGCAGGAAGATCAGTAAACATCCTCATTCAACCTTTTCCGGACTTAGTCCGAGTGCTCGAAGCAAGCAGCACAAGGCACTGATCCTGGCCAGAACAAGTCATCTGGCTCATATACGTGGTTCCTCGTCCAGCCTCAACTTGAGTGAGCCTGTTTGGCGTGTTGACAGTAAGTTCCTTTCGTGTTTACATCATGAAAGGCCTAAACAGTTTGTGGTCTCGGCTTAGAAAGAGAACGTAGAATTTGAGCTTCCCTTGGATTCCTGTTGCGTCGCAACGAACCAATTGAATTCAGAGTGTGAAATTGCAAGACTGGTGCACTTAGATGGCAAGAATGAGTACTGAATCATATTTTAAAACGTCGAAGTTTACTTTCATATCACTTGGCGATCCATATCTTTACCCACTGCAGCTGCGAATTTGGCAGGAGAGGTTTGGGAAAGGAGGAGAATAGAAGAATGACTTGCTTAGGCGTATTGAAGGACGCTATAAGAGCATCTGCAGAATAATTACAGTAAGTAATGGAACTTAGCTACACGACTTGACGAAGTGAATACATTTCGTGATACATCCACGATTATGGCATAACCTTGTATCAAAAGAAATGGATCAATTGCTGTAGGCTTTACAGAAAGCGCCAACCAACTGGAACGTCGGCTGCTTCTTTAAAATCAGTCCCAACGCCCAACATTTGTTGCTGATTTCGTTCACGGAGCGGCAGCAGGCAGCCGAGACCGACCTAAGTTTTTGAAGGAAACCCAAGACTTAGAAGGACCGCATCCGTGTTTAGGCCCTGGCAAAAGAGCAGTTCCTCAGGTTCAAGCATGCCCTTGCGGAGATACGCCTTGGGCAGGAGATGCTTGCCCGGGAGCGCAGGGCAGCAACCTTTCAAGGTCTTTATTGCTTCAAGCAATCTTCAAATCCCAATATCTTCTGGTTGTCCAGGGCTGTCGGCGGCAATAAGTCCAGCCTGTGACCGAGCCCCATCCGGACCAGCAACACCAGGCACAACCCGATGGTGAGCCAGTGCGCAAAGGTCCATCTTGATGATTGCGCCGCCATGGCTTAAAGGCTAAAAACCAGATAGAAAGTTGGACAGAGAGATTTGCAGCAAGAGATGGTGGGATTTTGATGCTGGTCCATTGAAGGCAATGCCTGAGCAGCCGGTTGTAATCAATCCTTTGGAAACGCTTTTTGGGTCTTGAATCCTATCTTCGGTTGGATGAACAGTTTAATGCATAAATGAGGAGCTTAGTAGCTGCTAATTAACTGCTGTTGAACATATGCTTCAAGACCAGATACATGTTGGTTGACAATTGCAAGTCCAGAGTGAAGTCATGATCAGAGAGGATGGCCTAGGAAATGGAGAGCATACTAATAATTATTTTGATTTGTTCTATCAAAGCATTCATTCTAAATTTTGAACTATAAAAATGAAATTATTTGGAAGGGAAAATGACATAACTGGTCTCCTGAACTTTGGTCAAGTGTGCAATGTGTGGTTCATGAATTTTTAATTTATTCAATATAGTCCCAAAATTTTACTCAATGTGCAATGCAGTTCTTGAATTTTTAAATTATTTAATGTGATTGATGAACTTTGATACATATTCAATTTAATCGTTGAATTATATGAAAACATTTTCATTGTTTTGAATTTGAATTAATGAAAAGATAATATTGAACTTTTCCATGTGGATTAGGGATTAAAATAAACATGCACTAACGTTTACCAAAAAAATAAAAATAAACATGCACTAAAAGTTCATAGATCACAGTAAATTGAAAGTAAACTGAAAGTTCGGAAATCACATTAAAAGTTGAGAGATCGTTCGTGTCCCTATCCCTATTTGGAATGTGATTAAGAGGTTATTGAATTTAAACAATTAAATTTAAAAAACATATATATATTTTGGAATAAAAAATCAAATCTAGGAAGCTCCCTCTTATTCCGAACGGAAGAGCGAGAGCGTCGACGCAACGCAAAATGCTGAGGAGAAAACCGAGCAAGATCGAAGTCAAGATCGAGGACAAGGACGAGCTCGAAGAGGCCCGCAAACGCTCCGCCGCCGCCGCCGCCGCCCCCTCCGCCGCTCCCGGCACCTCCTCCATCCTGCAACACCTCGACCGCTCCTCCAACCTCCCTTCCAAGTCCCACCGCATCGGCTTCTCCTCCTCCTGATCCGTTCCCTCCTCCCTCCCCGGAACCCTAGAGATGGAAGTCGAGGTGAAGCTCCGCCTCCCCGGCGCCGACGCCCACCGCCGCGTCACCTCCCTGCTCTCCCCCCACCTGCTCCGCACCGACCGCCAGGAGAACCTCTTCTTCGACGGCACCGGCGGCGAGCTCTCCTCGCGGCGTGCCGTCCTCCGCCTCCGGTTCTACAACGGCGACGCCCGCTGCGTCGCCTCGCTTAAGGCCAGGGCCGTCCTCGTCGACGGCGTCAGCCGCGTCGAGGAGGACGAGGAGGAGCTGGATCCGGTGAAGTGTCGGGAGTGCGTCGCCGATCCGGGGAAGATGGGGTCGATGGGCTCTAGGGTTTTGAGGAGGTGCAGGGAGGAGTTCGGGGTGGGGGAGTTCGTGGGGCTGGGAGGGTTTGGGAATGTGAGGGATGTGTATGAGTGGAATGGTTTGAAATTGGAGGTCGACGAGACTAATTACGAGTTCGGGAAGTGTTATGAGATCGAGTGCGAGAGTAGTGATCCTGAGGCCGTGAAGAAGGTGATTGAGAAGTTTCTGAAGGACAATGGGGTCGAGTACAAGTATTCGGAGTCGTCCAAGTTTGCGACTTTTCGGTCTGGGAAGTTGCCAGAGTGAGTTTTTGAGAGTCTTCAGCATTCGATTTTTGGTCCTCTTAGGAGGCATCCAAGTTTACATATTTGTTTAGATTACCTGAGGAATGTAGATCATATGCTAAAGCCATGAATTGGGTGTGATTTGAGTGAAAGGAAGCAAAACCATTGCATTGATGAAACTGTTAAGTGAATCATTGGATTTCTTAATTTCCCAGTTAGCTAAAAATGGACCTTCAAGGGGTAGTTTGTCATGGGGAATCGAAGCCATTAGTTTTGTTTCCGTATCAAGTTTTTATTATCACTTGAAGGGAATGGGGTCACCTTCACATCTTGGAGTTCCATTTGTCTGCTATGTTACTTGATTATTATCTCGATAGCCATCTGCAGCTGATTTAGTTGGCCGAGTTTTCTTGAGTACATAATGCCAGTCTTGATTCATTTTCCTATCATCGGAATGGCAAAAGACAGTAGTCGGTCAAAGTGTCTTTTAGCTGGATTGCTCGCCAATGTTTTCTTCTTGCCACTCCTTTGGATTTGTATCTCTTTGCATTTGCCATTTGTCAAGTATGCCGTATCTGCCACATGTGGAAAGACAGTTCCGATTGTGTGGGATCGCAGGAGACAGTAGATTCAGTATTTTCTTTTTGTTTGATTACATATACTTCTTTGATGGTTGGATTGCCAGCATTTTCGTTCACTAATTGTCTGCTGAGTGTGCTGTGTGCTATATGAGGCAGAAATTGATCCGAGAATGCTTAATCATTACATTCAATTTTGGTTACTTGAAGCAATAGGATTCGTGTATCTCACGGCAGAATCATCTGCTTTTGCAGGTAGTCGTCATGGACAGACAGCGGATGACCTTTATCACTACGAATATCCCTTTTGTGTGGCCATTGGCTCGAGTATCCATAATAATGATTAGAAAAGTTGGAAGTTCCAAGGAATCTCAGGGACTCGCGATTGGATGAGGTTGCATGCTACTCTAATTGATCGCACACATTAAGTGCTTGGAGCACTGTATCTCATTCGTATATTTTCCCCTGGACCATGAAGTTGTTGAAACTTATGAACTACGATAATACATATTGATAGATGTCAGCTATCTGCAAGAGCCACAATCGATATTCAGATTGTGTTGTTTAGCTCATCCAGAGTGATCAGGAAACTTTGGTAATTTGCTCATTTTCGGCTTTGTTTTCCCCAAATTGCGCTCAACAGCCTTACGGTCCGATGCATTTACTCATCTCCGTCTAGTGTTCCATGCTACTACATGCGGATTCGCGTTGAAGAGATGTTTTCTTTGCGGTAATCTTTTTGTTAACTTAATTCTAATCTCTCCTTTACAAAGAGAAAGGAACTTGAAACGCCAAACATCCTTGATTCATAAGGTAGCAAACAAATTCATGAATACCAATCGTAGTTAAGTAAGATTGGCTAACACCATTACCATTGGTGCCCAGATGATAACCGGTTTTCGGGATTGCCGAAGTTCCATTCTTTTTGTCTCTTTTCCTTTTCGAGGAGGAAGAAATACTTACGCCAGCGTACCATGATGTCACTGGAATATGCGGATTTGCGATGACCCCTTTCAAGTTCTTTTAACACGAAGAATTCGAAACTGCAAAGATGTCAATTGTAGTTAACAGATCTGACGACATCCACAGCCTGCAGCCTTTGGACATTGCAAGGCAAACATGAGCTAACGTACGTGTAAATCTCCTCAGAAACGTGTCGGGTCAGCCAAAAGGTCAAGACTTTCACCTGAACCTTCCAAATATCCTACGAGCAAGAAACTGCTTTTAGTCTGATTCCTTCCGTACCCGAATGAAAAACTGACTCTCTCTCTCTCTCTCCTCTCGCCTCCCCGAGCGAAATATTCTCAACGACCTCCGGGAGATTACGATGTCGACAGAGATCGAGGTCGTCGAGGAGGTCCGGCCGGCCGCCGTCGAGTCCTTCGGCGGCGGGGGAGCTGGCAGGGAGAGGTCGAGGAACGATGTGTATGCGGCGGCCGCGTACGGCGACATGGAGAAGCTCAGGAGGCTCGTGGAGGTGGGGGGATGTTCGGTGTGCAAGCCAGATGGGCTTGGTTATTATGCCCTGCAATGGGCTGCTCTGAACAACAGATGTGTTGCTGCTCAATACATCATCCGGGTACTTCTCTCCCTTTCTTTAGTCTTTCCCTCTAGCAAGGAAGGAAAGGATTGCTTTTTTGATGGGGTTGTCCAGATGATTTATTTGTTTGAATTTGGTTCCTCTGGTTTCTGGGTTTTAAGCACTTCTCCTGTATGTTTCCCAAGTTTATTCTTACTTCGGGGGCTATTAGCTGGCTTTGTTGTGCTTGGCTTCTCTGAAGTTCATGCCTTTATGTGTGTTTATGTGGGTGAATACTGTTTAGAGTAAGGGGTTTTCATCAGCAGTCAGTATTCTCCAATCATTCTCCTTGATTCTGAGAATATGTATGAGAAAGGAAATCTGAGTTTTTCTTTTTTAGTGATAATAATATTGGTTGAATCATTGAAAGCGGGACATCACTCACAGGCCCTAACATTTAACATCATGAGTTTTCAAAAATTGACTTGCAAGATACTGTTCTGTGGATGTGAACCATGCTAAGCTCAGAATTTTTTGCAGGAGAGTGATTGAGTCTAGTTTGATTGTGTACCTAGGTTTATTGGTGTATAATTCTTCTTTGTTCTTTTCCAGCATGGTGGAGATGTAAATGCAGTCGATCACACAGGGCAGACAGCATTGCACTGGAGTGCAGCACGGGGTGCTATCAAGGTAGCAGATCTTTTACTTCAAGAGGGTGCTCGGATTAACACTGCTGACAAGTGTGGGTATCAGGTTTGTTCAAGTCTGTGTACTGTTTGATATAAATTCTCTTTATCTATAGTGGCATGTGACCTTTTAGTTATTTGCTTCTGAATCTGAGAGCCATAATAACTCTTGATTCATATAACTATACATCTGCTCGAGAAACCATACTGAAGGAAGAAGTGATTTATTTACTGTGAGAAGAAACATCGCAGAAACTTGGTAGCTAGAGATGTCATTCATCTTAGTGGTTCAGAAACAGCTTTGTATTTACTGCCGAACGTCCACATTGACATGATTGCAGACAACACATGTTGCAGCTCAGCATGGTCATACTGCTTTCCTTTACCATATTATCTCAAAATGGAATGCGGACGCTGATGTTCCTGATAATGATGGAAGAAGCCCTTTGCACTGGTACCTGAGAACCTGCAGTATCATGCCTTTTTGACATCGTATTTATTTGGACTCTTACAGTTACCTATATTATGCTTATGGTCAAGCTGCTTAGTTTCACATTCTTGAAGATATTATCATTTTGACAAATCACATTCATTCACATGATTGTCTTGAGGATCAAATGTGCCACCCACCTAGTATTGAGGATTCGTTGTTAAGATGTATCCCCCAGGAGAGCTTTTTAGTCGTGTTACTTGGCTTAAATGCTGGCTGTTTCCATTTGACACCATTAATGTGCTCATTTGATGCTCTAATGGTCTGGCAGGGAGGCATGGGCCCATTTTCATGACAATGATAGATTGAAATTTGCAATTGTAAGCTCTGAGACATTTGAAAAAGAGAACGAATATACAGAGGCCAAAAGTTGATTAAGTTTATTATTGTTATTCATTTTTTTGAGATTGTTAAAGGCATGAACTTCAATAGCCAGATTCCTATAGAAATCAGAGTGTTGCTCCTTTCCAAGTATTTTCTTGTGAACACACATGTTTGAGTCATTCTATTTGCCTTCTGCATTTATGTGAATTGATGCTTTCAAAAAATTTCCTTCTACCGTAACGCTTGATTTCTCCCTGATGGGATATTATTATTTGTCATTGAATTCCAGGGCTGCTTATAAAGGTTTTGCCGATTGTATACGTCTTCTCTTATTTCTAGATGCTTATGTTGGACGCAAGGACAAAGAGGGTGAGTTTACATGGTCCATTCTTGCCAAAGCTGTGCGGATGAATGTAATGATAAGAAAATCATAGTTGCCTTTAGCTGATCATTTATTCATTCTGTTGGTTTAGGGTGCACTCCTTTGCATTGGGCCGCTATGCAGGGGAACTCGGAGGCATGTGAGGAATTAGTAAGGGTTGGCAAGGAGGAATTGACGGTGACTGATAATACTGGCCTTACACCAGTTCAGCTTGCATCTGATAGGAATTACCAACAAGTTGTGCATTTCCTTGTAGGTGCACTTCAGATATTATTGCTATACATTTTCCTAACCTATCGTGCATGTGATGACATACTCATTGCATTCCTGGCCTCCTGTGAAAGTGAAGCTGCCTGTAACATCCTTCCATGATACAATAGGAAACTTCGTAGATATAAGATATAGAAGAAACCGTGCATTAGAGTGTTGTTTTTGGTATGTTATCCTGTCTATATTCTGGTTACATCTCATGCATATAAGATTAAGTAAGCCCAGTTTAAAGCTATCTTTACCTATAAAAAATTCTAAAGCTGTGATTAGCATTAAAAAAATTAATCAAACCCATGAGGCTTTTTTTTTTTTTTTTTTTTAATGTGATGACTATTGCACTAGCATAAACACGCAAATTTTCAACGTGATTGATCCTTTGGAGGCTGGTTTGGGAAGCTGTTTCCTTTTTTTTATGATATGGCTGTCTTCACCTGGTGGCGTACTGTAATTTCTGTGATGTGCTACTTCTGGCCTTAAAAATCAGGCCATGTGTCCATTGTCAATCTCTGTCGAAGGCACTTGATTAATCTACTGCTTAGCTCCCCAACATCGTACAATATCAAATATTGAGAAATCTGATCTGCAGGAAAATGCCCAAAAGCAGCTTGATCAGAAGTTTTATTGGAATAGTGGCTTTGGGAAATTTTTCAATCTCGGGTTTGCACCCTTTCTGTGGGTCATAATTCTCTTGCTACTAGTGACCTACACAAGCTCCATCATAATGGGTATCTTCAGTCCACCCCCTCCCCCCTTCTCTCACTCACAATCATGTGCGCACGTCATTTATTTTCTTTAGATTGGTGGTTCAAACCAATGACCTTTTGGGACTTAAAATTATATTACGTAGTGCAGGATCAGATCTACCAAAGTTAAGATCTGGCTTTGGCTTTCTTGCATGGCTGGGTGCTCTCCTAGCAAGTGCTGGACTTGTCATGCTTTACAGGTGCAGCAGGTAAACAATTGTGAGGTGCAATGACTTTTACATGGCACCAACCCCTCAAGAAGAAAAGAAGAATATTTTGTTGCTTCTACATGTCATTTTATTTATGTCCTGTTATTTCACTTTATCTATACTGTCCTAAAGGTTCTGCATGTGCAGTAGTGATCATGATATTTGACTTTATCTACATGTGATTACATAATTATCCTGATAATCTTTATCAATAACTTTGTTCTCGACAGTTTTGTTTGTTTCGCTTCTTTACTTGCTAGAACATTTTGAATCATGTGTAGAATAATTTCATATAACTTAGTTATTGTGCTAAAAGCAAAGTTGTTTTCTTTTTTTTGCTCACAGTTGTGTATGCTACATCTGCATTTATGATTATATAAGAATATGTGGTACTATGAGTAGTTTACAGTTCTAATCAGGTGCCAAAATCACAGTTATTTCACCTATTTATTTTGTGCCTTTTCTTCGATTGCAGCAAGGATCCAGGATACATCAGAGTGAGCGCGCATGATCAAAAGATTATGACAGACAATGTGCGCTTTGACCCAGATTAATACTTCCATCATAATCTTTTGTATTGTGCTCTGTATCTTGACAGTCAATCAAAATTCTAGCCCAGTGGATTTTACTCTTTTCTTAACATTAACACATGCTAAAATGCTTAAGTGAAAGTTTGGTTTGATATTGAGCTCTAAGCAGTTTGATAATTTTCTTTGTTCTTTTCTTTTTTGATTATATGGGATCATTAGGAACCACTGTTGAAGATTGAGATAAATAATCCCGCTTTGCTTGCTGGCAACTGGTCTCAGCTCTGCACAACGTGCAAGGTGGCATCAGTTAACCTTTTTATTTAGCTTATACCTCATTCCTGTTTTATTGTTTTCCTGATCTTTCTTTTATAGTGTTAGATTGTGAGGCCTCTCCGTGCAAAACATTGCTCCATTTGTGACCGCTGTGTTGAACAATTCGACCATCATTGCCCTTTGGTATCCAACTGCATTGGCAAGGTACTCTTACATGATGCTGAAAGCCAATACTTGCCTCGCCTTTTTTCTCAACCCATATTAGTTTCTCCATGGAATTTTGAAAAATTGAATTTGTTTTCAGAAAGAAATTTCATTAACTCATTGTGTTAGCGTAGTTTCTGATGTTACATACCTATCAGTTAATTGTTTCCAAAATGTGATTGACAATTGATTTTCGAGATTGATACTATCATGAAGTTCATATTAGCTCAATTTAATTAATTACTTTTCCTTTTATCTCCTTGTTCATATATTTTAATTCACAGTTTTCCAATTGTGATGCAGAAGAACAAGTGGGATTTCTTTGTATTCCTAATTTTAGAAGTATTGGCTATGTCAATTACCGGCGCAGTTGCTCTTACAAGTAGGTTTTATCAGTTTTCAGTGTAAGTTATCAAATTCTGCTTATGGCATTTTTTTCCCCTTATAACAATAGAATCTTTCCATACAGGAGTTCTGGGTGATCCCGCTGCACCACCCTCTTTTGGTGCTTGGTTGAAACATGCTTGTAGCCGTCACACTGGTGCTATGTCATTTCTCATCGCCGAGTTATTCCTCTTTTCAGGTGTAGCAGCATTGACAGCTTTGCAAGCATATCAGGTAACATCCGTCGTACTTTATTGCACATCTTTAGGTCACAATGAAAAACGACAACACTTTTCTTGTTGTTTATTGTAGTGACACAATTGCATGTGACACTCCTATTACTTGTCTAGTTGGACTCTTTGCAACTTTTCTTCCAACGACCTTTCATGAAAGTGGCAAAATTCCTTATGTTCTCGCTTTTAATCATGGCAGATCTCTCATAATATTACCACGAACGAGAGGGAGAACTCTATGCGGTATAGCTACCTCAGGGACGTGGGTGGCAGATTCCGGAACCCCTATGACCGTGGTTTTAGGAAGAATTGTGTAGATTTTTTCCTCAACGGATACAATGAAGATGTGGAACATACTGGAGATTGGGCTGATTCTGAGGGCATTGGCATGATGGTCATGGCAAGGAGATCAGATCGAGAATATGATGAGTAGACGTGGATCTGAAAAAACTGGAAAAAGAAAAACGATGGTTGCTGCAAGACTTCTGATTGCCCTAATGGCATCTCAGTTTCGACGGGCTGGTCCACTCTATTGAAGCATCGCCGCATCGAGTTCAAAGCTGGAAGAAGCTGAAGTTGTGTGACGGCTGTGTTGTAAATACGTCTTATAAGCTCAAAGAATGACTGAGTATCAAAGTTGTGGGTGGCGCATAGAGTCTGCCGCTGTATGATTGTTTTGTTCTGAGGTTAAAGGTCGTCATACCGTTCATGAAGCTTTCTGGGTGAAGCAGATGAAACTGATGTGTGTAACAAGTCTCGTGTGGTGAACCCCGAGAGCCCGTTGAGTGAAGATTTAGGTGTTGACAATGTGACATGTATATGCTTGCTTTAAGAAAAATAGTCTTCTTGTTTCACACTTGGGTCCTGAATTAATTCCGCTCGATTGATAGGAGCTAACTGAAGATCAACTTTTCTGGGTGTTCTCTTCCAAATTAATCTGAGAACTGACTTCGCAACCATCTGTTCATGTTGAGAGGGCCTACCGGTGCTGAAATTTTAAATGTTTGTGGAAACAAGCAGAATGAAATTCACAAGATCGTATAAAATATGCGGTTACAATGAGACCACACAAGAAATCGTGCACGATTATGTCCATGATCCTGGCAAATTTGCCGTGGCGGAGAATCTTGCTCTCAAAAGCATCAAAATTCGTCCAGCACAAAGACACAAACTTATAGTTAAATAGAACCCGTGTAACTCCAACGAGTTGAACAAAGGATGAAGTTGACACTAAATTAGAAATACAAGGGAAGACGACCCATTATGACTAACACGCGACATGAATGAACCAAAGAACCTCCTACAATTCAAACAATGCCCACAAATAAACCTCGTTGAGAACGACTATAATGAAATCAAAATACAGAACTAGAAAATTAAACACAATGCTATCTTCTTCTTTTTCTTTTAAACCAGTGTACAAATTCTATCCTAAGGAGAAAAATATGAGGCAATGATGGTGATGAAGCCGACATCCTAAATGGAGATCCCTGCTTCTCTTCCCCAATAAATATGCAGGAAGTCATTGCACTGATGGTTGAAAATCCAGACTCCAACTCCGGCACAACCATTCTATGGATGAAAGGCACTGAATGGACCACAAGCAATAATACCCTGCAGACCAGAACCCCAAAGTCAAAAGATAGAAAAGATATTTCCACCAAGGGAAATAAATGGCTAAGAGGTTAAGTGCCAGGGGCTAAGGAGTCACTTTCGAATATACAATACAAACCATTAGCTAAGAATTTCTCATCATTATCCTTGTTGATTAGTCACCTGTAGAATAATATTAACATGCATAATATACAAAGCTCAATGGAGCTAATCTGTCCCAAGACTGATTTAAAAGGAAACAAACATCATCAAAAGATGACTTCTTTGACTCAACATAGAGGGTGTTGGACATGTACATGACACAGTCACAGTACCATGAAATATAATTCTCCCCACGATAATCGCAACACGTTAATAACTATCAGCAGAAGCAAAATTTTCAGATACTGAATCCATTTCAAGAAAGTTATTTCAAGTCATTGACAATTCCCATATTTGCATCAAACAGAACAACCTATTGCTCAAGAGTTCAATGCTACATGCTCAAATAATATAGTCAATCCCACACATCATCAAGATCCTCAAATGACAACTTTTGCAAGTTCCTAATTCCAGATGCAACAATGCTATCATGCCCCCTCATTTTTTCTAAGAAGCATGACCACATATTATCTAGATGATTCTTCAGTAGTCACTAGGCAGTCATACAGCAGCAAGAATACAAGGCCATTGATAAGGATAGCATTATTGACCATGAAGGTGCGAAGTAAAACCAAGTCCTCCTAGCTAAAGATCCCTCACAAGCTCTCAATAAAGGTTTCTTTGCCTCACAACTCCACAAGCACTGACATTGTTAACTTCCCATCAAAAAGCACAAAGGTTTCATTTTCTTCCTTACTTGAAGAAATCATCAAGTGAAGGAAACGCATGAAAGGGCAACCAAGGAGACCCCTACAGCAAATCAAAACAGACAACACCCAGAAATGGCTTTTTTTAAATTATTTAATGATATAATAGTGCTAGAGACTTAGAAAGAAAGCAATACAGGGCACAATTAATGACTATTTTAAAACTCCAGAGTCTAGACATCAATCATTTATTTTGGCCAGAACTGCAATAGGAACTAGCATTGTTTTGTCATAAAAAGACATCACCACATACCTCAACAAACAGCTTTATGTAACCCAAAAAGTGGAGAAAAACAAGAGTGATGTCTGTCTTGGAAAGCCTGTACAAGGACATGTAACTTAATTTTGTTCAAGAGCATGATGAAGTCTGGATGTTCGCCTGCGGAACAGTGGCTCCAACCGGAATGATGGAACACTACTCTGCAACTTTTTAGCTTCATGCATCTCATTCCATGCTTGTACTATCTCATCAATTTTAAATCCTAAACCTGTCACATAGGAGAGGATCAGCTTCTTCTTAAGATTAATAAGTTAACCAAACACAAGACAACAATGAGTACATAAATGTTACCTTCTATTGCACCATCATTTGAACAATGGTTCTTCACCATAACCGCTATATCTGTTGGAGAAGCTCCAGCAAGATCAAACTTCTCGACCGCAACTTCCAAAGATTCATGCCAGACAGGTAATCCTAATTTGAATTCTACAATGGAACGATCATACAACATGCTACCCCATAAAAGATTTATCTGAGACCTCATGTTTGCAGCCTGATCAGCAGCTTCATTTGCCGTCATTTCATTGAAGGATCCATCCAACCCTAATTGTTGCAACTGAACTTTACTGGTATTTGGATTTGAGAGATCCTTTTGGCGTTGCTCTTCCCATTCTTCCCACATCTGCATGCCTTTTTCCATGTTGTCCTCAGCATAGTTATAGAGTTGGAGAATCTCAGAAGAAGGCAATGTTTCCAAGTCAGCTTTGCTGCCTAGTGCATAATACCAAGAAAGTTTAGCATGCTCATATTGTTGCTGCCCTAGGGCTAGATATCCCTCATAGAAATCCGGTTTAATCTTCAATGCTTCTTCAAACCTCTTCCCTGCACTTCTATACTCTTTTAATGCCCGATCATATGCAATTTTAATCTGCTCAAGTAAGGAATCCTCTGAAGCATCCTCCGGTAAGTGCACACCTTTTCTTGCCCTTGACATGTGGACATTACCCCAGTTGAACAAAGCTAGAGCTGCCATCTCTTGAAACTTCTCAGCAGCTGTTGTGAAAATGCCTTGAGCCTCATCACTAGTGATAGTTTCCTCCATTGCTTCAGAATAAAGCTTCATACCAAGTTCATGAAGATCCAAGTATTCATCAGAATCTAAGCCAACATAATTCTTGAAAAGTTGAGCAAAATTGATTATCCAGTCATCAATGCAAGTTGGCTTCTTTCCTGCTTCATCTCCTTTGACCACATGCCCATTCTCCTGAAGTCCATTGCTCTTGATGGTCATGTCATGAATGTCCTCCTTGTCTGAAAGTCTCCCGTGAAATGGATCCTGGTCAGGATTCACTGGGACGATGTACAATCTGATAGAACCCTGTGGCTCTGTGGATGCCTCAGCCCACCTTAGTTCTTCATCTGTAGTAATTGTGACCAAGTCACCTTCTTGGTCTCTGTACTTTACAAGAACAGCTCTGGAGCTCGGGAAGCGATCACGTATCACTTCCCTCACCTGCAAGAGGCTACAATTAACTGGCAACTGAGCCCATCTTATGTCCTCTCCATAAACCAACTTCACAGTCTTCTTAAGCTCTTCGTCATTTATGCTCATGATTTTCTCCTCCACTACTGCCTTATCCTCTGGCTTTTTCTCATCGGCTCCTTCCTCATCCTTGCTACTCTCAAATATCTGCTCAGCCTTATTTTCCTCAACTTTATTAACATTCTCAATCTCCTTAGGCTTTTCGTTAGGTTTCTTCCCCCCAATTCGGCTATTTTTCTTTTTCTGAGCTTTCTCTTTCACTCGTTTTGCCAATGATGAAGAGCTAGGAGGTTCAACATAGTCGGGTGGCAACTCAATTGATTCGTTGTTCACAGTCAATCCTTTCTCTGCAATTGTGGCTTTCACCCTTTCTGCTATCTCCAATGCCATTACATTATTTGGCTCCATGTTCAGAACTGTTGAAGTGTCCCTCAATGCTAAATCCAACCGATTCAGTGCCTCATAACATCTTGCCCTCTTCAACAGTGCTTTAGAATACTTGGGCGTGACTTCTAGGGCTAAGTTGCACTCATTGATTGCCCGCGGGTACTCACTAAGACCAATTTGCATATAGCATGCAGCCATATTGCTGCGGAGATACGACACATCTATGTGAACCCTAGGGAGCAATTTGAGGGCTTTTTCATATTTCAGCATAGCTCCCTCATAATCTCTCTTTTGAAACAGCCTATTCCCTTCATCCTTCAGTTCCTGGGACATTGCAATGAAGACCGCCGTGTCCTTATCATATGCTTTGGGACTGTTCTCCCCAGTTTTGTGTTGCTTTCCAACGTTATCACCAGATTTTCCTCCCACCGGTCCCTTCTTCCTCCCACTCTGCTTCCCCATCATAAAAACGGGTATTGGAGTAGAAGCACTCCAATCAAGAAAGAGAAAGAAGATATACCTTAGCTATACCCAACAACACACCTTGTCACTCACTGCCCGATTCAGACAAACAAATCCAAATCCGGAAAACACATACAAATCGACCTGAACACTACCCGTTGAATCGAACCATAAACCAAGAAACGATGCACACAAATCCGACCCAATGAGCACCAACACACGCAGCACCAAACGCAATAGTATTCCGCCCTCCTCAAGCACTTAATAGAACAGGAATCACCAAAGCAAACATGCCACTAAACCCCGAATTCAGCCACGAATATTCCTGAACAACTTGGACACGCCAAGTATCCTCCCAGATAAAAGGCTCAAGTTCGCAGCTTTAATCTAATAAAGCTCGAGACCCAGATCGAAGCACGAATTGAAAGGACGAATTCCGGTCTCTCCAAACGGGATTCGGGCAATTAAGCCCTACAGGATTGAACCCAATTCGGAAAGACGCCGGAAAAATGAGAAAGGGGTCACCTTTATGCAGCCAAGAAACCAAAACTGGAGTCCCAGCCTGGAAAACTCCTCGAATTCCCAATCCGGAGGCGCTTATCGAGGAACCGATCTTGCCAAGAAAGCTGCCGACTTCCTCGGAAAAGCCCAAGAAGATGGAGAAATGCGAGTTTTGCAAGAGAAAAAAATACGTGGTGGACTTTCGGAAAGGAGGATGGAATGAAATGGAAATGCGAAGGAAAAGAATCGCAGCGGTGCGTGGTTGGCTGGTTCCTTTCTTTCGTGACGTTGAAGATTTTCACTGCTTAACGTAAGCGCCACAAAAAAAGAATAAGGTAATAATAAAAAATGAAATGCACTTGTTTTAATATTATTGTTTTGTCTGAAAATCGTTTTGTTATTTAATTTTTTAAAAATTTTGATTGGTTAACAAATCTGGGATTTGGATAAGAATGAAGAATACTGCAGACAGGGCCAACATTTCGTGAATTCCAAGCTCCTAGGGACCCTGGCTCTTTTTCTTTTTCTTTTTTTTTGGCTTTTCTTATTTTTCTTCTTTTTTGTTTGGTGAAGTGCAAAAAAAATTATTATGATAAATATTATGTTTAGGAAAAAAATTAAATAGAAATTTTATGGGTGCATCATTGGAGATTGTGCTTTTTTATGCCTGTGGTATTCACTTCAAGTTTGGTTGCAAAGATGTAGTTTATTTTTCAATTTTCTTTTTAAATTCATGAAACCCATAAATAAACTTAACAAAAATCACTTTTAATTTCGTTAATCGAGTCAACTTGGCCCAATTGAGACCAGATTTATTTGTCATAATGTATCGTGATCCAAAATGGCTAAATCGAATGAAGTATTCGTCCATAATATAGTATCACATGTTATGATTTTCTAATAATACTCTTAATTTTATTTTAGTGTCTTAGTAACACCTCCTAACATGACACCCGGTAAATCCATGAAAATTTCCTCTGAAAATAAAAAGTCGAATAAAGTACTCATCTGACATTGTGACCACCTTTTCAGAATTATAATCCAACGTTGAATCTTGATCGATTCATTGACAATCTCGAGACAACTCTCGAAACATCTCAACCTTTTTTGACATGACCGAGAAAGAAAGCAAGAAAAAAGAAATAGAAGGTGGCGGACATTGCTCTTGCTGACAACTGGAAAGATTCCGGTCAAAGGACAACATCATCGGAGCAATTAATTTAATCATAGGCCACGTTGAGAGAGAAAGAGAAGGGGGGGATGATGTGGTGATGATGAAGCTATTACATGGCCGATGTGCAGTTCTTGGTTGCGGTCACAGATGATCCCGATCGCAAGTCACACAGCCTTAAAGGTGGGACCTTTTTCATCTGTCCGCACAGAGAGAGAGCATGATATGGTGGTGATGATGAAGCTTAATATGGCTGATGTGCAGTTCTCGGTGCGGTGATCATGGAGCTATAGTATGGCTGATGTGCTGTTCTTGGATGTGGTCGCAGACGATCCCGACCGCCGGCCGCGCAGCCTTAAAGGTGGGACCTTTTCATCTGTCCGCCACTTAAACTCGCACTCCCCCCATTATCCTTTTTCCGCAGCAGAACCACGTGATTCTGTAGCATCTAAAGCGACCCCCAACGACAAACGAAAGTATGTTTCGGGGTAGTTGATGTCGGGATCGAGTTTGGAAACTTAGGACGCGCCTCGTGCTGCTGCGATTACGTGCAAGAGATCTTTTCTTGGCTTTGACGGCATGAACTGACGGCGATCTTGGAGTGACTCCAAACACAGCGATAGGGAAGTGATTGCTCCCTGTGAAGTGGGAGTTCGGGTTTGACTTTGGTTCTTTCTGAAATGATGGCGATGAATGATGTGGTGATGGGAGATTCCCCGTAACGGTTCATGAGGGCAAAGCTTTCAAGGTGATGATGATGAAACTCCAACCAGTGGATCACAGAAATGTGAATTAAGTATGGTGATGGGCTCATCTCAAAGATCCCGAATGCATCGATCACGTTTTCATCAAAAGAATTTTGAGCTATTCAAGAAATGTGACAAGCGAAAGTTCCTTTCGAAAAAAAGAAAGATAAATTCATACACTTTTCGGTCCATTTCGATGGCTACCCACTTCATTTTGTTAGCCATTAGGATGGTGCTAAAGCTAATTGGAAGGATATTCAATTACTAAGCATGTGGTCCAAATTTGGAGGATTAGAGAAACCCTCTCAGTTACGTAATCGCATGAGAGACAATGAACAAAGTTGGATGTAAACCAATCAAGGCAAGTCGGCCGGCGTAGCCCAGGCCCTCAAAGAGAGCGACTCAAGCAAGCTTCTTCTTTGACCTGCCGTAAGAATTGACTGATGAATGAAGACCTTGACATCTATTAACGGAAGTTATGGTGGCACTTTAGTTTCTAACCATCTGATATTTTGTTATGCATATGAGATATTTGCCAAATATTGTATTTCCATAAGCAAGGAAAGTACCAAAAAAAGATGTAAATCTATTACGTTGGTGCTAACTCAATTCTAAACGTTTCAAATTAACCAATTTAGTATTAAAAATTTTGTATTAATATTAATTTAGTTCATCCAAGACAATTTTAGCTAAAAATCTCAATCCTAAACATTTCAGATGAACCAATTTAATCTCAAATATTTTGTATTAATGTTAATTCAGTTCATCCGGGTAATTTTAGTTGAAAATTACTAATGCAAAACCGAGTGTCCTATGTGGTACAACTATTGCCAATGTGGATAATTTTAAATAATTTTAAAAAATGTAATTTTTTTATTTTTTTTTTTCCTTACCATATATGGATGAGGGCGGACTCACCTGTAGTTGGTGGGGCCACGAAGGCCTTGGGGCCTCATTGCCCAAATGAAAGGAAAAATAATAAGAAAGAAATGAAATAGAAAATTCAAATATTTAATAAATATGTCAATGTTAGTGCCAACTATGGGCCCATTTGATTCGACTTTGGAGAAATAGTCTTGGGAAAATGCATATACCTTTCACATAAAGGAATTTTCTGAAATGCTATAGCATTTAATTAATTGTAACTTGAAATAGCATTGGAAAATAGTTTTGGCCTAAATGTCATTTGGTAAAACCCATTTTTGTATTTTATTTTATTTAAGTCTGAAAATCAGATCTAGCCGCTAAACAATCTTACTTGAGGTCAAGTAACCTCAAGGGAGGCACCCTTAGGTTGCATTGACCCAGGCCTCGCCTTCTACGTCACTTGGGGTTGCGCACTGAGGTGACGTTGCGTCGCCTCAGTGCGAGTCATGCCACCCCAAGCAGTGGTTGTTGGACCCATAAGCAATGGTGGAGGTCGTCGGATAAGCCTAACTCTTGGGCGACAAACGAAGAAGACAAACGGTCATGGTTGAAGATGAACGGGGAAGCAAATGAACAGTGGATGTTGGACAATGCACTTTACATTTTCAAAATGCCAAAAGTCCAAAGTAGTCCCTACCTACATTGGGCTTTTAGTATTTGGTCAAGGGAGTCCCACAAACACTTGCCAAATGTGTTATATTTTCCCCAAGAAGCTTTTGGGGCCCAAAGCCCCTTCACAAAGTGAACCAAGCAAGACTTATATCACATACGATGACTAATATTCATATCAATAATTTTTAGTCAAAATTGATCAGATAAATTCATTTATCACAAATACAAAAATTTTAAAATTATATTAATTCAATTGAAAGATTTATAATTGAATCGGGATAAAAGAGTTATAACTTTTTTGATACTTTCCTCATTAGATTTTGTCATAAGCAAAGAAAATCATATTCATACTATTTGTCCAAAAAGTTATCAATGAGTAATTGAAAGATATGTAGTCATTAGAATGATAAAGATGTGATTAGGAACATTAATGGCTGTTCAATGAGATTGGTATAATTAGCTTCAGGTTAGAAAACTTAAATTCATTTATTACCATGGGTAATGAGTTCTCAATCTACACTATTCTAACAAAGTTAGGGCCTCACTAAATTACGCCTTAAAAATTGCATGAATTTTATAAATATGGAGTCAAATGAACCCACATTACTAAATAATAACTACTGAATAATATTTTTAAAAGAGTGTCGGTAAAATTTTCAAGAGGTTAACAGATTTTTCATAAATAATAATGTATCATGACCACGAAATTATGAAGATTGCGCAAATAATCGGTTGCTATAGTAATTGCATACGAAACATTAATATATATTCAAAAAAGAATTAGTACCTTCTCAATATATAAATAATTTGATCAATATATATCGGTAATCTTTGAAATTTAGCAACTTGCTAAATGACAGCACGTGACCGGTCACGCGACCACCAGGACGAGCAGCTGAATGACGTGGCGGCAAGCGATTGGGCAGTACACGTCGCTCTACGCCTATCGTTCACCGCCCCCCACCGCCACCACCGCCACCACCGCAGTCGTCGCAGACGCAGCGCTTGCAGAGGAGCTCCTCCTTCGTCTTTCATCGAGAGAGAGAGAGAGAGAGAGAGCAGGATTCGCTTTCAGCTTGAGATTCTGGTTTTGCTGGACAGAGCTCCTGATTTTGCTGGACAGAGCTCCTGATTCCGATCTTGGCCTTCCGCAAAGTTCGATCTATTGAGAGAGAGAGAGAGGGAGAAAGAGAGGGAGAGAGATGAGGCTGTTGTTGTTCTTGATCCTTCTCCAATCCGTCCTCTGCGCGAGCGTGCTCGCCGATAAGATCTTGACGGCTCAAGTTGGTAATTGATCCCACTATCATTTTCAATTCGCCTCGCTGGGAGTGATATTATCTGAATCAACAATCGCAAGATTTCGCGATTCTTGTTTTCCTTCGTGTATCGTAGTAACTCCTTCAAATTACGTTCTTTTATGTTTTTTGCTTTCTGGGTTTGTTTGTTAGCGTGAGGTTTAATGCCTAGAATGCTTGGCGAGAATTAGCTTCAAGTCTTTTTCTGGAATCGGGGGTAGCTGTTTCTGTGCTTCACTAGAGCCGTCGAGATGGGCAGATGATGCGATTTGATCGACCTCGATGCGTGCGTGTTCTTGTAACTGGACTCGGGTCTTCATTTAGTTTGCTAGCAAAGCATAACCCATCTACTCGCGAGCATTGCAATGCGAATGTAAGCGTGGGCTTGCTCTAGTGTTTTCAATCCTTCTTTTTATTTGGGTTGCGTCCCTACTAAATTATTTCCCCTAGCGAGGTAATGATGAGGGGATGTAGGAAATGCGATCAAAAGGGAGCCGTAGAAAGAAATATCGATGTTTTGGTGGTTTTCTCATACTGTCAGAGTCCAGAAGAAAGGGGCATGTAAGAAGCCATTAATTGATTATTCTCTAAATGGTACAATGAAGAAGTCTATCTTCCTTCTGTTCACATCTTAGATGCATTCAGCAGTTTCCCTGAATTGCAGATGCGCTTCAGCAATTGCAAGTACTCTTTCTTTGAGATTAATGACCAGGGTAATAGGTTATCATATGTGTAGTCAAGGAGGAGATTGTTCAATTTCTTGGTTCTGATTTTAACTTGCTTAGAAAAATGGACCTTGTGGAACTCTTCTTTTTGCCGAACGTTTGGCAGGTTTGTGAGTTCACTCCTAATAGTTCAGTTTCTAGCCAACACCTTGCTTTCCACTTGTCAAGTTGACATTTTCCAAATGGTGAGATGATGACTTCTTATAATTAATTACGTAATCATGCACCTGTGATTCAGAAGTGGGAGAGATTCATTTAGAAATGAATGATATAATGAGATATAGAAATCTAAATACTTGGTGGCATTTCTTTGGTAAGTATACAGCAATAATCTATGAGAACAGAAAATCTATGATAATCTATGTTTGAGCAAACTTCCTCGTTGTGATGCTGATAACCTGGGTTGACTTTCTCATGCAGTTTATTTCAAGATTGTTAATATGCTCTGTGCAGATCTTCATTTCTGATTAATGTAGAATAAAATACTGTAGAAACTGCAGAAGACATGAAATCTATGAGTATAAGCTCCAGTAGTTCCTCATCATCCTGACACTGTCTTGACAGGTGGTACTTTTGGACGTAGTTCTCGCGAACCAAAGTATAATATCGAGTTCCACCCAGAGGACTCCCCCTTTCATCCGGTAAGTGAGAGATTAGGTTTTTCTTGCCTCTATTTGGGACTTGAATGGTGTATTACAGTTTTAATTGGCTAATATGACTAACTTGGAGATGCTGCATTATGTTGCATGATCTGGGGAAGTAATGACACTTTTCAAGTTTATTCTCTGCTTACTGCAGTCTGATATTCACCGGAATTATTATAGGTTGGATGGATCAGTTGCTAAGAAATTTTAAAAAAATTGTTATTTATGAGTGAGATCATGTTTTGAACTCTCTTCTGCTTTTGCCTGTAGGGTCGTTAGCATGTTGTTTGTGTCTGCATTATGACCTTTCATGTGGTTTCTGCATTTTCTTTGTAGGAAAGTTAAGTTAAACTTAATATTTTAGCTGGGATTTTTCAGGATGATGATCAGGAATCAATAGTTATGCCCGGTAAAGATGGACGGAAGTACTTATGTTTCTTACCCAAGGTTGAGAAAGCCAAGGGTGAAAAACCAATTATTCAGCAGAATGTGACCAGTATGATTGTGGAAACGGAGAAACGCATCAAATTGAAGACACCTGATGAGCTGCTGGAAGTACTGAAGGACGAGTGTCTCGTACGAGTTAGTACCTATTAACCCACCTCTAATTGGTGCTTCCTCCTAGCATAGAGAGGGGGAAAAATTAGAAAGCTGATTTCTAGTTGGTAGAACCATTAAGGTGTTTAGGTCACAAGGACATATAGTATTTATAGATAGGTTATTTCACTTATTACCATTTCTAATCTTAATGCAGCAAGAAGGTTGGTGGTCATATGAGTTCTGTTATCACAGGAAGATACGGCAATTTCATCGGGAGGATGACCAGGTAATTATGATTGCATGTGAAGTGCTTGTGTTTTTGCATGGCTGTGGACAGATTTGGCAACCTCGAATAGAATTTGCATGCAATACTTGTCCTTCTTTCATAAATAAATCTATTTTGCAGTTTGGACAAAAAGAAAGTATAATTTTCTCATTGCTTGTTTTCTGTCGTACCTCATGCGTCATGGTAATCCAAGCCATTACTTGCTTGTTACAGGTGGTCCAGGAATTTATCTTAGGTAATTATGATTCAGAGGCCACATCTGCTTTCAACCAGAATCTCTCCAATGTCTCGACATTGAAGGATCCCCGATCAAAAGATGCCTCACAAAGGTTTGCCCAATGGCCTTGTTTTCACTATTCAAGAATATAGAGGACTGTCTTGAAAAGACTTTCTTGTTGGAGCCAGAGATAGAGCACATTTTGACACATATATATTTTTGGTTTATGTAGGTACCATGCTCATCAGTACACTAACGGGACAACATGTGATCTTACAAATCAGCCTCGTGAGACTGAGGTAGAATGACTACCATTTTTGATATCTCAGTAAAGGATCCCATTTATTTTTTCATTTTCTTCATATCCAAGTTTTTTGTGCAAGTGTAGGTGAGATTTGTATGCTCAGAGCCTAGAGCTATGATTACTTCCATCACAGAGTTGTCCACATGCAAATACGCTCTCACAATTCAAAGCCCAATGCTCTGCAAGCATCCGTATGTGGTTTTTCCCTTTTCTCGTCACTGATCAATAAAGTACCGCCATACTGGCCATGACTACACCACCAATTCTCAATTCAAAAGCATTTGCCTGTTTCTTCTATTTGAAATGTTTGCCTTGAACCTTTCAGATTGTTCCAAGAAGAGAGACCTGTATGGCACACCATCAATTGTAATGCGCTTCATAAAGATCAGAAGGAAGAGAGACCAGAAAAGGAAAAAATTGATGAACAGATTGTCATGGTTACGGAGGACAAAGGTTCAGCAGCTGATGAGACAGAAGGATAAGCAACAAAATATCCACACACGAAGTACATATATTTTGGGAAGGAGCTTCTCTAGTTCACTGCTGTTGTAAGGATTTTCCTGGTAGTGCTTCAAACTATCTAATGCCAGCGTTTGTGCTTGTAGAAAGCTTCTTCATACAGATGGATTTTCTTTCTCTTTTGAAAACCGGCATTCGAGATGCTTATCTCCTTCTAAGGAACAGTAGGAGTAGGTATATAGGAAGATTCAAGTTTTAACATGTCGGAGTTGCTTTTGTGGAACTGAACTGATCCCCAGCTCAAAGCGTTCCTTGACCGAAATTCAGTTTAACCAAAGCAATGCCTAAGTAAATGTACTACCTCTAGTACTTGTCCTAGTGAGAGATAGCTGGGCCTTCAATGTAAAACCTTAACTACTTGTCTTAGCATCTTTTATTATGGAAGCTCTATATCTACTGAAGCTTGCCTGGAAGTTTGTTTACTTCTCTGATCTTGATTTCCTGGTGTGCCATACTAATCCCGTATAAAATATAAATGTGGGTTGTAAGGATTTATCCACCTTTTTACATCAGGTTCATTGCCATCATGTTTTCTGCTATGCGTCATGTTCTATGTTTCCCTTTTGATCTAAACGCAACGGTTTCGTGTGACCCAGTGTAAATAATATTAAAACTACACCAATTTAGTGAGCGAAAACGATCTCATACGTGAAGTGGAAAGATCACTTATAATCCATGCTGTCATGACCAGAACAGGAGGAAAAGTTTTCTGGTTTCAGGAACCGAGGCTTCCAGCAAAGCTGAGGATCACATCTTTGAACTGCGAGTGATGGCGAGAGACAGCAAAAATCTGTCCGGCTCATGCCGTGGTAAACCTATTTGCGGTAGCTTTGGGAACTCGAGCGTTGATCAGTATCAGTCAGTAAAGAAGCTTTGAGGAATTACAACTAGCTGCACAATTGCTCCAGCAAGACATCAGACCCTTGACACCGGCCTCTCTAGGCTGCGCTTCATTGCTTTCGCGTCCTTGTACCACTCGAACAAACTCCTTCGAGCTTAAATTTCCGTCGCGATTAGCATCGAACAAGTGGAATATTATGTCCACCACATTGTCTGTAATGGAAACGCCACACACCTTGTGAAGGCCAAGAAACAATCAACCGTAAGTTCCTCCAAAGAACGCATTGCTCGGAATTGAAAATTCTTCGTAAGGATAGAAAGGAGATCTTCATGGAGCGCAAGTACCTGGGAAGCGGCCCTCTGGAAATCCCTCTTCGTGAGCAGTCCATTCACTTTCCCATAACTGAAAATGGCAAGCGAAAATGGCTGCAGGACTTTACGTAGCTCCGCAAAATCCTTGAATTCCTGGAACGAGATCCTCAGGTCCCTGAGCAACGGTTCCCCGTCTATTTCGTCGACCCGGTCAAGCAACTTGTTTATGTGGCCCATGTCAGCAGAGGCGACCAGGGACAAGGCGAAATCTTTCGCTGATATCGTCCCCACTGATCTAACGTCGTAATGCGAAAACTCTAAATGCAAGATCTGATATGACAAAAGAAGGAAAGACCCACGAATTCGTTACGGGAGAACTTGGTCTGTAGGGTTATCTGAATGAGCAATCTAGTCATATTAGATAGCTGCAAGCATAGACGTCGAACGAAGAGAAGCAGCACAGAAGTTTAACTAGCGAGCAGAAAAATATGGGGAGTGCACGTACTTCATCATGCAAATCTTTCAGAAATTGGACAAATCGTCCATGTTTTAGCTTTTCCCGGCCGTCCTTGCCAAAGAAGTACTCCATCAGACCACCTTCCTCCACCGAATCTTTGAATTTTAGCCCGACTCTCTTGCCGTCCCTGTGCCGAGCCCCTTGTCTGTTTTGGGATCGCATTAGAGCCATCACCTTCCTGAATTCTTCCCGGTCGATTTCGCTGTCAACGAATGCATACTTGTTATAGCACAGTATTGATTAGAAGGTACATAAGGGATTATCAGACCGTCGATAACGTATCTCCTGAGAAAATGAAGTTCCTTCTCTCTATTGAAGTAGCACTTCTCATAATATTTTCTGTGTATGAAGCACAACTTGCATTGGATGAAGAGGGAGCGCATTGAACATAGCAAACATACGTATCTTCCGTTATGAATGTCGAGAGAGTAAAATCAGAATCTACAAAGCTACTGAGAACTTCTTGGCTGAACCATAATTACCCGTTGTTGTCCAGATCAAACATTTTAAATGCCACCTCAAAACTCGACTCGGGGATACTGAGCAGCGTGACGAAAAAGATGTACCTGTTAAAAATGATTGAAAGCCACCTCAGTGATACAGAACAGTTCAATTTCAATTCTAATAGGTGGAAATTATGATAAGAGAGTTCTCTTGGCCAATCCAGAAGAGTGCTAATGGCAGTCATCTTACTCTGGAAATGAAATAAGTCCATCGTTGTTCGTGTCAAAGAGCATAAAAAATTTCGAAGGAGGACAATACAAGTCTCCAGGAATCCTCTCTCCTCTCAAATATCCCTCTCTAACACGACTTGATTCGGATGGAGGAAACACAGGTACAACTGCTCGCATCAAGTCTGCCGGCGTCATGAGAACCTCTCCTGAAGCCGTCCGGACTGATGAAAAGTAATCGAAAACCTTGAATGTCATAAAAAAGAAAAATTAAAACAGGTGAGTTCTCACAGATTACATTTGGTCGAAAAGAATGCAACGACTTAAGCCAAAGAAAGCACTCATTTGGAAGGTAAAATTATACAAGCGAGTTACAGAACTCTGGGTGATTTTTAGCTCAACGACTGATATGAGCAGAGGTGTACCTTTTCAGGAGGACTCTGCATCCGGATCCGCTTCTCATACTTAAAGAAGATTCTTCTTCTGTATGCATCTGAAATAGAATATCAAACTAATTAGGATAGGAATATTGGAAATTTGACGATGCTGTGGCTTTCTACCAGATTTTGCATACCACGTCAGCTAATGCCACAGTGTAGGACAATCCTTTGATAAATTCAAGTATGTTTACCTCCAACGAGGAAGTTGCGTTTCTTTCCGCTCGTTGAAGCTTGCAGATCGTCACTAGAAGGCCATGTCTCTTTGGAACAATTTGCGAAAGACAGAAAAGGGCTAGTCCCTGAGGAACTTGAAACCCAATAGCAAACTCCGAAGCATGAACCAGCAATCAAAACTCCTGATGAAACCAATGACCCTGCATATTACCCAGCAACGTCTCTTTATCTCTTGCATAACCAGATTGCCATGTCCTGAAGGAAGAACATCTTCTCAGCCGTTGATTTTCCAGGACCTGGCGAATGGACCGCAATGAGTTCCTCAATGACGCCCGAGAAAACATAGTATAGCGACAAGATCCTCAGTAGCAAGAACTCAACAAAGTATGCATCAAAACTGAAAAACCAGAAGGATCGTGGATTCCGCCGGAGACTTTCATGGTCTTTCTTTTGACCGAGGAAAAAGTGGGCAGTTTGTGACTGTTATTGTGGTGATCGGTTCAGTTGTTCATGAGATCCTACTTTTTAGGACTGCAACAGCAAATCTCTCCAGCTTCAATCCCTAATCTCGATGTCCTGATTCCTAGATAGTTCTAGCCTCATATGTTCGTAACTTTAGTTCACTAATTTATCACCACCCAGATGATGTCCTTTCCTAGGTAGCTATGAAAGGCCGGCCCATTCAATGCACAAGACAAGACTTTATTTTATTTTATTTTTTTTTTTAAGGCAAATATCACAAAAAATCTTAAATTATATCACTTATGACAATTTTATCATGAGTTTTTTTATGCCATTAAAAACCCTAAATTATACCGACAATTTTATCCTGACTTTTTGTATGTCATAAAAAACCTCAAATTATGTCTTTTGTGACAAATTTATCCCAAACGTTTTAGCTAAAGGGTATTTTCGTCTTTTTTATTTTTTTTTTTTCTATTTTTTTCTTTTCCTCTCTTCTCTCTACCATGATTGGTAGAGGGAAGCCGACGAGGGCCACCGTCGTAGGCGTCGAAGTCAAGTGAGGGTCACTCTCGTGGAATTTGGCTTGGGCGATCCTCGCCCTAGCCAAATTTGGCCTAAGTCCCTCGCTGGATCTAGTGAGGGTGGCCCTCGCCTACCCAGGCCAAATCTGGCCAGGGTGAGGGTCGCCCAAGCTAGATCCGATGAGGGCGACTGCCTAGGTAGGCAAGGGTGGCCCTCGCCCGACACTAATGCCAATGAGGCAACCCTCACCGATAGAGGGAAAAAAGGAGAAAAAAAAAAGAAAATGGAAAAAGAAGAAAATACCCTTTAGCCAAAAAATTTAGGGTAAATTTATTCTAAGTGGCATAATTTGAAATTTTTGGTAACACAAAAAAGTTTATAGTAAAATTATCACAAATGAAATAGTTTGGGATCTTTTATGGCACAAAAAAATTTTAGGGTAAAATTGTCATAAGTAGTATAATTTGTGATTTTTGGTGGCGCAAAAAAAATTCGGGGTAAAATTATCACAAAGTGCATAGTTTAAGGTTTTTTGTGGTATTTACTTTATAATTTATATGTATTATAATATTTAACTATAATTTTTGTGCCTAGGACTCTTCATTTGATTAACATCAATCTTTTCAAGAAAAATTATCTAAAAAGTCTTAAACTTATTGTATGAATGTTAGTTCAATCTTTTTGACAATTCACTGGTTTTTTTTTTTTGTCAAAGAAAACTTTTATTCAATTTCGAAGATAATTAGACGTGGGATCCCATCAAAGGAGCATCAAAATTAATCAACTTCCAAAGGCTTATGGTCCGTTTGGTAACATTTCTACTCTTGGAAATAATTTCTTTTGAGAAGTAGTTCTTTTCTATTTCTACTCCCGGGAAAAATTTCTAAATAAAATAAGGCGTTTAGTAACTACAAAAATTTCTTATTTTCGGAATAGAAATGCATTTGGTACTGACATAAAATTTTTATTTGTTTTTTCTTCGATGGCGGTGGCGACCAACGACTGGAGGCGGTGGCCGGGGGTAGGTGACAGGCAGTGGTGGGCGAACGGCGGTGTGCTATGGGCAGTATGAAATAGTAGAAATTGTTCCCCCAAGAAATAGTTATCATTTCGTTCTACTCTAAATTTATTAGGGGAACAACTTTTTATTCCCGATAATAGAATCAATTGGCGTTACCAAACGGATTTCTATTCTTTTTCTATTCCAGGGAACAAGAGAATAGAAAAATAGAGAATACCAAATAAAGCCTAAATGGTGCGTGCTATCCAATTTAATGGAAGATTGTCTTGTTTATGGGCCTTAGCTACCCAATCCATTTCTCAATTGGCTTCTCTAGCATAATGGACTAATGAAACATTTGAGAGTTAGCCCAATAGCTCACAAGCATCCGTGATAAGTACTTCCACTTCCTACTAAAGCTATCAAAATGGGTCATAAACTTATATGATAACTCACATTTAGTTAAATGGGTCATATATGGATCAAATGAAGATTAAATATGGGTTATAAATGAATATTAAAAAGTAAAGTTAAAAAAAAAATGGGTCTTAATAAGTTATTTAGAAACCCATTTCGAACCCATGAAGGGGTTCAAGACCTTTCTCCTCTATTCTCTCTCTCCTTCCATTCCTCGACCTCTTTCTTTCTTCCCTTTCTAATCCCAACCGATTGCAGCCACTGACTACCTCGCCATCACGCCGCCTATCTCCATTGCCATATCCGTCACCTATCTCCATTGCTAATCCAAGCGAGCCCAAGCTTGACAGTTTGAGCTCGCGAGCCTCGGCGAAGCCAAAGCTTAGGCTGGCTTGGATTAGCCAAGTTGCAAGCTCGCCAGCCTTGGTGAGCTCGAGCTCGCTTGGATTTGGCGAGCTGCGATCGACCGAGCATTGAGCTTGCCGGCTCACATCTTGGCTAGTTGCCATTAATGGGGGAACAAGGGGAAGAAGAAAGAAAAGAGAAAAGAAAATAAAATAAAATAAATCATAAAAAATTGCAAACTTTTTAAATATAATTAAAACTTCAATTTTTTAATTATATTTGGTAGATAGATATCTATATGCATATCGAAGAAGTACTTTTAGAGGAAGCTCCATGTTGTCTATATTGAAATTCAATCAATATCGAAATAGAAATTCTAAATATTATAGTGTAATTTTTAACTTGGTGAATCACAATTTTTTTTTTTTGATTAGAAGCTACACATTCTCGCATTTGACAAAATTTGTTATAAGCAAATATTATTTTCATGTCAATTATTAGTTGATCAAATTTTTTCTTATCAAGAGTTCTTCATAAGTATTCCAATTTTTAAAAAATTCACATTTTTTATTTTATTTACCAATTTTTCATTGTTTAATTTACTTTTCAATGACGTGAAGTTTTTATTCAAGTAACTTATATGAAGAGCTTAAAGTGGATTAAATGGGTGGAAGTGAATTTTTCTAAATTGAGTTAAATATTAATGTGTTTCGATAATATGGATCGAGTCGGGTATGAGTTATCAAATTTATATTGTATGAAAATAAATAAAAATAGGACAAATGGGTCAATACGAGTTGAGCCATTTTCGACCCAACCCATCCATTAACAACCCTACTTCCCACAGAAACTAATATGTGTTATTTACAAATTGAAAGATGATTTGCTAATTTAGTTGTAAATGTTTTGATGATTTGTTAATGTAAAATTTTGACCAAATATTCAAATAATAGGTTTAGGATTAAATCGATACAAAAAAAGGTTTAAGACTAAATTAACAAATTGTCAAAAAGCTTAAGATTAATTTGGCACAATTGAAATGTTTAGAACTGAATTATGAAGCCCCACATTTATTTCTCCAATCCCCACATCTATATTGCATCCATACATAAATAAATGTCTTAAAACTAACAAAAAAATTTCTTTCAACAATCTTTGAATTCGCAAATATAAGTTCTGTCTAGTTTACAAATTTTCATAAGAGGCAGAGTGCTTTCTCTCAGTATTTAACTCTCCTCACTTCTTTTTCCTAAAGACTACTTTGGAAGCTTGTCAAATGATACATCGATCGGGAAAGGAGTCTTTGCTCTGTTTCACATCTTTCGATCGAAAGATCAGATCGATTCCTCCCAGAACCATGATCACAGGGGAAATCCAAGTTGTCCTTGTAGTTGTCTATCAGAAAATACGACCGATTCTTCCAGAAGCCATGATTGGACGGGTTTCTGAATTTGCCGCTCTGGTCCTTGAGTAGCTATAACTATAGCCTTCCTAGTTCATGTACTCATTCGTGGTAAGGTTCCAAGAAATCTGCAGCAATTATAGAAACGAGCCTAAGGCATCACTGCTCCTCTATAGCAACAAAGGATCTGCAATGTGAAACAAAGAAATTTCCAACAGCGCTTGGTAAGTCTATAAGTAATCCAAGCTTGTAGAAGATGACCGAACCCACCAAATGAAAAATAATAGCACCGGCATGCCGCCTTCCTATGTGTTCCAACTGAGCTCAAGAAAAAGACAGTGCAGCTGGATCTCCACAAACTCTGGCATGAAAGGCGCATTACTATGAGCAAAAAGACTGAGAAGTCATATCTAACATTGTCGGACTAGTAAAAAATGGCGAAACTTACTCTTAGGAGCAACCGCACCAGTAATTGGCAATGCAGAAACTGGTAAAACTAACGAGTAAAAAACAATCCTGTACGTTTCTGTTTCACAAGACGACGACAAATGAATCGCCTTACAGGAAAGATGATCGAAGGACGGAGATTTTCTTGTTGAAAAAGATCCTGCTCTTGTCAAAGTTTGGAGCCGGTTGCAACCTCGTGGCTACAATGCTGTCTAGCTATTATTTTAGTTTCACTAACCTTTTGTCTCACATAAAGGATTCGCTGTGTTCAGTTTTCTCTCAACACCAATTTCTTGCATTCTTCATTCTGGGACAACCCTTCAAATTATTTTTAAAAAATGGCAAAATAAAATGAAAGAGATCATGAGTGATGGAGGTCATAAATTGATTGATGAATAGTGGCGATGTGGCTTTCAAGAGGAGCTAAGGGCCATACCTTGCAACTTCCATACTTAGTGTGGTTTCTGCTCAGCTCTGTCCACTTCTGCATTAAATTTGGAGAGGAGATGATCCCTATGATATTATTTCAGTCCCACATCATGGAAATGAGACCAAGCATAAGCAGGAAAAAAGAGAAGGGAAATAAGTAAAAATAGGAAGAAAGGGAATTTATACATGCAAAGAGGTCAGATGAAACTAAAGAAATCTTAGTGATCCAGTGATCTTAGCCTATAACACAAGTCATCGTTGCGATTGAGATTTACTCCATCCATGATAGACCATATCAAGGTAAGAATTTTTCATTATAAATATGATTTCGATTCTTTTGACAGATTGTACTGAATTCAACTTTTTAATAATTTTTGGTCTGGTTAATATGACAGAACATGTTTACGAAGATTGGTAACCATAAGATTACATTTGTATCCATTGTTTTTACTAAGTAAAACTGATTACCAAGTTCAAATCACCAAAAGGATAACTGATTACCAAGTTCAAATCCCCAAAAGGATATTCTGGCCTTTCAGGAATGTAATTTTTTGAAGAACACTGCAAGAACAGTCAAAAGCCAAATCTTTTCCATCTGATTTCCCTCCATGGGACCTTCCCCGTGGCCCGTGAACCCAATCTCACCTGCCATCTGACCTTTATAATAACATTAACCCGAGATGACAATTAGTGACTAAGTCAATGCTTTAGAGAGAAATATATATATATACTATTTAATTCGGTTATTGCATGTTATGGTAGTAGGTTTATATAGTAGGTTTATAAGATTTAGTATCTTTATATGGCCTTATCTTTTTGACCAAAAAAGAACAATAGCCATCGCTCTCCCTTCCTTTGGCCACAATGACTTTTTCAGCCTACTTTTCATTAGAGTTCACCTGCCCCCAAACAATAATTAAGAACCCAATTGAAGAAAACAAGACCCCTCTCTCAACAACATGTAAAAATTTTCCATATGATGGTTGGCCAAACGTGACTCTCATTATATGCTTGGTTTGGCTTCTTGAGTGCTACTACTAAATTTGCCATCAACAGTCGATGGGGGGATGGATTGTTATCAAGTTTTGCCCATGTCTAGACCAGAGGGAGAGTCCGTGTACAGCAATTTGTCCTAGGACAGAAAGCTGATCCTGCAGAGAGAGAGAGAGAGAGAGAGAGAGAGAGAGAAGGTTTGATGATGAAGATTTCAACGACTAGTTGTTTTTGGAAAGATTAGATAGCTACTTTGTAACATTGATTAGCTTACTAGACACATCCGATTCAGCAATAAATTGATAAGACGATGGCAAACATATCTTCGATTGATGATAAATCAAGATGCTCCTCTAGCCACAATAGGTGACCACGGCTCAAATCGATGATCACAATGCAAAATTGACAGAAGATTGAAATCGACATAAGTGAGGTTGGAAAGCAGAGAAGCAAGTGATGTTTGGACATTAACCAGTACGTAATGAATCACTCAAAAATTAACTTAAAGCCATGGGGAAAAAGGGAATGTTCATCCATCCATCCATGACTTGAAGACTAGTCATGCATGCCATTGTTCTTAGGCATGAGGGAAGGCATTCCACCTGCTGGTCCCTTCAACGAATTCATGGTCCCAACTGAAGCTTCAAGCTGTTCTTTTTTGGGTTCAGCAAAGTGCAGAGAGGAGCTTGCACAAGCACTGTTCTTGCCCCCACATCACTCTCTCTCTCCCTAACTCCCACATGGGCACAAAGAAGACGCATTCATGACCATGACACCCGAAACAGCAGTAAATTCCTGGTATAATTTGGCACCACCGCATTGCTTTTGTCACTCTCAATCCCTCAACTACCTTCCAAACTCTCATGAAAGATATATATCCACTAAACTCCAAATTGCATACCCAAAGCCGGAATTTACTTCTCCCCTTCCTCTTATCTCTCCCACTCTCTCCATTCTTCTCTCTCTCACAAATCCAAAACACCAACCCCTCACACCCGTGAACATCACATAAGCACATTAAAGGACCCAGGAAACACAAGCCAAGCCTCCCATCAAAAAATTATGGACTGGTTCTCCTGGCTATCCAAGAGCAGCCTAGACCCGTCCCTCATCTACGAGTACGGCCGTGTGTTGGCGCTCAACGAGCTCCAGGAGGAGGATATCAGCTACTTCGACCACGAGTTCCTCCAGAGCATGGGCATATCTGTGGCCAAGCACAGGCTGGAGATCCTCAAGCTTGCCAAGAAGGAGCATGGAGGGCCTAGGCCAGTCTCTGGACTCATCATGGCATTCAACAGGACCAAGAGGTCTGTGGGTAAGTACATTAGCAAGCTTGTTTTCCATGATCAAGAGAAGGATGTGAAGGCCTCACCAGAGCCCAACAGGTACAGAGAGCAGTGGAGAGGTGCATTGCTGTCAAGGAAGCACAAGAGTGAGAAGGAGATGAAGGAAAAGACAATTGTGTGCCAAGACAGGAGAAGCATGACACAGTCTGGGCCTATGGATGGAGGAGTGCAGGAAAAGTATTTGCTGGCCCATAAGAGCCAGAAGTTTTCTGGACCCTTGGACACCAGGGCAAACCAGAAGCCGGTGTTCGCGCTGCCGAGGTGCCCGAGTCCGAGGTTCTTGTCGGGGCCTCTTGACGGAAGGGTCCCTGAGAAGGCATGGTACCCGACAAGGAGCCCGAAGTTGTCTGGGCAGCTTGATGGCAGGGTTCCAGAGCGGTTCACTGTCCCGAGGAGCCCGAAACTGTCCAGGCCTCTTGAGAGGACAGCTCAAAGCCCGAAGCTGTTGTGGAGTGATTTCAACAAGGTGAAGATGGATCCATATGAGTATGATGAGCACTCGCTGTGGGCGAAGCTGTTCGATGACATGAAACCTACTTGACAGAGCATTGAGAGAGTTCTCGAGATATTTATGTTGGGTTTTTGCTTAGCATGCGGATGATGAGGGATAGAATTTCTACGGAGAAGTTCTTTCTTCAGAAGGAGGAGCCATGTGTGTCTGTTCCAATCTTCTTGTTTTGGAATTTGAGAGGTAACATTGGTTGACAGGGTGGTTTAGTTCCCTCATTTCTATTATCATAGCATATGCATTCAGTTTGTGTTAATACATATATATTTGGGTCAGTCACCGGGCCAATTCTACACCATGCAAGATTTCTAGTGGTTTGCTGTATTCAGTTTTTTCAGGCAACAGCATCTGAAAAGTTTCTTGCTGTTAAATAAATGCTGAAATGTGCTGGAACAGTTGGTTCTGACCGGTGGGTCAGCTGAAAAGACAAATCAGAAAAGACTGGAGTCTAGAACTATAAGGCAAATGAAAGAGTAGACAGATCCGTGCAGTGGAAGATCCTGTATTTGAAGCTTTCAACACCAAAATTATTCCCTTAAACGAAGACATCCGTGCATTTTAGTTGGATGATTCAAGTCTTGAGTAGCTGAACTTTTAATATCATAAATAATCATGCACATCCTTCCTTTTTTGACAAGCTATAAATACTCTTAGCTTTAATTTTCCAAACACCACATTTAAGCCCATACAACATAAGTTCATACATCCATATCCACACGCAGTACTCTTTCAATGACAAAAAAATCACATCAAAGTAGCCAAATCTGCAATGTGATGAACAGAAAAAATGCAGATCTTTGCTTCAACGCCAAGTACACTCTCCATAATATGACCAATCTCATAACTGGATAGTTTGCTTTCCTGGTTGGTGACCACATGCGATCCTATGAGTTAAAAAGTCCGCATCTATGCTCTGTCCTTTGAGTCCATCAGCGACCAGAACTGTTTGGTAACCTAAATGAACCCCCGGAGTAGAGCATCTCATAGACGGGCTTTATTCTGATTGTCAGAATTATGCTCAATATCACGCCAAAACCGCAGACGCCAGCAAGAACAAGGAAAGTGAGCCTAAAGCAGTTCGGACCAAGGCAGGACACGCTCGATTTTAGAAGCACGAGTCCATGGAGAGTGAGTCCATGCTGTTTGGCCGCCTCGTTGTCGTAAATATACCCAGCTAGGAGGCCAGAGAAGAGGAATGCACCAATTGGGTTCCCCATCGACATGAAATTGTAAAATATCCCGAAATGCTTCAGCCCGAAAAGTTCAGAGACAGTCGGGACCATTATAGAGAATTGGACGCCATAGCAAATACCCAGTAATGCAGTCGCTGCATAAAGCGTACCATCAAAAGCAGAAGCAAATAGAAGATATATGGCAATCATAGCAACTTGAGTCCATGTCATCCAAACTGTTCGAGGCATAGTTTTCGTCCTGCACAAGTAGCACATATACAAAATGTAAGGTCTGAACATGGGTATTTTCTGTGATATTTTGCGACAAAATTATTAGAGGGACCACAAATGTTTTGGTCGTCTATTGAAGCAAGTTACACAAGCACTATCAACGACATACGGTAGTACAAGAGAAAAGAAGTCTTCCCAAATATTTTTTTTTTTTTTTTTTTTTTTGGTCATGTCTTCCCAAATATTAACCAGTCATAAATAAGAAAGAAAATTTGGTTGAATGAATGATGTCGAAAGAAAACGATGGAATATCTGATTACGGGCAAAATCTGACCAACACAGTTTATATAAGATGCGCTCTACATCTTTTACTGGAAACTAGGGAGACTGACCCGCTTGATATTCAATAAGATCTTTTGCCAAGTATTTTCCACGGTCTTTTTTGTATTAATACCTCGACCAGATGCAGTCACTAACTAAAGAACAACGTCAGACTTGTTAAAATGGAAAGCTGAGAACAATATCCTGTAGTATACCAACCTGACAAAATGTTCAGAAACAACGCCCCCGCCAAGACGGCCAATGAAGTTGCCAAAACTGAAGAGAGACAACAAGATGGTTGTGTCATGGACACCTTGAGCAATTCCTATTTGGGCCAGATTATTAAGCACAGTCACGCCAGTACCAACTCCGACAAAATACACCAAGAACAGAAGCCAAAAATCTGCCTTCACAAGAGCCTCGAAAAACTTGAAATCCTCCCCTCTCTTGGGCCTCCTCTTCTTCTTCACTGCTCCCTCACCTTCTGCCAAAAGCAAGTCAATCTCTGATGGCCCATCACTCTCACGGAAACTTCCTACATGTGTTGCAGATGTTATGCGGGTCAAAAGTGGCTCAGATTTCTCATCGACATTCTCATTTATTGGACGATCTGAAGACGTAGCTGAATGGTTAGAAGTCTCCGATCTGTTTGTCACACTGCGAAACAATGTCATCTTGACAGGTATTGCCAGAGGAGCCATGAGAAGGAGAATCATAATGACAATGAAACTAAAGGATATGGGAGGCGTCAAAGAAAGCAAGTCACCCAATATCGTCGTCGTTAAGAGATATAAGCCAAGCACAATGCTTGCAGCTTGTATGAAAAGAAAATGGCTGTGTTCTGAAGCGTCTTCACCTGAAGCAGGAGTACAAGCCCTAACAAAGTACATCAGGGTGATACAGAGGAGAGGGATCCCGATGGAGAGGAAGGCAAGTAACTTGGAAGAGGAATGTCGAAGTAAGACACTATAAATTTCAGTGAATACAGCAGCGCTTAGGCCTCCATAACCTTTGAGGATCCCTGCAACCGTGCCTCGGCTTATAGGGAAGTTTCTCATGTTTGTTACCAGAATGGCTGTGCTTAACCAGGCACTGCTATTGGTGGCAACACAAAGGGCAAGCCACAACTGCACCACCGGAAGATGCACAATAAATAAACAGATTCAAACTTTGTTAAGCATCCATATCTTAGCAAGTGAGATAAACAACATCTGAAGAAACAAATGACAGACCGACGTCATTAAGCATGGAAGTTTAAGTTTCAATCTACCACTTACTTGGGTTTCTTAGCTCGAGACAGCCGTCAGTTGACACTTAATGGCTCGATGGGAAATAGTACCATTGAAGGCCAACTCCTAATTTAAGTAAACCAGCCCTTAGCATCCGACCACCTCCAACAGGAATGACACCAAACCTATCTCTTTTCTACTACCATATGATAATAACAGTCCAAACCATTACCCCTTTTTCCATCTTAATTCTAGCTCACGGATATGAGATAACCCATGATCTATTCCAACTATCAACTCAGCCAATCCAACGCTCAACCCACTAACTCAGAACTCACCATATCAACAAAAAATCAATTGCACATACGCTCTTCTTTAAAATACGAATTCCTCTCCTAGGCCACATTTAACTTAGTCACAGATGCATACTTGGGACTTCGAGAGTACGTTTATCGACGTTAATGACAACAGTAATAGCTAAAGTAGATTAATTCTATAATTATCTGCAAGTTCTTTTTCTTCAATTTGCGATAAGCATCTCGATCAGGAAACATCATGAGGACACGATCTACAGAAATCTCAGATACTTCAAAAACTAAAGACCCATTTTAAGAAAGGAAATGCTTATTAATTGAAAAGAACTAAACAGTACCAAACAGTAGATAGCTCGAACTAGAACAGAGAGCTGGAAGCTCGCGAACTCACCAACCAGTAAGGCAGAGACTCGACGGTCCGGCTCACGGCGAGATAAAGCACGCCATACCCAAAGAAGCAAGTGACAGCGCCGATCAAGAGGACGGCCCAAGGAGGGAGCTTGTTGATGAAGTAGCCGGGGACGAGGCCGACGTTCTCGCCGATGTCGTTGGCGACGCCGAGCATGGTGAGCTGGTGCTGGCTGAACCCGAGCACCGATTTGAGGGAGTGGGAGTAGAGGGGGAAGTTGAAGGCGTTGCCGGAGGCCACCTGGAGCCACACGCCGGCTCCCAGGCCGACCCACGGCGGCCTCGTCCCTCCTTTCAGATTCGCCATCGAAGAGACGGGAAAGCTCCTTCCTTTCCCGGTCGCGACTGTTCTCCTTCTCCTTCTTTTAACGCTGCAGGGAGGGGGCGAAATGCGTTCAGTGCAATGTTTAGAGAGAGAGAGGAGAGAGAAAGGGTGTGTGCATTTTTACATTTGTCTGGTGGCCTTGATGGGAGGGAATGTCCGGAAGATGACTCGGCGTTTGGACAGACAATAGCTCTGTTCGAACAAAGGTGGAGGAACAGGGACGATTAAATTGCTTTCGATGTCCCGTTGTTTCTGGAATGGGACCCGCCTATTTTTTAATTTATCCTAAATTAATTTATTAATTATCAAAAACCTTTAAATTATATACATACGACAAATTTATCTTAAATTAAATCAAAATTTTCAAATTAATTATTTGTGACAAATTTAATGTTTGTTGGTTTCTGTTAAATTATATTAATATTATGAAAAACCACAAAACTGATGCATACACTAGATTCAAACGAATAACACAACCTTAAATTGTTACGTTCGTCAATTGTCACGTGTTATCCAACTTAGCAATTTGATAAAAAATTACATAAATAGAATAAATTTTTCACAAATATACCAATTAGAGATTTTTAGTTATTAAAAAATTAATTTTAGATAAATTTATCACATGTATAAAATTTTTCGTGATATAAACCCATTTAAATTTAACGTAAACATAACGATCGGGCACCCATTGTCCGGGATCATTTGTTTAGGCAAAAGAAAAAAATCCCTTCATGGTCTATTTTTATATTGAATCATCATCACAGCTGTCTTCAAACTTTAAAATCAATATTTTTATATACGTCTTTTCACCTAACATACTTCAAGAGATCTTCATTCAATCTAATCCTACTCCTCCGCGGTGATACGAACCTCCTAACCTCATCTCGCAATGCATATCATGCCCATGCAACTCCATTAAGGGATGCAAATGCTCATCATATGATTTTCAAACTTGAGCCTCTCATGCCATATGATACTATACTTTTCATATTACGAGTTCAGCTCTCGATCACCAAAACAAAAGATTAAATGAATTTCAACCAACATGTGGGATTGTTACATGACAAAAAAGGGGTATATTCACTTGATTTTTTCAAAGGGTCGATGTTCTTATTGATAGGTTGGTGTTTCGATTTCTCAAAGGGTGGGAAGCCCATAAACAATCCTAAAATCTAGAAGGTATAAAATATTCAATGCCAAGACTAGTGTCATGCTTATGTTGCAAATTGGAGATGGGGTGGGGGCATACGGTTTAATGTTGATGTGATCATGTCCCACCCCCATGTCCCGTGGTAGCGTCCACTCCACACCTGGCTTCTCTGCCGCACGTCTCTTTCCTTGTGACTCAACCATTTGTACTCGTGTGGCCCAAGACGAAGATCGCACCGAAACGGGTCGGGTCCCACTCCGGAGCATCACTTTCCTCCGTCCTAGACAGATTCGACCGGGCGATCTCGTCGGGTCAGGCGTCGGCATCGGCATCAGCATCGGCATGACAAATTGATTATCGAGCACCCCATCTATTGTCAAACTTTCGATTATAAACATCGTCATTAAACAATTCGAAAAGCATAAGGCATCATCATCTGGCCGCACCAGAAGGGATGATCCTACCCGTGAGCAATAATATTCTATTGAGGAGGGCTTTGGCTAATGAATGCTTCATGGGGTCAGTAACCGAGCCGGGCGTGTCTCTGAACATGTGGGGATTTGCCGCGTTTTAGGGGCTAATCTTGAGAGGATGGTAATGCTTAGTTTTGGCGTTTTCTTCGGGACAATTTTAAATACAAGCAAGTGGAATCATTTTCTCAAAACGAGGCACAAAGTGAAGTGAACGTTATATTAAATAAGGCCCCGAAATGATAGATTTAATCTCGAATAAGAACTTGAAGTGACAAACTTAATCTCAAATAAGCGCCAAATTTATCTATAAGTGATTTCTCTATATGACTAGGGGTAATTTCGTCCAAAAGCCTTTTTTTCTTTTTTTCGTTTGCTTGCTATTTCCCTTTCTTTCTTATCGCACTCTTTTCTTTTATGTATTCCTCTCTCTCTTCTTTAATTTTCCTTCGTCCTTCCGCTATCAATCCGGAAAACTTCACTTGTGAAGATTAGCAAGAGCTTCGGACTCGAATAACTTGCTTCGAGTCTCCGTGATCGAGAACAGAGCAAAGCAAAGCTCGCCCTATGTTCTCCCAATATTGATATGGAAGGAGAAAATAGTGATATTGAGAAAGAATGAAGGCAAAGATCCTTTTCCCCAAAAATTAATTCTCCGAGAATTTTTATTTTTTTTAACACTCCCCTCCTCCGTAAATCCTCGACCCCATCTCTTCGAATTGTTTGCCCATGTGATCAAAATCTAATTCGATTAGAAAACCCCGTTTTAGAAGACCTATGCATGAGATCAAAAAAGAATTCTGGATAAGTAATTTTTGGAGGGGAAACTTTAGTTAGCATTTGATTAGTTGGAACCCACTGAAGCACTTTGATAGTTCAAGAAGTATATGGATGCATTCCATGTCGAAGAAGCAACCATGGCGTTGCTCAGTGGGGAGAATGTGATGGTCCAAAGAAGCAATACGGTCGTGAGGTTTTTTAAATAAATGACCGTGACTTATCCATGAACGGGACGAACATCAAAAGCCTAAGGTTTAATTAAGTATTCTAGAATATCCTTGCGGGTGAGTGATACTGTAATTGCACTCTTGTAGTAAATGTTGATAGTTGGTAGATGGGGATACAATCTCTACTGTTAAATCCAAAATAGATATATAGTTATGATTGGGCCCATATTTATATATAGTGCTCATCTCCTCATTTGTATCTATCTTACAAGTAATACAATTTTCAAAATTTCTCTTTAGAGTTTCTCTACAATTTTTGTGAGTCAAGGCCAACTTGACAAAACTTCCAAAAGCCGTGCAAGTGAGACATGTACCTGTGATTTTGAGAACGAGTGAGACATAGATCTGTCTTCAAGAGTATGTTTATCTATAATAGTTAAAGTAGATTAATTCCATATATATATATACTCCTTTCTCTTTCTACTTTTCTTTTTGCACGATAGCTATAGAATTTCCTACTGAAGAGATGATGATCAATAACAATCAAGAAACATCATGAGAACACAATTGAAAAACACTTATTTTGGATAGCCATTAAAAAACATATTCAAATTTGAAAAATAGCATTTTTATATACTACTTTTCATCGATTATGCTTCAAGAGTTCTTGATTCAATCTACTGAAAATTCCTATTCCTCCACGGAGAAACGAACCTCTAAACTTCATCTGGAAATGCATATTATGCCCACGCAACTCTATTGAGTTTCAAAACTTGAGCTTCCCGTGCCAATAATATTGTAGTTTTCATATGGTGAGCTTAGCTTTGGATTACCAAAACAAATGATTGAATGGGTTTCAACCAAGATATGAGATTGTTATAAGAAAAGGGTACATTCACCTTATTTTTCAAAGTATAAAAAGCAGTCCTTAAAGAATCCTAAATCTTCAAGGGATAAAATATTCCAAGTTCAATGCGAAGGAAAGTGCCATACTTTGTTGCAAATTGAAGGGGGCTGGTGGAATATGATTTCATGTGATGTGACGTGACCCCACCCCATAACTTTTTATACTTTTCCGTTCTTTTGTTTTCATAATAAAAAAATAAAAATTCATTTCATAACATAAATTAAATATTTTTATTTTTCGAAATAAAAATTAATTAGAGAATATATTTGGAACATAAATAAGAAGTAAAAAAATGATTTTTTTGCTCTTGAAAACAAAAGGACAAATAAAGCCATATTTAAAAAATAAGCTCAACGTCACCTAATGCTCATCTTTAGACAATCAACATTGGGTTCGCTTTCTTAACCCACTTTGAGTCCCCTTTTTTGGAATAAAAAAATTTAAAAATCTTGGAAAAAATTTAGAAATTAGATTTTGAGCAATTTTACTATAAGTGTTAATTATTGTTTAGAATTGTTTATCATAAAAATGTGAAAATCTTTTGATGAAATTGGATTCAAAATTGAAATCTTTTAGGACTCTATTATTTGGATTTTTGAATGTCATTTTTTTTTAAAGACAATGCTAATGCTAGGTTGCAAAACTTGCGACTCTAATCCTTTTCTCTTAAGACCATTAAAGACATCATTTAAGATCATATGTAATTTCGTTTTAATAGAAAATTAGATAGCTTTGAAAGTTTGAATAAGTCCATGCACCATGGATTTCAGTGACATTTTCTTGAAAATTTGATGAGTTTATGTGAACAAGCACACCACATTTAGTAACACCTTCCTCCTCAGTCATTTTGCCATTGTTCATTCCACTAAGCAATGTTTGCTCTTCTTCTTACAACTAAAAAAGTTCAAAAAATCTATACACTTGTTTCTTGTAACGTCTAGAAACTTACTATCGACTTTCTCATATTGTGAGTTATAAACTAGTAGGACTCTTTGCTATCATTTTCAATCATCTATCTTTGATTAACTATTATATTGAATTTTTGAGGCCATCTTAGAATATCTTGATCAATTAAATCTTTACAAAAATCCAGTTTTATCCAAACATGAATTGTTAAGTATCCACTAACATTTTTATAATTAAATGAGAAAAATCGAGAACATAAATTTTTACGGTCATACCAAATGCGTTTATGTTCTTTTTCTATTTCGAGAATAAAAATTTGCAGTTATCAAATGCCTTATTTTGCTTAGAAACTTATATAAATAATATATATAGAAAAAACTATTAATGAATAGAAATTGTTTTCAACAATAGAAATGATACCAAACACACTCATAATAACATCCACTCCACCTTGCTTCTCTACTACATGCCTCTTCATTCATGACTCAAACATTTGTGCTCGTGTGGCCCCAAGCGAAGAACACACAAAAACGGGTCGGATCCCACTTCGAATCATCACCGGCCCCATCCCAGAAAGAATCGATCCGGCGAGCGATCATGTTGGGTCGGGCGGCGGTGGTGGCGGACAAATTGATTTTCCGAGCCCCCCCTCTATTCTCAAACTTTCAATTCTTAAGCATCAATAAACAATTCGAAAGGCGAAAGGCATCTTCGCCGCACCAAACGGGTCGATCCCATGCGGATGCAATATTCTATTAAGGTTGGATTTTTGCTAATGAATGCTTTCATAGGGGCGGATTTGCCGCGTTTAGGGGCTAATCTTGAACGGATGGTAACACTTTGTTTTGGCTTCATCTCTACGTGGACGGTGCAAGGATCGCCGACCAGTCTGGACATTATCTCGTCGTTTCGGTAGGCACAAGGGATGCGTGCTGGCCGGTCCCCCTACCTCACGTGGACCGTGAGTGCATGTCCGCCCGTTTTCTTGTATTTGTCAGTTAGTCTTGATATCCAAAACATCGTTGGATTATGGAAAGGAAAAGACAAAGGCAAACGTTGCTTTGTTCTTCTTATCCGTTGTAGGACACTGAGATTTTCGGATTTTTTTTTTTAATATCAAACGTTGAAAATGTAATGTATGGGCCCAACTAATGGATCTTTATAAGCCAGCCCATTGCATAGCCCAGCCCATTTCTTTATAGGCACAACCCAGCCGTGTCTCTTAAAGCCCACAGCCCAGCCTCATTTTCTTTCGCAGAGCGGAGTGAACGAAGAAAGAAGAAAACCCGCGATCCTGGAGAAAGGGGAAAGGGGAGGGAGGAGAAGAATTTTTGCCCGTGCAAGATCCACACATTTTGACAAGCCCATTCATCTGCGAATTGTAACGATGGGTAAGCACTCAAGCCTATTATTTTATATAATTAGAGTAATTTTCGAAATTGGATCCTAAATTTGAAGTTATGTCGATTTTGAACTATGAAATTCAACCGAAAGCTATTGAGTTGTAGATTTATAATGAAATAGTAGATAAGGGCATTGTGCGGTTATGGGGTTTGATGAAAATCGATTGCAATATGATTTGATTTGAACGAAATTCATTAGTTTTGCATGTTAGTTACACATTGAGATTATACATGTTATGGATGAAGATGAATGTTTGTTATAGATGAGTTTATTCATTAGTGCATGGATATTGTGTTATTGAAGAATAAGTGTAATTAGTTAAGTCGTTTAGCATTTGACTTGGATTTTGATGCCATTTTTCGAATAATTGATGGGAGTTCAAGTGTGTTAATTTGTACAATTTCTTCTATGATTTGATTTTGTACAATTTTTTTCTTGATTTTACAAACTCATATCTTTGATTAGATAACTTTTATCGCATGGTATTTTGTGCAATATGATCTCCAAACTTTGAATTAGCGTGCAATGTTAATTTTATATTTTAATTTGCTTGATGTGGTCCATGAATATTAATCTTCAACATTAATTTTAATGTCAATGACAAAGATGTTATGACAATAAGAAATGGAGGATTCGTGTTATCTTAAATGAGTATAGAGCTTAACTCTTACAAGTCCATACATTTTAATATATCTAGACCAAAAAGCTATATTTAACATTAGGTTTTTTAACTCTCTTAAAAGGAAAAATAATAATGAAAGGATAATCCATTAAAACAAAATAAAAGAAAATTCACCTTAAAAATGTAACAGAATAATTAAATCAACTAAATATTTTTTCATATTTTTGATTAGTTAAATTTCGATCATTAACAATTGGTGTTTTTTTTTTTTACCTTTAAATTTATTTTTTAGCAAAATTTTGTTATTTAAGGGAATTGATTTCCCAAGATAACCGGAAAAAAAAAGTCATCTTCGCCAAGAGCGGGAAAGCAAAAAGTTCGAAGAAATCAGAAGGGGGGGAAGACGATCCTCCGAGCTCCGGCCACCGCCATGGAAGAAACCCTGTCGCGAATCGTCGCCGACTTGGAAGAACTCCGCCCACCTCCGGCCGCCGCCTCCTCCTCCCTCCTCCAGCCGCCGCCGGCGGTGCCCGAATCGACGCTCTCCGACCTGCACCGCCTCGTCGGCGCCGGCGATCCGGACCTCCTCGACCGGTTCTTCGAGGACCTCGCCTCGAAGAACCTCCCTCCGTCTTCCCTCGCGCAGTGCATCGGTTCGGCCATGGACTCGGGTGGCAACCCTCGCCTTTCGCTCTTGGCGTCGGACGTCTACCTGTCCCTGCTCCTGTCGCCGAACGCTCCCGTCTTGAGCCTCTTCGCTCCGATGGCGTTCGTCTCTCTCCTCCACTCCGTTCGGAAGTCCGTCAGGTCTCGGCAGGCGGTTCCCGAGGAAGATTCTGGGAGTGGCGCGAGAGCTCCGGCTAAAACGAAGAGGAAAGGTGGGAGGCGTGGCTCGGGATCTAGGCGCCAAGTTGGTAATGATGTTGTTGAGGAGAGTGAGATTGATGAAAGGCTTTTCTTCGCTGTGTTGGAGAAGCTGGTTTCAGTGATGGATTTGATTCATTTGGATAGATTTCCGGATAGTTTGAAGTCTTTAGTACATACTGTAGCTGAACTTCCAGCAATGGTGCCTGATTCTTTCTGTAACTCGAGTGTTCATCGCAAGCTAACTAACTTGTGTTCGCAGCTCTTAAGAGCAGCATTGAGGCCTGAGCATGGAGACCAGGCTAATTCTGCTGCAGAGGTTTTGAAATCTTTATCTCCATTGATTATGTTATCTAAATCAGAAGTGAGGACGTTTGCTTTGAGTTTTGTGACGAATTGTATGGTGGATATGGGAAAAGAGTGTGAAGGCATAAAGAAAGCTGTTGTAAATTTGCCAAAATATTTGGTCCAGAAGGCCCCAGAGAAGTCCGAGCTTCGTGCCTCGGCAGTGGAGTCAATAATGGAGATATTTAGAGCTCTGGAATGTAGCGATCAGGTCAGCTTCGTGGAATATGTGGTGAAGATGACAGAAGGAAAAAGTAGTTTTAGGCTCTTGGCTGTTGATCTTATTGTCCCAATTATGATGTTATTGAAAGATCCTCTTGGTGTTCAAGCAAATGAAATGAATAATTCGTGGGGGTTGAGATGTTTGCAGGCCTTGATTAAGCGCGGTTCTGATTTGAACTCTGCGATTAGAGCACGCGCTTTATCAAATTTAGTTCATTTGGTAGGGTTTTTCACTAACGATGATAGGAGTTGCCAGATTCTGAAGGGAATACTGGGAATTGGAGATGGAGTTAGTCAGAAGACAGAGGCCACTGTAAATAATCTTTTAAAGATTCGGTGTCTGGATGAGAAGGCAGCAGTCAGAAGGGCTGCACTTAATCTGGTCACAAAATTGACATCTTTTTTCAGTGGTTCTTATGATGAAATTTTGCTAAAGACTATGGGAATGGCTTGTTCTGATCCACTTGTCAGTATAAGGAAAGCAGCAGTTTCAGCCCTCTCTGAGGTTAGATTGTGTGGCCTTGCCTTGTGATTTTTTGTCATGAAGTTATTTTGGGTTATTATTTTGACTGGTGAATAAATGTGGTTTAATCAGTTTGATATTTCTTGATTTCCATTTCTCCCAATTTACCATAGTCTTCAGGAATCCAGTGGAATGGTCAATTAATGATACATAAGCTTACTATTGACATACACAACACTCCTTGAATGTGAGATATGACCATTAGTCTGACTAAAAGCTTTAAGCTGGCTTGAACAATTTCCTTTTACATTCCTAACAGGTGAACATGAGACCATTTACTTGCAGAATTCCTGCAAGAGACCAATGAAGTGATGAGTTACTTTTTTGTTGGCAGGGGAGAAGGATGAAGTGGACCATTAACATTTATGTATCATGGCTAGTTGGTCTGGTCATTTGATTCTACTTTTCATCTTACTGTTTCTTTTTGGTGGTCAATGCTTTTGCATTCTTTTGTCTATCTCTAACAATAAAGGCGTAAAACTTTGTTAGAATCTAATAATTTCTAACATGTGGGGTTTTATCCTTCAGTGCAAGATCAAGTGACTGACACACAATTAATATGATTGCATGTCTGCCTCATGCAATAATCTCTAAAGTCTTCCATGATTACTCTTATCTACCCAATTATGGATCTTTATTAGATTGTGTTGTTGTCAATAATTTGATAAAGGACATTATATAAGAATGGAGAACCAAATTTACATACTTCTATCTTATGACAATTAAATTGTAACTTTAGCATAACGTTTTTCAAAGGACTCATGCTTTTGCAATTAACAAGCTTGAAATATTATTTGCCTCTTAGCTTTTTGATTTTATTCACATCATCTGCTCCCAAGTTTCTGTTGCAGTACATGGTATAATGTGAATCTCTTTCTTGGCTCTCTAGGCCTTCAGGAAATTTCCAGATGGTATTGTAGCAACTGAGTGGTTGCATTCTGTCCCTCGCTTAATAAGTGACAATGAGTCAAGCATCCAGGAGGAATGTGAGAACTTGTTCCTAGAACTGGTTCTGGAAAAGATTTCAAGGGCGGGATCAGCTGGTTCACCTCATAATTACTCTACTCCATATGAGTTGCATGACAAGAAAAACGATTTTGAAAGGCAGATTGACTTACTATTTCCAAATGGAGTATTGGGTCTACTGCGAGAGATTTGCAATGGTGAAGTCGTGTCTTGGATAAAGAAGATCTGCAAAAGTCTTGGCAAGAAAAATCGGCTTAGGCCTGTAGTAGCTACAGCACTTCAAAATATGATTAAAGCATTTGAATCTCTTTGGTTAAGTCAGTCGCTGCCCATTGAAAAGTGGACAGCCCCACAAGGTGCTTGGTTTCTTCTGTCAGAGGTGTCAGCATTCCTTCCGAATGCTGTTGACTGGCAATTTCTCCATCATCATTGGCAACTCCTTGATAAAACTAGATTGGGGTGTGAGATAAAGACTCCACTTACCCATGGAGATTGGCATGATGACAATGATGATGTGGAAGCTTGCTCTGTCACTTGGGCTGGTGATCGTGTTTTCCTATTGCAAACAATGTCTAACATTTCTCTTGAGTTACCTTCTGACCCTGCTGCAGACTTGGCTCATAATTTACTGAAACGAATTGAAGGATTTGATATGCACCCAACAGAGGTACATAATCTTTCACCATCAATCATTTCAGGCCAATCACTCTTTGAATTTCTGCATGCTGGCTGTTTTCTCTACCATGTGGCCTAAGAAAAGGGAAGGTGGGTAGATGTTTTTCATATGACAAGTGAATGAAGAACTCGTTCAGCAATGCACTTAACAAGTCAATCATATGTCGTGGAAATGCGGTAAATCTGTTTCATATGACAAGTGAATGGAAGAACTCCTGCATCTCAGTGATGCACTTAACGAGTCAATCATATGTTGTGGAACTTCAAGTAATGGAACAAATATGATCTCATGCTTGAGGCTCGTTTATCATGTAGTAAATTGAATAGGTTTCTCTTGATTCGATGGCTGTCTTTAGGTACCGATGTTTTCCATCTTACACAAGACATCGACTTTAAGGTCTTCCCTTGCCCTTTAATGCCTCGATACTAGTCCAAGTACCTTAAGTAACTTCCAATTGTTCTCTGACCATTGTTTCTAATGGCACAAGGGATTAAAAGGAATTTCTCTTGAGACCACTTCTTCCGACGTCCATAATTAATGTGGCATGAGTCATGTTCTGCAATGAAAATCTTTCAAAACTAAGTGTGGAGCTCGCCTAATGAATTCATGAATGGAAAGGCACATTGATCTGAAATATTACTCATATTCACTAACCAATGCATGTGCACGTGTTATTAATGGGATCATATTCACTAACAAATGCATGTGCAAATGACATTAATGGGACTGTCTGGTTGTAGGTCAATGCTCATGTAAAAGTCCTTAGAACGGTGTGCAAGCAGAAGGCTCTAAGTGCAGTAGAGGCCGATGCACTTATTCTCAGGTGGGTAAGACAACTTCTCTCTAAAGCCACCCAAGTTATAGAAAAGTGCATTTCTGAGAACACACAAGCAAATGAAGAAGGCAGCTTCTTTACTCCTCCAAGAAGTGGTAATAGAATAAGTAGAAGATCTATGACGACATCCGAATTACTGTCACAAGCAACAATTGCAGCTTATACAGTTGGGTCTTTAGTTATTGTTTGTCCTTCAGCAGACTTGAGCACAGCGATCCCATTATTGCACAAGATCATTACTTCTGGAGATCTCCATCCAAAATCAAAGTTGTTACCGGCTCCTCAAGTTTCTCTGAAGCAGATAGCTTTATCACTGTATATACAAGGGTGGTTAACAATGGGAAAGATATGCCTTGTAGATGGGAAGATTGCAAAGCGTTATATACCCCTGTTTGTTCAGGTAGTATGCATTCGTTACTAAAATCGGCTTACATTTTATTGGAATTTTTGTGATATCATGTTCTGGTTTAGAAAGGAACAAGTCGAGTGCTTTTTAATCCAAAATTTTGCTCCTTTTAGTACATTACTTTCCTAATGTCATGAAGTAGCTTCTATTCTAAAAAGTTTAGTTTGGTGATGTTGCACTTTGCTATGATGCCCATTTATGCATCCCTTCAAGATTAGAAAGTGCTGATATGTGGAGATTTTATCTAGATTGCCTTGAATATTCCCATTTAGGATTGTCAGATTACTTTCCTTTAGAGATTGAAAGGCCAACTGCAAACACTGTTTTTCTGTGCTGCTGCTTTTGTCGCTGTCTTTTAATAAAATACGTTCTGACAATGTAAAACTTAAGTTTGAGGGAAGTTTTGGCCTTATGTATCTTCTACTAGTATTGTTTGAACTGGACTAAAATTCCCTGCTTAAAGTTAGTTCATGTTGCAAGACATCCATTGCAAGAATCAAAATTTATTGAAGTTACTGGTTAGTGAAATACCAGTTTGATGCATGCCAAAACTCGGCTTTAGATGATTTGAGGATTAGAAAATAATTAAATGATCAAAAATATTGAATTTGTTCTTGAAATTTCAGATGAATATGTGAAATCTTTGCTTGAAATGCTTCCCAGCTTTCCCCTTGAACCCCAAGATCTGCTTTTTAGTTGACATGTTGTGTGCCTGATAATGTTTTATGGTGTTCAAGTTTTCCTAAAAGATCTTGCCTTCTAGTTGGCTTTCCCCATTTTTTTTTTTTTTCTTGTTTATTGTATCAACCCTTTCCTAATGTTGCAGGAGCTTGAGAAAAGTGATTCTGCCGCTCTTAGGAACAATCTTCTTGTGATGATGGCGGATTTTTGTGTTCGTTACACTGCTTTAATTGATTGGTGAGCGCTAATTATACTAGTGTGATATTTGACCCATATATGCAAAAGTGATGAGGATTTACTTGAAGCTTGGAAAAATGTTCAAATGACTAATGCTTACCACTATACAGTCACCTAGCAAAGATCACGAGGTGTCTGGGTGATCCATGCGAACTTGTCAGGAGGCAGACTTTCATACTTCTGTCAAGATTGCTCCAGGTCTAGTTTTGTTTCTGGTATCACTATTTATGATGTCATTTTTAGACAAAAGCTTTGCTTGTTGATGAAGATACACTCTTCCATTGATTGGTTGGCATCAATTACTTCAGAGGGACTATGTGAAATGGAGGGGAGTGCTCTTTCTTCGATTTCTTTTGTCTCTGGTGGATGAATCTGAAAAGATCAGAGAACTTGCCGATTGCCTCTTTGGAAATATTCTAAGAGGTAGTTTACAGTTATAAAGGTTGATCTTCAAAGAGCTGCTTATTAATCCTGTCCTTTTAAAAATATATTCTTCTCTCTTTGCAGCCAAAGCACCACTTTTAGCTTATAACAGTTTTGTGGAAGCAATTTTTGTTCTGAATGATTGCCGTGCACATGGTGGACATTTTAGTTCACAGAGTTCACAGTCTGAGAGCTGCCTATTTTCCATAAGGTTTGGATTACATATCTCAATTAAAAATGTTTACTGGAATCAAGATCTCATTTAGAGAGAGAACATCATATGGTACCAAAAGGACACTTCATCAGGCTTAAAATTTCCAGGGGCACTGATGAAATTTCAAGGTCCAAGAGAATGCACATTTATACTTGTTTGCTGAAACAAATGGCCCCCGAGCACTTGTTGGCCACATTTGCCAAGATTTGTGCAGAGATACTTGCAGCGGCATCTGATAGTATGCTCAATATTGAAGATGCTACAGGACAGTCAGTTCTACAGGTACTAAGCAATGCACATTAATATTGGTCAACGGTTACGCATTGATAGCTGGAGAGAATGTGATATAGACTGTAATACACGTGGAAATATTTCTTCTTATCTTAGTAGAGAGATGCAGGAAAAACAACAAATATATGTTCCCTGTTTGGGATTAAACATTGCAAATGTCATCTCCATAAGCCCAAAATAACACAGAAACTGTCCCTTTGCTTTACCACAGAAGGGAAAATGTGGTCTCTTTTTGAAATGCTTCCTGAACTTCATGTACTGTGTGATTCAAAGCATTGTGATTGAACAGGCACTTGGCAGTTGTTGAAGATATCTTTTCACCAATCACCATTCTTTTGGTTTAGTGAAACGTTAGTGTTTGACCCCATAAGCTCATCCTCAATGAAACGCCTAATTCTTCGTATGACCTGCATATACTCATCTTTATGTGGATTTATGCACCCTCAAACGAGGGAACAGGATGCTTTTCAGATTCTTGCGTGCAAGGAGATCCGCCTCCCGACAAGCCGGAATTCCACATTGGAGTCTCCCGAAATGGACGAAGAAAGCAGTGGTTCTGGTGGAACATCCACTGCGGCTGCTAAGGGACGGGTGATAAGTCAAGCAGTAAGAAAGAGCCTCATTCAAAACACCATCCCCATATTCATAGAGCTGAAGAGACTCCTCGAGAGCAAGAACAGCCCCCTCACAGGTTCCCTCATGGATTGCCTCCGTATCCTCCTCAAGGACTACAAGAACGAGATAGACGATATATTGGTTGCCGATAAGCAGCTCCAAAGAGAGCTCTTATATGACATGCAGAAACATGAATCTGCAAAGGCCAGATCAGAAGCTGCAGAGACTGTCGCTGTAATGGAAAAATCAGGGAATAATCATACGCCTCAGGCTTCCAATGCTCCCAGTGGAGTGTCCCGCCAGAACAAGCCCTCTAGCGAGTTGCAGAGCAATGCTAGAGTGGCTTCAGCTCTGGCAGACGCTGCAGCTGAGGCCACAGCACGGTCTGTGCTAAAGGAAGTGAACAGAGGGACTTCCACGCCACCTCTTAGTTCTCTCAAAGTGCCCAAGGTCAGGTCTTGCAATGGAGCGACAGGCAGTAGGGGCACTACAAGCAATCGTCCCAGAGAAGTACTGGAATCTTTAAGAAGGCAGCCCTTTGGTTCTGATGACGAAGGTTAGAGCCCGCTAATGAATCACGTACTGTTCTGCTTCACCTGAAAACAAAAAGCCATAGATTGTCTAGAAATCTTGTGCAGTCTGTACCATGAGCAACTTCTTAATGCGTTGAAACGTTCCTGGTGTTGTATTGGACTAAGCATAGGGTGTACTGTCCATACTTTCAATTTTACAGCACCACTTTATATATTTTGGAAATGTTCATGGAATCGTCCTGGGAACTTTGGCTTCAATGTACAGTGTGTATTATACTTTATTCTGGACGAGTCAATTCCAAAACTATTTTATGGCGCTGGATGTCGTGCTTCTGTGAACATTCGAGCCAGTGGAGTACTTTTTTCTTGGTTATTCAACTTCGCAGGTCTATATTCAATAGAACCGAACTCGAACTCAAGTCTCATCCCGACCCCCTCTCTTGTCATTCTCACCATCAGGTCGAGTGCCTGGTGGTCGATTAGCATTACATCGGCAAAGAAGTCGCACAAGCAGAGAATACGTCATATTTTGTCTCAAATGGTTCTCTCTTCTCTCTCATATTCTTAGTTCAACCATTGTATATTTGATTGACAGTCAAATCCTCAACATTAAAGCTATCTAGAGACTAGATTCATGATATCGGGGTGACCCATTTGCCATAGAGTATGACTAATTCCCCATTTTAGTCCAGACACCATAATTCCTTTTCATAAATCTCTCTCAAATAATTAATGTGGCAATAACGTAGCCAGCCGACGTTGTGTTTAGGCTGAAACATACGTACATGTCGTTAAACTTCTCTCAATGTTCACTAAAGTCAAATCGAACGTTCTAAGGGCCAAATGTCGAAAGCATTTTTTCACAGCATCATGTCTAGTGCGGTCTCGAAGAATAGAAACATGGAAATCTCCCCAATACCCAAAATGCATAACACAATGATGAGGTGAATCTTGAAGGTGGGCCATATTTGTTGGGCCTTGTGTCGTGTGTACCAGGCCCAGCACCCATCATTCCTAGATTCGAGCGAAAAGGTAGGGACATGCCGACATGGTGGGTTTACGACAATGGAGTCTGATCTCTGCAGTGTTTTCAGCTTATGTTAAACTCGCGCTGCGAGCTTGCGGAAGCTGGTTGGTTAAAGTTGGTAATTATCATTTGAAGCGGTGGAAGTGGGTAATTTTGAGGATTTGAGGATTTTGTAATTTTCTCCCCTTTTCGAAAAATACTTCTATGTGAGTAATCATCAATCACTTTTGAAAATTTTCGATTTGCATCTCCTTCAAACTGGACAGACACATTTACCCCTAAGCCCTATGCTAAAGGTGTTAATATGGGCAAAAACCCATTATTTCATTCACTTTTGATGGGTCAGACTGCACATGGATTCCTTGAAATTTTCAAACGGATGGAAATGGGTTCAAAACATCTAAACCCAATTATGGGTCTTTGGTGGGTTTGCACAAGACTCATATTCAACCCATTTTTATTGTTAGCTTCTGCCCAAGTTTTGCAAGGATGAAGCTTCTTCCGGTGCATTTCAGAAAGTGGTCTCTGCACTCCATCACTTCCTTTTTGACAACTTCTTGTCTGCTCCTCCACTTTGGCCTCCCAACACTTCAAGGTACTTCGTCTGTTCCTCCATTTCTAGGGTTGTGAGTTTGACTTCAGCATATGCGCTTGTTGTGTGCTTTCACGCCTGAAAGTGTTTGTCGATTAATCTCCTTTGTTTGCAATTTCCGGTTGTAGCGCCGCTGCCATGGATGTCAATTTTCTAGTGAGTTTGGCGAAAACAAACTCGGCAGAATGCAGTGCTCTTGAAAGAGGAATTTTCATCTTTTGTGAGTTAACATTGATAGGTTTTGCTCGTGTTATATATATGTCAAAAGATAATCATGGATGTGTGGACCCCTGAAATGTCAAAACTTGATACAGGAACACTTAAAGTGCTAAAATCGAAGAAAAAAAAATTAGTTAAGCGCCGACAGCGAAAAAATTTGGCCAAACTATACATGTCATTTTTTGACGATTTTATTTGCTGACGAAGCAATTTTTTTTCAAAACAAATATCCACGTGGCAACTTAAAAAAAAGAAAGAAATTATCCACGTGACCAAAAAAAATCATACTAGAAAAAAAATCTAAAAAATCGATTTTATTTAAAAAAAGAAAGGAAGGGGAAGGGATTGGGTGAGGACTGTGCAGCCCTCTCCATTGCCCCACCATCAGCGGGAAGGGTTGGTGACGATGGGGCGAGGGTTGGTCGGGGTTCCGAGCCCGGCCGTGGCCGGCAACCTTGGCCGACCTACGGGCCCTCGTCCAACTTGACCAAGGGCCATCGGCCGCCTAGCTAGGCGACCATAGCTAGCCGCTAACGACCCTTGGCCTGGTTGGGCGAGGGCTGGCGACCTTCGCTAGATCTGGAGGAGGGTTGCGACTCTCACCCTAGATCTGGGCGAGAACCTACATGCTCTCGTCGCAGATTGGCCAGGGTCACCGGCCACTGGCCAAGGCTCGGCAACCTCGACCTATTCTCGCCTCACCATTGCCAGCTCTTCCCAGCGATGGCAAATGAGTTAGCGAGGGAGGCTGATTCTAGGCTCAAACGCATCGAACCATTTATTCAAAAAAATTGAGCAACCCAAAAAAAAGAAAAAGAAAAAAAAGGAAGCTCGGCACATTCCGATTCTCGTTTATCGTTCTCTCTCGCGATCTTTTCGAGATTCCATCTTCACTCTTTTTCTCGCGCGATAAGTTACTTGAATTGCAGTCCCGATCGGAGGCGGAGACGAAGATGGCGACGGCGAAGAAGGCAATGGGCGGCAGAGGCGAGCCGGTGCGGCACGTGCCCGGTGGGAACGCGGGTGGAGCCCCAGGCGCACCCCGCGAACCAGCACGCCGCCATGTGGGTTGCCGGCGAGGCACACGGCCCCACCGCGAGCGCGAGCTTCCACTCCAGCTACATGAACGCCACCCCGAGCGGCTTGGCCTTCGGCAGCGCCAACCTCAACCAGGGCGGCCGCGGCGGCGAGGATCCGTACGTGTACGTCGCTCCGATGAATGCCTCCGCACCGTCCGGGAGGAGTGAGTGCTATCGAGGCGCATACTTCGCGCTGGAAGTTAATGGTTGGTGATTAGAGGGCTTTTGAGAATGGTGTTGATGAGGCCGACGCTTTGCTGGTGTTTGCAGGTCCGATGGAGAGGATATGCGGCGCGTTGAACCGGTGTGGGAAGAGGTTCGAAGAAGCCACGCGAAAAGCAGAGGCTCTCGTGGAGGGAGAATTGCAAAAAAAGTCTAAACCTTTGTTGGGGTTGTCCGGTCCCTAAACCTTTTTTTTGACCGATTCGATCCTAAACCTTTTGCGATTGTGCCAATTGAGTCCATCCGGCCAAATTTGGCCGCCCGGCCGTGGCGACAATATTTTAATAATTTATTATTATTATTTTGATTTTTTATTATTTTCCGAATTTTTTATTGTTTTTTTAATTTTTCTGTTTCTTTTCTTTTCTTTTCTTTTCTCCCCTCACCTCCCCTCCCCCACCCGCCGGCGGCAGTGGCCGGCCAGCGCCGACGAGGCTGCCGGCCACTGCGCGAGGGCCGCGAAGCCCTCGCCGGCGACCTCGCCTAGACACGGGGGCCGCCGGCGGGTCGCGGCCCGGCCGCCCGGATCCGGGCGAGGCCGGTCGCGGCGAGGTGGCTTTGCCCAGATCGGGCGCGCGGCCGCGCCATGGCCGCCGCGCGCGAAGCGGCCTCGCCGCGGCGGCGAGGCCATGGCGACCTTCGCCCGAGCCCGCCATGGCCTCGCCGGCCGCGGGCGAGGCCGCCGCCCGCGGCCAGGCCATGGCGAGCCGCCGCCTCGCTGCGGCCCCCTAGGCCTCGCCCGGTGCGGGCGAGGCCGCCGCGAGGGTGGCCGTCGACGGGGCCGCGACCCTCGGCGGCGCGCGAGGGCCGCGGCCCTCGTGCGGTGGCCGGGCAGCCTCGTCGGAGGCTGCCGGCCACCGCCGCCGGTGGGGGGGAGGGGGGAAAAAAAAAAAAAAAAAAAAGAAAAATTAAAAAAAACAATAAAAAATTCGGAAAAAAAATAAAAAAATTCGGAAAAAAATAAAAAAATTATTAAAATATTGTCGCCGCGCCCGCCGGGCGTCCACGTCAGCTCCGGCCGGCCAAATTTGGCCGGATGGACTCAATTGGCACAATCGCAAAAGGTTTAGGACTGAATCGGTGGCCAAAAAAAGGTTTAGATCGAATGGCAAGACAACCCCAATAAAGTTTAGACTTTTTGGCAATTCTCCCCTCTCGTGGACAATGTCTGGCATCACCGTGAGTTCTCTCTACAATTTTTTTCTCACAAAATGTCTGTATAATGCGTCAGGAACATTTTGGATTTGTTCGTGGAGACGTATCTGATTGCTTGCTCGCATATTTTTTTTTTCCTCTGTTTCTGCAATTTAAGCTAATGCTATGGAAGTAACTATTCAATCAGTCCATGGAGGCTGGCACCTTGTTCTTCATTAAGGTCGATTGTCCGGCACGGTGGTTTCACACCATTGCTGTCCTGTGGTTTTAGGAATCGGTTCAAATGATCAGCCATCGGCTTCTGTAGTAGGTACCACCGAGGAACTAGGATACATGCTTCATAATATATGTGTATTCAATCTGCCGATTAGCTGTTGAGTGGATCAAGTCCATTGATTATTTTATCTAGAGGAGCTTCAACTTTAATGGGCCATGTCATCTTTTGGCAATCTATGTCGATTCCTACTTACAACAAATTGCCAAATGCATAACATGGCACTTCCGTGTAGGGCATGGCTTGTTTTCCATCATTTTCTAAAGCCATCCGGACCCATCGGGCTCTTTGCGTGACTGATCGTTGGACTAGATAACTGATCATCTCTTGGCTCTTCATCTTTTTTCCCTGTAAAGAAGAAAAATTAGCTTTGTTCTGTGAGAGCAAGCACTGCACCAGTCGGATAAGCCTGGTTTTGGTGACGAATTATTTTTTTTAATGTTTTTTTCCCGAGGAGCTCCTCACGAAATCGAGTAATGCTCGGGCGTCCAGGAATGTCCCACGGTGGGGGAGGAAGATGGCACAGTTTTGAAATAGAGATAGAACATAGTATTATCCACTGGTTCTTTCACACCACCGGCGAACGCAAACGCTTCAGCCCTCTTCAATCCCCGACGACTTTCCGATGGTGTCTACAAAGCCCCAACCATTCGAGGCGGATCCTTTTTCGTTGTGCCCAGTGAACTCTTGCTGTGTATCCTCCAACTTCCGACCTTTGCTGCTACCTAGACTCCCCACCTCGCCATCACCCCGCCTGGCCACCTGCTGCTTTGTTAACACTACTCTCGCCGGTCGCCTCGGTCCATCACCGCCTGTCACTACTGCAACCTCCCTCTCACCGCCGTAACTCGTCCCGTGTTCACTCCATGGCCTCACGCCCATCGACGTTAAGGCCCTCCTGCTAAAAAACACCGGCACCATTGACCCATCTGGAAGTCGGATTAGACCGCTCAGTAACCAATCACCTCTAATCTATGCCCCTCGCTGCACGTGATGCCGGGCCAAAGGGAAATTGCACTTAAGATTCGTGGCATGCATAATTGTCTGGAACGTCGACCGGCTTTTGACTTTTCAGCCGACCATTCCCAAGCTTTTCCGCCTCTCATACGTTCCATATCATCGATCGCCACAACCCAAATCACTCGCCTCCCCACGATTATCTGTCGTCGGAGATTTTATTTTTCCCCATCTCCGTAGATAAAGGCACTCATCATTATTTCAAGAAAGCAGTGCTCTCATCTTTATCTTTCTTCATCTCCACACTAAAACACTCGGATTTTGCTTGGTTGATGCGTGATGTCTCCCCTATTGCATAACCTACGCACAGAGATCAACTCCTTCTTGTTGTTCTTCTTCTACGTCGGTCTTTTAGTATTGCTGTCGAAGATAATCAATGCACCATCTCTTGCAGTGAGGTCACGAACGTAAATTACCCATTTCGATTGAGAGGCTACTCAAAAATTTGCAACAATCCTAACTACGAGCTACCTGGCATAAATAGCTGCACTATTCTCGATTTCATCGACTATTCCAGCTTATACAATAAGGGTCACCTCAGAAATATTATATATACATAATATACACGCTCAGAAGTTGTACTTTTGCATGTGAATTGAAAATATGCAAAGTAGAGAAACACCTTGCACATTTTATAAAGTAGTGTATATATTTTCCTACCATTTAATCTCTATCCCCGTATACTTTAAGTATCGTTTTACACACAAGATTTAATGAATCCTTTAGGCATTTAGCATTCTGTTTCCTCCCCACCCCCTCCCTTTGTCTACAATAAGAGCATATAAAAAGAACTCATGGCAATCGGATCGAATTTCCAATCATTCAAACATGAATTGACCTAACCTTTTTGGGTTCTCATTGTGGAAGTCAAATTCCGATCTCACATTCATTTCTCCCAAAATAAAAGTCCAAGTATTAGATATGACCTCCAATAATAGGAGTCAAGCCAAACTTAGCTCTGGTGTATATGTAAATATATAGGTAAATTCGTGGCGATAACCAACCCGCAATAAATAGGGAAGTTAAAACAGAAAAACTCGTATTGATTTTTTTGTATGTGCATGTCTGGTTACTTCAACAGACTGCAGCCATCATGATTGGGATGAAGCTTGGGTGAAATTAACATAATTGTCGAGATCATATCAAGACCTAAAAAGATTGAACGGAAGGATATATAGGCAGGTTTTTGTTTCGAGGGCTTGAAACAAGCTCTTGTCTAAGATTTCATGCACATTGGGTCATTCATATTTTCTCATGAGGAGAGGGGACTTCTCTTTATTGTAGGGAAGGGTACGAGGTTGCTCTCGAAGTGGCTAGAGGATCAAGTATCTTCATCGAGGATGTGATATGCAAATTCTACATTTTGATACTAAGTCTCACAACAATCTTCATGACAAGGATTTCAACCCAAAAGTTTCTGACTTTGGGCTTGCTAGATTGTATCCTATGGGCTACAACACTGTGTCTCTAACTGCCACAAAAGGAACCTTGGGATACATGACTCCAGAGTTGGTCTTCAAGAACCTTGGGGACATTTTGGCAAATTATTGATGGATATGGCCACTAGGAGGAAGAATGCATACGAGGTTACAGAGTATTCCAGTCATACTTACTTTCCTTTATGGGTTCATGACCAACTTAGTGAAGGATTGGACATTCCGGTGGGAGAAGCAAGTGAGGAGGATCGGAAAAAAATAAAGAAGATGATAATAGTTGATCTTTGGTGCATACAATTGAATCTCAGCGAACGTTCGTTGATGCATAAAGTCTTACAAATGCTGGAAGGAGAGGTAGATGATCTACAAATACCTCCCAAGCCCCTCTTTTGTCGAACAGAAATGTCAACAAGGGATGGAAGTTGGATTGACAATGCAAAGATACTATATCCACTTCATCAACTAGTGAAATGACTTATGAAGATTATCATTTTGAGTATGCTAGCACTAGTATTACAAAAGTATGGTCACATATCAAAATCATTTGATCCTGTCATATGTGGCAAATTGAAATATGATATTGATGATGTTTCCCGTGTAGCTCCCCTTTCTTGACCATTATCATATTGTGTATGTTTATGACCATTTTTTATTATCTTAATCACGCCCCTATCATACTTTAACATTATCAATTGAAGATGTCATTGGTTATAATGTGGACTTTTGAATCCATTAGAAAATCTGGTGACTAACTTTCGGCATAATGCTATGAGGTGCGAGTTTGGGTTCCGAAGTCTTTGCTTAAAAATCTAGCTAGCACACAATCCGCTTTACACATGGGTTCGGCGCACCATTTGTCATCACAAATAATGTTGAAAAATGATGGATGGCGTACAAAACATAATAAAGAATTGGGTTAATACTATAAAAAAAAAACCTCAAATTGATACACTTGTGACAAATTTACCACAAACTAATTTTTTGTCACAAAAAAACCCCGAACTTGTACACTTATGATAAATTTACACTCCGTTAATTTCCGTTAAATTTTACTATCAAATTGCTAAGTTGAATAATACGTGATATGGTACTGGTTTGGGATTTTACTCTCTGTTTGTCACATTTGTACCGATTTTTTGGTATTTTGTGGTATTAATCCAATTTAGTGGAGGGTATATTTGTTCCAAGTATACCAATTTGAAATTTTTGGAGATCAAAAAATTAATCTAGGGTAAATTTATCACAGGTGTACTAAATTTGGGTTTTTTGTTGTCATTTAGGGTAAATTTGTAACAGGTATATCAATTATGGGTTTTTTGTGATTAAAAAATTAGTTTTGAGTAAATTTATTATAGGTGTACCAACTTAGGATTTTTCATGATATTAACCCTAAAAATTTTTGATTTAAAGGAAGGGGAGCACGAGACAGTTACCTTCACAATAAATACTGGAGACTTTTATTGATTACCTAAAAACTGAATCAAAAATAGTGGGAGGTATCAAAAGATTATCCCTCCCTGAATAACGATAATAAATGAGGTTAAATAAATTCTTATTCTAGTTGTTAGATTGCTAAAGTTTTTTAGTGGAATGTGCACTTGAAAATTGGTAATAATTTTCCTTTTAAGTTTGAGTGTTCTAATCGAAATTAAATTCATTTCAAATGTAAATGAGTATTCTCATGTTTAGTTTTCAAGAACATGTTAATTGTTCCAAACACTTCCTTCTATAAATCATTCTCTTATCAAATTAAGCAAATCACAAATAGGCAAAGAGCAAATGCAATCCCACTTTGAGAATGGATGAGAAATTTTACAATTTTTGCAAATTTAATTTCGCATTTTTTAAAGATTGACTCTGTTTTTAGCTAGTAATTGTGCTCTTTTACTCGAAGCCCAATAATTATATGGATTTCATGTGAGTAGCATATGATCTAGCGAGCCTAAAGTCGAAAACTGATGAAATTTTATTCAAGCTGAAAACACGGTGCGTTTGCATCATTTAGAACTTCATTGTTTTTTTTTTCCTTGGTCATTCATATTTTTGGCCGTAAACTGATGAAATTTTATTCAAGCTTAAAACACAGGAGTAAAAAAAAAAATGGTTCGATGCGTTTGACCCATAAACTGCGTTTGCTAACTTAGCTTCCAGTGAGCCATGTAAGCAAGTTATATTATTAAAATAAGGTATGTCAGATTTCCGACGGCCTTTGCCGGAGTTGGCACTTAAGTGATCCAATTTTAAAAAAAAGTGGCACTTAAGTGTACCTTTCGTAACTTTTGGCACTTAAGTATTCTCTCGTGCCAAGTTTTGACACTTGGCCTGTTCTTTTCCCAATAATCATGATAGCAAAGAATCAAAAGAACATTCATATTGGTATATATATTTATATGGTTAAATATTTGTGTAGATAACATAAGTCGAGAGTTTATCAATTATGGTGTTTTTGAGAGGGTTGGGATTAGGTGAGCCAATCACCTTAACCCCATTGAGCGCAAGTAGGAAAGTTGAAGACCAGCAATAAACTAATCAAGGTTTCGCGAGACTAGGGATGGTAAACTGAGGAATCAAACCCGTAACCTTCGACCCGTAGTCATTGAACTTTTCCAATTTTTCATAAAATCTCTAAAAGATGCGAACCTGCTTGAGAGTTAGCCTCCAAATAACGCTACGCGGATGCACCTGACTGCAACCTCTTTTTGGGTTTAGGTGGCTGTTCTATCTAACAAGTTCTAGATTACACGTTCATTGGATTGGATTAGGGTCCTTTCTTTTTTCCTTGAGCCGGTATCTATGCGATCGATAGAGAACGGGTTGGATCAAATACTCAAGTAATACAATCTGGCCGACTCGATTTCTTTTATAATGAATCGATTTGATAGTGTTGTGAAAATTTTTATGTACAACTAAGAAATGACAATCTGTTTTCAGTACCCGTGACAAAACTAGACTTGCGATGCAACAAATTTTAGTCATTCATCAAGATCATCCATGGTAAGCCCATGGTTCTTAGTCATACGATGGTGGGTAACGGATGGAACATTTACTTAAGAATGGCCCATTTTCAAGCCCATCAAAGAAGATTACTCTTAATTCTACTTCCCAATCTCTTTTAAGAAGTTGAATTTCCTAATCCCAACAGCATTGAGTTTAATGTTAGGGATTAGATATGAGTCAAGTTACTCTTCACCCTAAGCCATTTAAGCTTGATTCCTCATTAGATCCACTCGAAGATCGGCTCAATCTTTTGTCTAGTTCAATTCAAATTCAAGTAGCTTGAGCACCCGATGAGATCGGGCTCGAACTTGAATTAATTGATTCAAGCAACTGTAGAATCTAGTCGAGTAATTAACTCTATAGATATTCATTGAACTTGTAAACTTTGGAAATATACGATGAGATAATGTTGAACTTTTTTCTTATTTTTAATAAAACAAAATAAACAACACAATCTAACTTCTAATTTAGTACATATTGCTCAAGTTCACAGTATCGTAATTAATGATTATACACGCCACGCCAAGTTCATGTATATACTAACTGCTTTGGATGAGCTGACACAAGGTGGGATTCAATTATTGTGGATCAAACTTGGACTGAAAGTCAACTAGTTAGGAACTTGGGATAATGATGTTGTATTATCCTCAACGATGTTCATCAAATAATGAACATTATCCTGAGCTTTGACTCTCGGTTTGGGTAAGAAAAATCAGACAGATGGATTTTTCATTACGTCAAGACTCTTTTTTTCATGAATGAAAAAGCCTACCGTCTGGCAAATTTTTCATAATTATTATCTTTTTTTTTTCTTTTATGCAGGCCTAATTATAGGTCCAATTTTGAATAAAGAACGCGTGCTAATAATATAAGGGGAGGTAATCAACTATGGTGGGAGAACATCATCATCATCATCATTAGCCAACATTATCTATTAAATGGGTGTTCAGGCGGCTGCTTGACATTAGGTTCTTCTGCATTAGCTGGCTTTCATTTTCCCCATCTGAAAATTGTGAGTTTTAGTATATTTAATCGCCTCCAATTTATAAGATTTATGTAAATATCAATACTTACAATATGGATAGTGTTTTTTTTTTTTTTGGATAATTGCACTAAAAAGTCCTAAAATTTATCACAAAAGTGCGATTAAAATTTTAAAATTTTAAAAAGTACAATTAAGTTCTAAATCTTGTCAATAAAACACGATTAAGTTCTAAAATTTTCAAAAAATATAATCAACTTAAGGACTTGATTGAATAATTTTGACAAATTTTTTTTCCTTCTTCCTTCTTCTTTTTTTTAAGTTAAGAGTAATATCCTTAAACTGCCGGCATATCATTTGCCTGAGCTATTTATTGGAATTTTAATTTGCACGTTACTTAATTACTAAGATTAGAACGGTATTTCGTGAGCTCGGAAGAATATATATTCCCAAAGCAAGCCCCTTTAGGAAAATATATGTAGCTTTGTTTAAGTCATGATGACAAACTGACCTAACTCACAAGATCTCGAGAGAGAGATTCGCCATCGTCAGTTGGATAACTAGTCGGATGCAAACAAGGAATTTCTCCTAGAAGGTCAAGGAAGAAGGTCGACTGAAATTTCGAAAAATCAAAAGATGATCTGTCCACTACTTATTCTACCCGAAATTTCGATAAATATGGAAGAAAAAAAGAATTATATGACGACAAATACATTAAACACAGGCCTCGAAAAACCTCGCAAATGTAATAATAGATATAATCAAATCATGATTCATGGGCTGTTATAAGGTTATATGCTTTTCTTTTGTTTTTTTGTGAGGTCAGTCTAATTTTCCAACAATTTTGTGATGTGTCCTGCTCTTATTTTAATAGGACTGAGTCTAGTATAATAACTTCATTATTATTATTGCGTCTATAAGGATTGTTATGATTATTAATCTTGTGACATGCTCAAAGTAGGCTAAATAAATGGGTTGGTTTAGTGGTCCAAGACTTTCTTTGCAAGTCGAAGATTGTTTCGATTCTCCAGTCTACTATTCTCAATCTCGAGAAACATTAATTAGTTTGTGAAGTGCAGGCCAGCGCTTATGTCTATCATTAGTGGTGCCCTAAAAGATGAGCTAGCATCAAAATCTCACGGGCTAATTAAGGTTGTTGAGCGTACACAACTCAAGCAAAACTTAACAACTGTGGAATTAACACTCAAAGAAATAACTAAGAAAATAGTAGGATTGAAAATAAATATCACATGATAATTTTGGCACAATTAAAAGAAGAAGAAGAAATACAGAAACAACCCCAAAAGGGTCGGATAAGCCCTTCATCATTTCCAAACAGAATTGACGGCCGGTTCTAGTTAATAAATATAATTACCATCCGTCACAATAATATTATATATGGACTCTTACTTTGGATTTACCTTTTGAATTTTCCCTTTTGAACACCCTAAAAGGGCTCCATTAGTAACTGCGCATCTCGATGGATTACAAAAGGGTCAGATACGACCCAAGTATGGCCTCATTAGGGTTTTAAAAGAGGACAATCATCAGGAAGAGAGGCACAGTCATCTCCACTAAGGCGTCATCTCCGCTCCCACTTGAATATTAAAATAAGCCCTAGACAATGATGCGAGATCCATGGAAGTCTCGATCACCTTGGGATCAGCTCCTTATTGTTTTCTCTATTCTTGCCCCTTTGATACATGAAAGATGCGAAACTATTTAAATCACCAAACCTACCATTAAACTACACGAGCTCCTGCTTTTGTTTGAATGACTTGAGCACAGCAATGACGTTGTTTGCTACCAAAACATCAAGAAGAGAGGTAGAGAGGTAGAGAGAGAGAGAGAGAGAAAGGGATGGGGAGACGTCAACTTCACTGCCTTAGGTTTGCCAACTCAATGAAAATTTAGGAAAAAAGAGAAATCCCGCAAGAACAGTCCATCCCTATCCACTTCGGCAAGAGAAGGGACAACAGAGAAATTGGTTTTGAATTGGATGGGGATCGGGCACGTTGCGATCAGCATCGTCATCGTCATCTTTCTTCGACCCAACATCCCTCGTGGCTGGTGCATGCACATGGCGCTCTCTCTCTCCTACTCTCTCTAAAAGCTATTATGAAAACCAATGGGAGCCACCTGATCCACAAAAACTACCACAGTTTTCCTCATTTTCTATGTCTGTCCACCCCTGCTTTTGTACTACTTTGTTTTCACCTCACATGTTCTCCCGTTACATATAGACAAAGTGTTGGGTCTGTTTACCCCGTGATGTCGTTTGGCAGGAAGAACCGTTGGAGCCCCATCATGGTGATGATGATGATGATTGATCCTCTGTTAAAGAACCCCTTTTTCTTTCCTTCCTTCTTCTTTCTCTTGTATTTGATTTTCTTTTGCTTTTTGGTGTTGGGATTTGAAAATGTTTTGAGACCTTGTCAAGATATAGGCTGCCGGCCGAGTTACATGAATCTTGCACAACCTTAAACGAGCATGAAGTGTTCGATCAAAGCTGACAATACCATGGAGGGACTAGGTCCATACTCTAATCCATTGGGGGCGGAGGAGTGATGTCATGAGAAGGTTTGGACAAATTGCAATTCTTAACAGGCTCATAGGACGGCCGATGGAAGCATGAATAGCCCGTGCCACACATTGAATAGATGGGATACTATTGCTACAGGCCAATACGCATGAGAACGTCGTTTGAGGAGGAGTTCATAACATCTCAAAAGATGGATCGAATGACATAACTCTCCCGCTAGCAAGTGAACCAACTAACTTAACTATTCATAAGCAAACAACGGTCATGCACCAGACCCTTTCCTTTTGGTAAAAAAGCAGGGTTCTCGTGGGCAACCACGCGCACGCCAGTCCCCCAACTAAGCTTGGGCGAAAGAGAAAAAGAAAAGCATTGATAGAATGTCGAGCTCTTCTTTTCATTCTCTTTATTGCCCATCTAATTCATCTCACCTTTGACCGACAATCTTCTTGCCTGACTCTATCCTCTAAAACTCTTTATCTAACCTTAAAAGAAGCCCCTAGCTACGATTTTATAATGAGAGATTACTTAGTCTTTTCATTTCCAATCGGGATAATGACACAAATAACTTTGATTCACCGTGTAATTTGATCCTATATAACCGAGTCTAGCGAGGGATACCCGTTCGCTTCGCCTTTTTGGGTTCCCATAGGGACGGGGACGGCACGCGCCGGGAACAAGCAAAGGACTTGTTGGTTTGTTGTGAATCCGTAACGTTCTCGGTCCAACTCTCCAACCCCACCACCGCATTTACTTTCGGTGACCTTATCTTCGGGCCGAGGTGGTCGTTGTCCTTGTCCTAATGCTCTCCCTCTCAGCTTCGCTATTATCCAGTTGCTTGTTCATTTTTCTTGGGGGGCAAACCCAGCTTGTGGGGCCCACTCCGATGGTGCAAGATAAGGTAGAGAGAGAGAGAGAGAGAGAGAGGAGCCATTAAATTGGCACTACCTACGCATCACTATATTTCCCCGACCGATGAATAATGTGATGCACCTTGAATTTTCTTGAATAGAAAGGGGAATCACTAGACTGTAGGGTTGTCGGAGCGAAGAGGTGGTTAGGATCAGGAGGAATCTTGAATAATAATAATAATAACAATAATAACAATAATAATAATATATACGTAGGCTTCAGCCATCGCCTTGCGCCTACCAATTTGACAAGTATTCTCAGTTACGGTCGCCCTTCAATCAATGTGACGGGATGCGGGTGTCTATGCTCGGTTGGTCGGCTAGTTAGCTTTCGATCTCTCAAGTTCCGAAAACACGACGATCAAAGATTCAACATGCACGTGTTCTGTATTCATACGAGCCTGTACAACCCGAATGGGAATGAGCAAAAGACCAACTACGTGCACTCCAAAGTCACATCCATAGGGATAAGAAAATACACTTCTCCTAGAAGGTGGGAGGCTCCATGGAACTTCGAATTTTCTTCCACATCTTTCGTCCCTGGTGTTTCGAAGAATTTTCGGGTGAAAAGGAAGGCAATGTCGCCATCTTCGACATTGACAATGGGGGCAAACCCTAAGAAAGCCCTTACCTTAGCTTACACCCTTTGCTGCCTTATCCTTCCTCCCTCCATCGCTCCATCATCGACCCGCAAGAACTCCCAAGGGTCGCACGCAACGTCGTCTAGAAGGGGGCGCCCCCATAGTACTAGCTACAAAACAACGGCGGCAGCAGTCTTCTCTTCTCCTCATCCCTATTTACCTGCAAGTTGCTACCGCCACTACCACCACTTCATCCAAATCCACATCATCACCCTACGCTCTCTCTTGAAAATCTCAACTTCCAGAGGACATCTTTTCCAGCTGTGGGTGGGGCGGGCCTCGGTGTTGACGTGTAGGAGAACCTTCTCCTTTTTCCTCCCATCTTTTGACTTTTTATGGTATGATTAATTTATCCCTTTGTTATTTCGACACCTAAGAAATTATCCAAAGCCTTTCTCTACTTCAAATCTCTTTCCATGAACATATTTGATATAATTCATCTATTCTTTTTTTTTTTTAATTTCTAAAATATAGAAGATCGTTCAGCAATGGAAAACTAGTTCTCATCTCCATCTCGGTCCTTCATTTTCGAATGCAATGTTTTTGCCCGCTTTGTCATAGCTTATTTAGATAAATCAGTGCACTAAATTCGAAACCCGACAATTTACTTTCTTTAATTTTACTTTATATATATATAGATTTTATTATGTCATTGTTGGGTGACCAAATTGAAGCAAGCGAAGATTTAAATTTCACCTCCACCACTTTATTATAATCTTTTGTCTAAATCCCTTCCTCCTTGAATCTATGGTCGCCCCAAGTTTAGCCCTTGCAGTTGCATCGGTTACCTGCAAATACATTAAAAAAACCAAAAAGGAACATAGATAAACGAGTCAGGTAAAATAAATATAAATAAATAAATAAAAAGGTGGTTAGTCAAGGGGGGCCCCAAAAAGAAGAAGGAAAAAGCCAAAAAGAGAAAAAGAAACGAAAATGAAAGATCATAAAAAAATTGAAAAAGAAAAAAAAAAAACCACGCGCAGATGAATGGATGAACGGCAAAATCGGAAAAAAGAAAAGAAAAGGAGAAAGGATGATGGCCGGAACGGCGAAATCGGAAGGCGCACACCAGACGCAGCGAAAACGGAAAAATCGGGGTGAAGCGCCGACGACGGCGACAACGGATTCCGGAGTTTCGGACTTCCGTCGAATCGTAAGGGATGCAGCAGAGACTGAGGGACGGAATCGATCGGTTTTTAGGTCCAGGTTGATTCAGGCGAGATTAATCAGAGATTCGGCGTCCAAAATCTGATTCGAATTTAGTCTAGAAGTATCGATATATTTTCCGTTATTTACACAATCGTATATTCAGTTTTTAGATCTCCTCGCTTCGGATCGGATCGGATCTTCTTCGGTGGCTCCGGTCGCCGGAGTAGACGAAAACCTCCGCCGGAGCTCAGATCCGCCGCGGCGCCGCCGTTGGGATCTCTTTCCTCCGATGCACTGAGGGCACCACGAGCTCTACTGAGGCTGTTGGATCCGGAGTCGTATCAGCTCAAAAAATCGCCGCCGCTTTTTACTAGTGCTCCTCCGCCTTGGACATGACCGATAGCCGGCTCGGACGCGGCTGGAACGCGGCCCTCCGCCTCTGCTGGTGCGACGACGGCCTGATCAGGGCGGCCAGCGCTCTCTTCACCAGGTCGCCCTCGACGCCCCCGATCCTCACCAGCGAGTTCGTCATCGCGGACCTCCGTGCGTTCAGACGGTTCGGCGGCGCGTAGCCCGCACTCGCGCCCGGGGATCCGCAGCCCTTGTGCAGGCTGCAGCGGAACGAGCCGGGATGCGTCGTCGGCGAGCACATGCAGGTCCTCCGCTGTGGCGCCGGCTTCTGGCCGCCGGACCGGACGAGCTGGTGGCCGTGGCCGCCGCCGCCGCCGCTGCGGCGCTGCGAGACGGAGATCGACCGGTTCGGGGAGGTCGGGCGGTCGAGGGCGAAGCGGATGGAAGGGGAGGGCTGGGCGGGGGAGTGGAGGTTGACGCGCGTCGGGGAGGCGGATCTGTGGAAGAAGGAGGTGGCGGCGGCGGAGGCGGAGGCGCGGGAGGCGAAGGTGGAGGAGGAGGAGGCGAAGGAGGAGGCGGAGGACGACGGCGGCGCGTGGAAACGGCCGCAGGGGGAGAGGGAGCGGATCACCGGCCCGCTCGGCCCGGGGCCGGCCCTTCTTCTGCTGGTGGTCGCCGCCATTTTTGCTGTTGCAGTAGAGAGAGAGCTGAGTTTTTTTTTCCTTTTGAAGAGAGAGAAAGAGAGAGAACGAGATTTTTAAAATTTTTTTTTTTCAAAAGAGTGGGTTTGGGAGGTGAGTTGGGCAAACCTTGCTTCACTCGAGCTATGTATTTATAGGAGGGGAGTGGGGGCGAGAAGATGTGCGGGACATTTCGCGATATTTTCTCGGTATTTTGGGCCCATTTTTCTGAGGGGCGGTTTTTGCAGCAGAGGCCCCTGGGATTTTCTTCATTTATTTGCGTGCCCATCGTACAGAGATATTTCCTCGTCGGCGTCCTGTGAGCAATTATTTCCGAGTCGTCTTCTCGGCTTGATGAGGAGATTTTATGCCTGGGGCCTTTTAATATCAAGCGGGTTGATTGATAAGTTAAATCATTAAAATGGGATTATATACAATTTTGGCATGGATTTACTTTTTTTTATTGTGCTTGGAATTAGGCATTTTATTTTTTTTGTTAGCAACACCGAATCAATCTCAGCGAGTCAAAATAATCTTTCTATTCCATTTAAATCGGATCATTATTAGGGAAAGATGCACATAGTTGGGTCGAGGGAATTTTCACTGATTAGAACCAAAGATGATAGCATAGCTTTCTAGACTATTGTTTAGTATAGAGAACTCTTTGGAATTCGGCAAGAAGTTAATTGTAGATCCAACCTCTTTCCTTGAGTCAATTCCTTCTCCCTTACATATGTATCCAAAAGAAAAAATCAATAGCTTTTTATGAGATTTAGTGAGATCATTGTTGATTGTACTAAAAACTTAAACTTTTAGATGAATACGTAGTTTAAATTTAATTACGCTAACACATTTTATAATAAAAAAAACATTTTTAAGTGTTTGTTCATTTGTTTGTTTGCCTTTATTGTGTGGACATTTTAACATTGGAAATCTCCTCTTAAATTCACATGGGTCCTTTTTCGATACAGACAGATGAAAGTAGAGGGGGAGATTTGTTGCGAAAACCACACTTTCTTGAATTCACATTTATTTCTGAAACACTAACATATGAATTGAATTGAACAACGCGGTCCATTCAGGATTAGTGGGAACCTTCAATAATCTTATTAAGAACATTAAAACCTTTCGTAGTGGCGAAAAACTAGTCCAAATTCTCTGCATCTCTCCATGCCGTTAAAAGTTGGGGTGGGGGGTGAGGGTTCACGCATAGGAATTTAATTGCAATAAGAAGGACGACCATAAAAATAAGGTAAAATGCAAAAAGATAGGGGGCGATTTCCTAGGAATTTAATTGCAATAAGAAGGACGAACATAAAAAAAAGGTAAAATGCAAAAAGATGGGGGGCGATTTGGGGAAATAGTGGGAGAATGGAGGGGCATGGCTGCAAAGAGAGAGAGTTGTTGGGAGTGTAGGAGAATAGCAGGGTAGCTTTCCAAGACGCAATTTTCGGGTGGGGCTAGAGAGAGAAAAAGAGAGAGAGAGAGAGAGAGATCCAATCCAAGTCCCACGGAATGTGAAAATCCAGGGGCTGCGTACCCCAAATTTTAAAAAGAAAAAAGAAAAAGAAACCGATAAATTCGAAAAAAAAAATTAAAAAAAAGGGGAAGGAAAGGTGAAAAATCGTAATTCCTTTTTTATTTTTTAAAATAAACTGACGAGAATCTTTTTGGGGGTGACCCGCCACGTACGCTGTCTTCCACGCTCCCCTCACACGGCAGAGCACGTCCCCTTTCCTTCCTCACACGGCAGAGCACGTCCACTTTAAACTTTTCACTTATAAATTATTTGAATAAAAATTTAACATCCTTTCCTTCCAATTGAGCCGTTACGACGTCGGTCCAAACCCACTCCATCCCGTGGGCGATTTCGCAACGACCCTCCTCGATGCGTAACGGCTACGTTTTGAGTCTACGTGCTCTTTCCTTAGGGTTTCGCATTTGCTTTCTCTTTGGTCCCCCTCCAAGAAAATTGGTTTTGATTTTAAGAGACTTTGACTCGATTTTTGATTTATTATGAGCCGTCGGATTGATCGCAAGTCGCCGATATCATGGGTTTTCCAGCTTCCAATTGGACTAGGGTCGCACGGCAGATGCGTGCCATGGGGAGCAATTCTCTTTTAGTAGGAAGAGTTACGGTGCAATTCCCTTCCGCCAATCACACTTGATGTACTTTCCAACCTATATGAATGGTTGAATTTTGATTGGATTTGTGTTTATTTTCACAAGACTATTTGCCATCTTATTACAATTTTATTGGGGTCTGTATTTGTCATCTTATTTAATTACTTATATATAAGGACTGAAAAGATTTTCGTTTGGGACTATTTGTTCTAATACCATATTTAGATTTGATGAAATTGATGTCGACTGTTTTAAAAATTTAAATTATCAAATCAATATGTGATTTAATATTAAATATTTTGCCAAATAAAATGACAGACCTCTTAAAATATCACGTAGTTTTCCTCTTGTGGGAAGAGCTAGGACTTGTGAAAAACCCTAGCTCCCATCCTTTGACTTTCTTAACATATCAACTATCCAATTTAGATGTGACAGTTTTCGCAAACACTAATTATATATAAAACATACGAAAACGTAAATTCCAATTCACACGATCATCTTAGGCACACGTGTTTTGTTTAGGACTTTTCCCTCATCGACGATCAATGATACTTCCCAATAAAAAATTCGATTCACCATCACTCTTAATCACATGAGAAGGCCCCCCCTTCTCCCACACGCAACTCGAAAAAAAACTAAACCCATAAATAACCCAACACCCATCTTTTTTCCAAACCTCAGAAGAAAGTCTTGGGCAAATTCCAAAAGTAAATTCCATATGTGGAAACGGGTAAATTGGCATCCTTTTTCCACTACTTTACTCGGGTTCTAATCTTAGTCACCATCATAGTATGAAAGTCACGCGCATCCTCATACAAGTCTAACGAAAGAGGACGACATCCGACGTGTCTATGACTATTGACGGCCGACGTTGGAAGGGAGATGGGAACATGACTGTCCTTCTAGATGAGGTTGAACAGAAGAAGCCGAGCGATGCTTCGTCAGAAAGCAGTCGGATGTTGCCGAATTTGAGGAAGATTCTGCCCTTTCTCCTCCGTCTCTCCGAACCATGCAATATGCCATCCGACGCCACGAAATATCTCACGACAAAGTCCGAAGTTCTTGGCCACGGTCGTTCGGTCAAAATGGAGGCGTAGCCAACCAAGTGGTGCCTTCTAGTGGCAGTGGAAGTTGGACCCCTCCTCAATTCAATAGGAGCAAAGAAAATTCAAGATTTGAATCAACCCTAAAACGTGTCTACATATATCTTTACCACCCTCGCTTTGATTTTTATAATAGAGGGCCATTCCATATATATAATATATAGCTTTATCTTTACTTTTTCTTTTTTTGGGTGTTTTTCTTTATGTTATCTTTTTAATGTTTTTTGGTACCACATGAGAGTTGGAAAAGGTGGCAAGAGAGATCTCTCAATTGCCCTTTGAAGATCTTCTCTTTCCTTCTTTCTTAATGAAGGTTCTTGTGCTAGAAGGTTTTGATGTCCACCACGTTTATCACTAACGTTAGTTTAGATCCCTACTTTTTGGATTTTCATTGTGCGCCTCGATTGTTTTGTTGACCGAGATCGTGCACCGAGATTAGGGAATCCCCACTATAGAGAATGTTGCTGAGTGGAGCATTACGCAAGCTATCTTGAAGTTCCTCCTAGTTCTTGAAATCTTCAAAGAAAGAAAGAACTCGCTTCCCCAGAAGTCAAAATGAATTCCGGGTGCACATCTCCATTCACTCGAATCGACTGTCCATATCGTCGAGCTTTGCCAAACTTAAAAAGAAAATAAAGAAGTTTATAATATGATTATTCACAGAAAACGATTACAAGAATGCGTAAGACTCGTTAACAAAAGTAAATACAATCATATTGATCATTACCATTGAGTCCAAGACGTTCTACGTACTAATGTAAAGAGACCCAGCTTTTGATGGTCCAAAAGACTATTCACTTTACTTTGTGAATGCAAAATGAACTTTAATTTAGTTTAGTGTCAAAGCAAAGGGTTGGGTCTACTCGCAACTCATCTAAAAAGGTCTTCTTGATTTGTAATTTGTTTATTATCTCCCCTTAAAGTTTAATTTGACCATAGGTCATCTTACGAAATAGACACGTTGGTCCGCAAGTAAATTCAATCATATCGATCATTACCATCGAGTCCAAGACGTTCTACATACTTATGTAAAGAGACCCAGCTTTTGATGGTCCAAAAGACTATTCACTTTACTTTGTGAACACAAAATGAACTTTAATTAGTTTAGTGTCAAAGCAAAGGGTTGGGTCCACTCGCAACTCATTTGGAAAGGTCTTCTTAATTTGTAATTTGTTTATTATCTCCCCTTAAAGTTTAATTTGACCATAGGTCATCTTACGAAATAGACACATTGGTCCGCACCAAATTCATCTTGCTTCCCAAGCCACCTCGAGCATTACAATGCATATGCTACGGTGAAACTATCTTGCCTAATGTGCCTTGATCTTGGTACAACTTATTATATATTTTTAAATGACAATTTGGTGATTAGTGGGACTACCATTTTGCTTGTAAGTGAAGATTTTAGCCAATAGAATCAGATTAATCATTTCAAATGCGTTAACTTGGAGAGCGGACCATAGGTAGACACCAAAATCCATCAAATTGTCTGATGTACCTACCAAATCTCTTTCCAGGGATTTCTTTGATTTCCCAAGTCGAAATCCCCAGGAGATTATGGATGTTGGGCTACTCGAGAGAGTGATAAATTCCATGATTGATCGTAAATTTTAAACTTTGCACATATTACGACACTTTACATAAAAGTTATGATAAAGTGTATGTTATTGCAACCATTTAATATGGGGAAATCAGTCTTCCAGTTGACCATGGAGGGCTTTTGTCTTAAAAGTCTAAATTAGCTTCCGTACAATGAGTTTTGGATTTTTTGCAATTTTCCTGAGTCGTCGCTATTTCCTTTTCTGTGTAAAACCTTGAGTTATTGAAGAAGTAATCTAATGACATTATAGACAAAGTAAAACCTAAGTCGAAACTCAGTTGGATAAATCGAATACGAGCGTGGCAGATTTGAACCCAAATTTATGGCTAATCCCTCACGCAATTTTTTAAGCTCAAAAACCAGTAGGCTTATGCAACAGATGACGAGCTTAGCTGAGGTTTGGTTGCAACAAGCACCAGTTAGATCTGCCAAATTATCAGGTACCCAACATAAGAATCCTACAACAAGAAAAAATTCCAACAAATTTTTGGAATTATACGGATCGACATATTCTTGTGTTAGCTCTAAAAAAGACGGTGTCCGCAAAAGCAAACCTTAAAAATTGAAAATGAGGGACTGCTAAAGGAAATAAAATATGTAAAAATAATCAGAAAAAAATCTGCCGTGTTTCTTCATGGACAATGGGGTGAGGTGTTGCCACATAATTAGAGATTTCTCTAGAGAGAAAAAGGACAAAATTAAGTACGAATCCTTGTTACATCCATGTCATATGCCCACTTTATTCTCTGGCCGGTGAAATAAAAAACATCATGAATATTCGGAAATAGAAAGAAAGAAGAGAGAGAAGAAAATGCCTGAAAATGCAAAAGCATCTAATGGCCTATTCTAATGTTTTTTGAGGGTACTTCTTTTATGCCCACCAAGATGTGCAATTGATGTCATCAGGCCATATGAGATTTGAAGATAAAAGATGTACTATATTTGATGTCATATTCCCCCTTCACCAAATTAAGCCCTCAATTTAAAAATTACACAATGTGAACAAGCTCAATGTCTAGAAGCCGAGAGAAGAAAATCCCTAAAAAAAAAAAAAGATTTTTAATTGTCAGTTCGGTACTACTTTAGAGACCATAAATAAATTAGGCGAGGAAAATTTTTCTTGTTGTGTATATATCATGCATGAGATCCGAAGTACAAGCCAAAAGATTCATATGAATATTTGATCGAATACCAAACTTAATAAACACAAATGGAAAGGAACAAATGGAAAGGACGAAAGTTTTTTCAGATCATAATATAGGATACTAATAAGGATACTAGAGCTATCTAAAACAATTAATAAAGAGTAATTCTAGGATATACCATCGGTGCAAAAAGCAGCTAAGGACTTTGATGCACCCTTTCTTTGATGGTTATCGGTGAAACATTTGATAGTTAATGTCCTGTTATCATTAGTGAATAATATCTCTTGTGTAATGCTTTCTTTATTGTAATGCAATAATGATAAGTTTCAGAGTGGATTGATTTCCACTTTGTAATGGGGAACTGGACATTTTAGCTCTTGATTTGTGGATATAGGAACCGATCCACATGGTCCTAGAATCGGATTGACCAGTCCAATCTAGTTCCTGAGTGGGACTATGAACCTGTAGTGATATCTTTCTTTTTTCCTTTCCTATTCCTTATAAAATTGTAAGTTTTGTTGCATAGTCCAAGCTCTCATTCTTTAGTGTTTCAAATTTTCAATCAATGAAAATCTTGATGGAAAGTCACTAAATGTGTGATAAAATATGATCATGTATCATTAACTTGCTAGTTTAAAAAAATTATTGGTTTGATCTAGTCGGTTCAGTTCATATTTGTAATTAGGAATCGGATTGATAATCATCATTTCCAAATTTTAGGTACTGGGAATTGCCCAATACCAGCCAGTTCGGTCCGGTTCCAATGCTCATCCCTATGGCAATGTGTGCTCTTTTCTTTTCATTAACCAATAGTAATTTTTTTGAAGGATGAAACCTAAAAAAAAAGTGCAGAGAAAAGAGTTTTTTCCCGACAAAGGCTCAACCAGAAACAAAGGGAGTCGGGGATGGGCCTGTGACAATCCATATAGTTGCAAATGGGCCAGTAGCCACCGACACCAGGCATTTTCTTCCAAATTCAAATGACATTTTGTCCATTCAAATCAATTGACTTCACACACATTCTGAGAGAACTTACATTCGGTTTATTTCTTGAAAAACATATGATTTAAAAAATATATATATTTTAAATTATTTACTTCTATTGTTTTAAGAAATGAATGAATGAAAAATATTTTTATCGTCCAATAAAATATTTAAACATAAATACTTTTAGAAAAATATTTTTCAAAAATCAATTATTTTTGGGGAAACAAATGAAGGTTTTATTATAGCCTCTGCTTTATTCAAGACAAACTTGTCTGCCTAAGTTGAATTGAGACCAGAACATAAGTGGCCCAAAGCTAACGGTCACCAAAAATCCTCCTAATTTTCAGGCAAGCCAAACGCGTTTTTTAGAATATTCCTCAGCAAACAAGATTCTATTTCTCCATTGCAAAAATTTGATTCTAGATATTCAAAATTCAAATCATCATTTAGATAGTTCAAGGCTTAAAGTGCAAATGGACCATCACCACAAAAAAAAACGTTGACTTAGATTTTTTCCTGGTCAACAAGACACATTCCAATCAGTAGTCGGCACAACTATTTGGGTCCGCTGTGATGTAGTAGTAAGGATGGTCGATAATCGACACCTCCTCGAAGTTCGATGAGTTATTAAATATAATAAGCATGCCATCAATATTATTAAAAATCCTAAATCACCACAAGTTATACTAGATTTTTTTATTGTATCGCCATAACCCGCAAAGTCTTGTAGCGTGACAAATTTTTTTTATCACACTGGTATGAGTTTGGGGGTGCTGATTCACAATGTGAAAAGTTTAGCAATTTTCGCGATAAATAAAAGATATTCTTATCATACCGATGCGAGTTTGGCGGTTTTGCTTTTGGTAATGCAAAAAGTAGTTTGCAGTATGAGGATTATAATGTGCATAAATTAGGGTTTTTAGTGGCATTTTTTCATTTTAACCCTGAAAAGAGAGAGAGATCGGAGTAAAGAAAATGCATCATCATCATCATTATTATTATCATTATGGGCTTTCGTCGGTCAAGAAATCGGTTGGGGGTTCGGATGATTCTTGGTCAACTAACGTAAATGACTTTTACGAGTCCACATTTGAAGCCGACGTTGATGGAGAAATTTCATATCTTCAAAAATGTCACGGGTCAAAGTCCAAATCTGCTTTATTCATTTTTGTCCACACTTAAATAATGAAAACCGCAATGATATTGTTCTAGGACGTGTTTATTTGAGCTAAAGAATTTTTTATGAATTAATTTATATATTTTTTCGCATTTGGTTTATTAAAAATGATTAGTCAAATAAAAGTCATTTATGATAAAAAAAAAAAAAATGCATGCATAGAGTTAGAAAATGATTCTTTAACCTGAAAAATGAAAAAAACATTTTTATCATAATTTTTTCCCGAAATGAGGGCACCCTTAATTTTAAATTGTCAAGAGACAGCCCAAACATGTTTATCAAGTGTAGTTTTAAGTATATGAAAGCAAATATTTTATGTATAGGTCAAAAAATAACGGGCTTTTTTATTATTTTATTTCATAATATGGGTAGACTTTTGAAGTATTTGTCTTAATAGCTAGGGGCGAGACTTTTTTTTTTTGTTGGTCGAATAGGGGCGAGACTATAATTAGCAGGTTATTTGAAGGGGAACTAGAAGAACAGTTCATTGCCATTTCTTCAAGACAGTGAAAGCTTACGGGAAAATTCTCTTAATATAAGTAGTGAAGTTGAGCATGAAAATATTTTTAGGAAGAATTTCAGAGTTTTTTTTTTGAATAATTAACATAGTGATATTACTTCTATTCAGACAAAGCTGGAGAAATAAGATAGTGGAATCTAACTTTACAAGAATGAGAAATTACCTATATCTATAATTTCACGTAAAACTGACTTTCTTAAGCATGATACGTGATGTTTATATATTTACAGAAAAAATCCAATCATGTACCCATAGAACAATATGAAGAGAAAAATTGGCTTTATTGGTAATATATCATACAAGGTAAAATTTGCTCGTTTCCATCCTATGCCACACGTAGGGAAATTCTATATTAGAGTTAATGTCACTTAAAGGAGATTAATTACTTAAAAAGAAATGACCAAATGATTGAGTCGAATACAAATAGTTCTTGATAAATTCATGTAAAAGATGATTGGTAAATGTAGAATGAATTTATATATAAGTCGAATGAATCCATAATACTCACTTATCTAGCAAATAGTATTTATTATTTTCGAGCTGATATTTTTTTTTACGATGTCGTGATTATGGTCATAACCCTTAGCTCTAAAATCCTATTTTCACATGAACTGAACGTTGCAAGAGTAGATAATTTATAAACATAAAAAATTCGAAAAAAACAATTATGTTGAAAACTCATGCGAAGCATGGAAAAATATGCTAGTCTTTTCATAAAAATTATTCGATGAAGAAATTTCTATTTCTGTCTCTTCCAGCGGTGGCCTAAAAAAAAGTTTGAGACAGATTACATAGATGTGCACCTCATGAAAAATTCAAATTCTAATCAGAGGTCAATCAAAATCCAGACTAATCCTATTGTAAAAATATGTGGACATGTACCAAATGTACATGCACATATTACTAACTATAAAAGAAAGACAGAAAATTTTTTTGAAGCTAATCAAGAAACCGCAACCCCGTTCATCAGGCAAAACCTGCTCGGTTTGGGCTCGAAGCTCCTCTTCCTTTTAAGGTCATGTCTTGATGGGCTGATGATCTGCAGCAGCAATACCTTGATGGCATCATCTCTCGGCATCGTCCACAGTTCCCGGCGCTCCGGCAGGGGGATGCGGTGGGCCACCCTTCGATCCGTGACCCTGGCGGCGGAGTTCTTGTGGAAGTTGCAGCGGAAAGAGCCCGGGTGATTGGTGGGCGAGCACAGGCACGTTCTTGATGATGATGATGACGACGATGATGATGTTTCAGTTCTTGATGCCATGGAAATGGAAATGGAAATGCAAGCAAAGGTTGCTCCAAAGAGGCAAGAACGATAATGGGGGGTGATCCCCCTCCCTTGCACGGCAAAGCTAGAGGGAGCTCCAAGTTTGTGGGAAAACTTGTGGGCTCCTTCTATCCCCTGATTTATTGGAATCCCCCCTTATATTAACCTTTCTACATTGGCGAGAACGACGCGGGTACTCCAATTCTTGGTTACCTACATCATTGCTGAAGAGTTGTAAATCCTACCATTGAAAATTTTGTGATCCAAAGTCAATTTCCCAATTAAATAGCTAACTTGTGAGTAAGTTTTAGTCACGGGTCACGTTAATTTTTTATTATTATATATATTAGCAAGTTTTGTGAACGGCTACTAGTCTGTCTTTGATAGTGATCTTGAAGGGACATTCTCCCACATTCGTATGTGCTCTTCTGCATTGGTGTGGTGCATTTAGAATTTAACTCCCTACAATCTAAACCAACATAGTTAGGGGTGATTTGTCAAAGTGGGTAATTTCCAGACTTGAAACTTCTCTTCTCAGGATCGGCTCCTAATTTTTAGCACCTGGCACCTACCCTGTCAATCCGGTTTCAAGGTCTACCCAAGAATTGGCCAATTCATTTTTTTTCTTTCTTTTTTGCATTCTTTAAAAGGACAAATTTTAGTAACAAATCCCCTTAATTTTAATAGGCAGAGGCGACAACAACAGGGATACAAGATGTAAGGTAAAACTGAGAAGAGAGAGTTAGGGTTTCTTGGTCTCTGGTTCGATTCCCCAATTCCTTGGTTCAATCTAGTTCTGCACCCAGATCGGAATCAGACCAATAATAGCTGATTCAAAAACTTGTAACTGGTAATTGGACCAAAACCAATCGGGTAAAGTCGGTCCGGTTAGGTTCCAGGGTTTACCCTGAACTAATGCTCGCCCCTAAACGTAGTCTTAAAAATATAGCTCTCCATTGGATATGCATTACGAGGGTGGCCTCTAAATTTCAGTTGTATTTTCCCATCATATTTTGACGACAACTTGATGGTTTGAGATTAAAGTGATCCCGACCATTCTTCCATACATTTATCACACCATCGAGCAGGTTTTATTCTTTTTTCAGTTTTAAATTAATTCATCATTCCTTTTTAGTTTCTTATCTCACATACAAATAGTAGGGTCAATTTATAGTCGTTCTCCGGTTGCGATGCCTTCACAATATTTCAATTATGAAATGAAATGTAGCAAATCTCAATCGTTCAACCTATTTCAATCTAGACCATTGCAAACTTTTACTTTTAATCTGATGTCGAAAATCTTTGAAGAACTGAAGATTTTGAAGGCATCTGTGGTAATGTCACGTTCTTGTAATCGCTGCCGCAAAAACAGGCCCCCATTTTTCTTGAAGTGCTGTCGTATGAGCTTTATGAGTTTCATTTTCTTGAAAACTAAATACGAAAAACCTGCGCTGAATAGCAGCACTATTATGCCCACTCCAACACTTGCGTGAAACAAGAAATTTTTCAGAATACATGATATCAATGTATAGAGAAAAAAATGCTGAAGTAAGTTACATATGAGAGGAAATGCCGAAATGGGAACTAGCACGTGACTTGCACAGCATTTGCACGTGACTTGCACGATGTTTGCACATGACTTGCACGACATTTGCACGTGACTTGCATGATGTTGATGATTTGTTCTTTAGTTGGTCTACTTTTGATCTTTCAGTGAGAGGGATACATGAGTACTCTCTCCTTCCACTCGGTTTCTTTTAGGATCCTACGGTTTCCCACAAGACAGGCACACACAAACAAACACTGTCTCGGTCTCTGTGCAAGGTAAATGAGTCGTCTCGCTCCGGTTTCTGAAGAGCCCATCGACGAGGAGAGCAAGAGGAACTGCTCCAAGAGAAGCCGGTCATGGAGGGACTGGCTCAGGACCCACCTGTCATTCGCGTTCAACAAGAAGACTAATCACCTCAAGGTCCTCCTCAGCGTCCTGGGTTGCCCTCTTTCCCCTGTCTCCGTCCATCAAAGGACGGCCGTCAATGAGGTGAGCCAACTCAATGAGTTGTTCCTCTTGCTGTGTTTTCCTTTCCACTGTAAAAATGGCATTGCATGTTTTCGGAAGGCAAAGGTAGGAATTTTCTTTTCCGATGGCATCTTTCTTTTGGTGTTTCCTCTCGGGGAAAAGAGAAAAGGGAATTGCTTTCTGCTTGTGCGTTTTACACTTTGATCAGGAAGAAAAAGTTCTTGTGTCCCATGAAGAATTCCTGAATCCGATTCATTTTAGTGAGCCAAAATTCAGACAGATGGCCTAACATGGATTGAATGTAAATCAATGCAAATTGCGAAAGAAAGCAGGGGAAAGGGGATAAGAATCATTAAAAAAAAAAAAGTTTCCAACATTTTGGTGCTGAACATGAAAAGGTACTCTGCTAAGCAAAAGAGGGGTCAAGAGAATTGTCCTGTCTTCTTTTGTGAAGCTTGAATTGGAGTGCTGAGCTTGAGCATTGAATTAGGATCAAGTCGGGACTAACCTGACTAACTTCCTCGATGCTTTCTGGTTTAGCCATTGAAGTTCGAAAGCTTGAACGACCCACATCAATTTTGGACTGAACTAAGCAATAGACAGGGTTATAGTTATAGATCTCAAAAAACTCCGAAAATGTCAAGAATTAAATGTCGCCAAGGGACCTTCCTTTAATATCAGGCATAAATCATATCTTCTGCGATAACCTATGATGCGTAAGGTGTATTGTCGTGCCCTTGTTAGGTGTCATCCTCAGCACAGTACATCGTACAGCATTTTACGGCCGCCACAGGTTGCCGGAAGCTGGATGGGCATGTGAAGAACGTGTTCGTCACTGGAAAAGTCGTGATGGCGATGGCAGAGGAGGTTGGGCCGAGTGGCGGCCGCGGCTGCCATGGCGAGCAGCGTTTCCCAGCAAAAGGGATGCTTCGTGATGTGGCAAATGTTGCCCGACAAGTGGCTCATAGAGCTGGATGTTGGGCGACCAGAAGGTCGTGGCTGGCAGCAATGGCGTCGTGGCTTGGCGGCACACGCCGTGGCTTGATGCGCACACCACAAAGGGCAGTGTCCGACCTCTCTGGCGAGCTCTTCAGGCAAGTTTGCTAACTTACACTGTTTCTTTGAGTTCGAGTTCAGCTTTGACCAAACCGAACTGAAAATATTAGGAATACATTCTTCAAAATCAATAGGTTTGGATCAATTCACAAATTAATATATTGAAGATAGGAAAGAATGGGGGACATGTTTGCATTGTTCAACATTCTATGACATATAAATACAGACTCGACAGTGGTTTGCATTTAATGAAGGGCTAGTTGACAACTAAAATTATGTGCTGAATTAAAAAATTCAGTACTTAATGAAATTAAGTAATGAGAGATTGCTTAATACATTCAATAATAGAAACAACTGATGGCAATAGAATCTTGTCAAATATATCAATAGATCCTAAAATCAATTGATAATGATCATTTTCTGTTATTAAGAAATTAATATTATTCAGCTATAAGTTATCAATTATCATCAAATAATTTTTTCATTCTTATTTAATACTTAAGATTAACACTACCTAAAATCCAGCACTTAAATTTTCACGATTCATGTGTTTTTCATTTGGGGAAGAACCCATCAAATAATCAATTCAGGTTATTTTTCAATGCAAAATAAGTGGAATGTGCAATTTGATGCATTTCTTAAATGTTACTCTGCATGTTCTTTTCCATATTTTGTCACGATGTTCACAATCAATCGCGACGTACCAATGCACTGGAAATTGCGCCCACAAGAAGTCAACAATAGAAGGAGATCTAGGTCTATGTATCTATGGCCAGGACCTAGCTGGGACTCTGCTGCACTTTCAATTTAATTTATAGGGGGTTAGACGTTATCGTGGCTCTATCAGGACAGGTTAATTTCTGCTAAAAACATTTAAAAAGAAGCTACCTAAGTTGTCGTCATAGCACAGCAGGGTTGGACCAGTGAATGTCGTGTCAGAACAATGCATGTTCAAGACGAAAGAGAAGAAAGAAAAAGGAATCTGGCATGCAAATGTAGTGCAAGTGATTTGCAATATTAACTCAATATCTTCTCTCGCATGCAAACGTGCAAACATCGTGCAAGTCACGTGCAAATGCCGTGCAAGTCACGTGCTAGTTCCCACTTCGGCATTTCCTCTCATATGTAACTTACTTCAGCATTTCTTTCTCTATACATTGATATCATGTATTCTGAAAAATTTCTTGTTTCACACAGGTGTTGGAGAGGGTGTAATAGTGCTGTTATTCAGTACAGGTTTTTCGTATTTAGTTTTTAAGAAAATGAAACTCATAAGGCTAAGAAAAATGGGGGCCTGTTTTTGCGGCAGCGATTACAAGAACGTAATATTACCACAGATGCCTTGAAAATCTTTAGTTCTACAGAGCTAGAAAAGGCAACCAAAAATTATGACAGAAGCCATATCGTCACCTTTGATTGTTAGGCTGGTTTTAGATGAAATTAGTTTGAAAAGTAAAAGAACATTGAGATTTTCTTTAAGTAATAGAAGTGATTGAATCAAGTGATTGTATGACATCTACAGCTCGGTTGAATGGAGCGCTAGAGCAATAGCCAGCACAAAGACCAAAAACTGTTATGGCAAGTGTCGTTGAGTAGAACTGCATATCTAGGTGAATTCCTAGAGCAGATGAGAGTTGTGGATGAAGTACGTAAAGACATGCGTAGTCCTGCATATCTTGTCAATGATGCTCTTAGCTTTGCAAAGAGACAAACACACTTATATCTATAGCAGAGAATTGAGCCCAAAGCAAAAGGCTCGCCCACACCGGTATGGTAACTACAGCCATCAACGCCTTCCCGGCTTGCCTGATACTTGGAACCAACTTTTTTAAGGGCTTTGTTTTACTAATTTTTCACTTTTATGATGTACACTTACTGGCAATTATAACAATTTATTTCTCTGCCTCCACCTACAATTCTATGGAGGAGTGCGAATATGAGAACGTCTCATTTGTCATGTAAATACGACTAACCATATTTCTTTTGCTAAGAAGTAAGATGACTCGTTTCTGCTTAGCATCTGCCTTCTTCTTTTTTGCGTGGACTGTGCAGTAAAAATTAATACCAACACTTATATAAGTGAATATGTTGTCTATCTCTATTCATTGTGTGGAGTGTAGTAGAATGTAATACAAATACTAATTAAGTGGACAGACAAGTATTATGACACAACTTAAAATCAAAGCAACTCGCTTTAGGTTGTTGCCAACCGCCAACTACTTTTATTTGGTTGAGTCAGTAGTCCAGGAACATTCACAGGTAGCCCCTTAGAATATTGAACATTCAGCATACTCTGTTTGACCATTTCGGGTTTCACAAGCGAAGATACCTGGCACTTGAATGGATGGATTGTTTCCTTTAGTCGCACACACATCAAGTCAGCAATCGTATAGAATTTTGTGGATCGTAACCTACCCTATCTTTGGCCTCCATGTCATTTCACGGGTGATGGCCAAAGGAAGACTGTGGGATTACTTGAAAAAAACCAACACGCCAAATGAATAGCCAAGACATTCATATGCACGTCAAAGTTCATAGCTGCAACAATCTGAAGGACGAGCATATCGACACTCTTAGAGAATTTCTAAAGAAGCCAGCCAATCCAGTGGGACGATTCCCACCAGATTAACCAGAAGTTAATGTGACAATTCATGGAATCACATCTTCCGTTGGTTTTGGCCATGGAAACAAAAGATCAGTTCTCTATGGCATTTGGTCGAGAATAAACAATGGAAAGATCAAGTTCATGTGACAGTGGATGGATTCAACCATTTCCTTTGCCATTTGCTGTGGTGACTCATGAAAATAATTGACAATGTGCTACCACAAAAAATAATTTCAAACCTCACACTAGTTTGAAAAGAAACAGACAAGGCCGCATGAGATGACATTATCGGCACGTGATATTGTCAATAATTCTCTGTACATGCATATGAAAAATTTCCCAAAAGAGCACTTAACCACATTCCCAATTCTCAAGTTCCCCTGTTCCTGTCAAAGCTTTCAACAAAATCCACATAAAAGGGAAACTAGGGTCATATCCTTAGATATGGCAGGTGAAGGTAGAGCTTCCAGGCCATGAATTAATGCGGCATTGGACAGTAATGACTTGAACCAGCAGCAAAAGAGCACAAAAAAGATCAGGCCTTCGATCTTCACATGGCCCTTGCAGCAAGGCGAACTGTTAGCAAGACAAAGCTTCGATTAGATACGAATTAGATAATTTCTTTCAAGCTGTTTGATAAATGACTCGAGCAATTACATAACTCGTGTCTTACCTCCAAATGGAAACTCACATTCTTCCTCACTGTCATTGATTCATTGTTTCTTGCATTCTGCAGCCTAATCTAGCAGCACGCTACTTAACTATCTGGACAGACTGAAGAAGGATATCTTGCTGCCTGGTGTACAACTCATCTCTACCCTAAAACCCCACATAGCATTTCGTAAGTGAGAGAAAGTGTGACAACAAAGTATGGTAGAACAGGTAAGAGGCTTCAGAAAGGAAAAAAATTAGAGACTCAGTGGCACAAGAATCAAAGCATATAATCACCGACAAACTTTGTGAATTGATAATGAGGTTTTCTCATTAAAATTGCAGTTACTACTACCATAGAACAAGGCATATAAAAAAAAATCAAATCAAACTGAAAAAAATGTCCAATTTTGATTGAAAAGGATACAGCAATCCTAAAGATCTGGATTATTCACCAACTCTTGGCAGCTTAATTTGTTTTTCCATTTTTTTGATGGGATGACCAGCAAGAGATATTGCCAGTGAGATCCGATATCATAGTGAACTCCCTCATTCAACAAAGGTCCAAAGCATAAAACAGTAAAGCATACCAAAGAAGATTATCAACAGTCTAGCACAGAAGTAGGTCTAAATAGAGGGTAATACTGCACCCCTGCAAAGAACAGTAACTGTAATATTCCAAGAGATTGACGAAAGACTTTCTAAGAAGGATACAGTGAGATCTACAAATTCCAGGCAACTACATACAAAAGATAACACTACTAGTAATCTACCTCTTCAGAAGAGTACTCACCTGGCTAGAAAACAATGAATTTGGAATAATGATAGGAAATTTCTTGTCATTAAGCAGCGATGTGGTCGTAAGCCCAATTTCCACAACTTGACCTTCTATAGATCCAGCCTAATATACAGAAAATTTATTTAGTTCAGAAGTCAAGGCTCGTTTCGCCTAAAATATAGAAAATTTGACTACAATGACAATATCAATATAGCATTTATGTTAAGAGTAAACATCATCATTATTAACAGTATACAATAGAGGGAAAATGCACTATAGGCATGGCAACTTATTAGTGGGCAACAAGTAGGCAATGTGAAAAAAAAAGAAAAGAAATGCAAGCAAAGGTTGCTCCAAAGAGGCAAGAACGATAATGGGGGGTGATCCCCCTCCCTTGCACGGCAAAGCTAGAGGGAGCTCCAAGTTTGTGGGAAAACTTGTGGGCTCCTTCTATCCCCTGATTTATTGGAATCCCCCCCTTATATTGACCTTTCTACATTGGCGAGAACGACGCGGGTACTCCAATTCTTGGCTACCTACATCATTGCTGAAGAGTTGTAAATCCTACCATTGAAAATTTTGTGATCCAAAGTCAATTTCCCAATTAAATAGCTAACTTGTGAGTAAGTTTTAGTCATGGGTCACGTTAATTTTTTATTATTATATATATTAGCAAGTTTTGTGAACCTCTACTAATCTGTCTTTCATAGTGATCTTGAGGGGACATTCTCCCACATTCGTATGTGCTCTTCCGCATTGGTGTGGTGCATTTAGAATTTAACTCCTTACAATCTAAACCAACATAGTTAGGGGTGATTCGTCAAAGTGGGTAATTTCCAGACTTGAAACTTCTCTTCTCAAGACCGGCTCCTAAATTTTAGCACCTGACACCTACCCTATCGATCCGGTTTCAAGGTCTACCCAAGAATTGGCCAATTCATTTTTTTTCTTTCTTTTTTGTATTCTTTAAAAGGACAAATTTTAGTAACAAATCCCCTTAATTTTAAGAGGCAGAGGCGACAACAACAAGGATACAAGTTATAAGGTAAAACTGAGAAGAGAGAGTTAGGGTTTCTTGGTCTCTGGTTCGATTCCCCAATTCCTTGGTTCAATCTAGTTCTGCACCCAGATTGGAATCGGACCAGTAATAGCTGATTCAAAAACTTGTAACTGGTAATTGGACCAAAACCAATCGGGTAAAGTCGGTCCGATTAGGTTCCAGGGTTTACCCTGAACTAATGCTCACCCCTAAACGTAGTCTTAAAAGTATAGCTCTCCATTGGATATGCATTACGAGGATGGCCTCTAAATTTCAGCTGTATTTCCCATCATATTTTGACGACAACTTGATGGTTTGAGATTAAAGTGATCCCGACCATTCTTCCATACATTTATCACACCATCGAGCATGTTTTATTCTTTTTTCAGTTTTAAATTAATTCATCGTTCCTTTTTAGTTTCTTATCTCACATACAAATAGTAGGGTCAATTTATAGTCATTCTCCGATTGCGATGCCTTCACAATCTTTCACTTATGAAATGAAATGTAGCAAATCTCAATTGTTCAACCTATTTCAATCTAGACCATTGCAAACTTTTACTTTTAATCCGACATTGAAAATCTTTGAAGGCACGGTATTCATGAGAGATGGTAGACGCGGCAATGAGTAACAAGTTTTGGAAACAACTTTTGTCTTGCTTCCACGAACAAGATAGGAATGACGAGGTCGGCAAGAAATGAGGACAGATTTTCGGATCAAAGCGATGGAGACGGGCAACCACTAACTCGATAATTCCTTTTCTTTTTGAAAAAGAGAACTGGCAGAAACATCTTCTCAGAATGCTACAAAGAATTGTCACGGAAAAGGGCATCTGACAATCCGGGTCACCAAAAAATCTCTGTTCTGCCATGATGTTGATGATTTGTTCTTTAGTTGGTCTACTTTTGATCTTTCAGTGAGAGGGATACATGGGTGTGCAAAGCCGGAGATAGTGATTTTGGGTGCTGGACCAATACATTTTCTGATGTTGATTGATGGCAGGACATTTCATCTGCAAGTCCAAAAGTTAATGTCCCATAATGCTTCTTGGTGGCTCAGATCACCGAGAGAGAGAGAGAGAGATGATTTATAGACATTACCTCAAAGAAGCTAAGACAGTTCTGGGAAAACCAGGTTTAGCTTCCTTCATTTTCTTTCCCCACGGACGGTGGCCCAGCGTTTGCGCATTGTTCCTTCGTCCGTCCTCTGTTCCAAGACCTGCTCGGGTCTCGGAAAGTAAGCAAGGACTGGACAACCTGTGCAAGCAGTTGCCAGCCCTTGAATCTTATGTGGTCGCAGGTTTGCCCGATAACATAAAAATAAATGAAGAGGGGACAAAACGTCATTGAAAGTAAGAAAACATAGAGCAAAGGCACTCATCCCTTCATTCGGGTTCTCAAACATCAGCAACAAGTCAACATACTAAAAGCATGATCATCGTACTAAACGAGTTTTCATGCCTACTGCTATCTAAGTATAATTTCCAAGATAAAGGAAAGAAAGGGTCGATACAGAAATGTACAATAAGGAAACTAACATTTCTACATATTTGAAAAATCCTACGGTGCCTTGTCTCGGCCTTCAAGAGATTGCGCCATCATATTCTTGGTATACACACGGTGGCGTCGTTCTCTTGCATATATCACCCAGAAGATCAAAGACAGCATTACGGCCACGGATACTAACAACAGGCCGATATAGATCCACTGACTGTATCTACGGAGGGCAGCACAGTGGTCACCTTTTATAGCTGTGAAGGTTTGGCGAACAAAAGTGCAATCCTGAAGGCTGACAAGGAACGGACCATAGTGGTACAAGCCATAGCTCACATTTACCGCGTTTACCATCTGGTTGTAAAACGACGGGGTCAATCGTCCTGGTGTAGTACAGATTCCTGTTGAGGAAACCTGACAAGTGTAATTCTTCCACACCTGCGAGAAAAGGAACTTTATGTTTAAGCATCCTTGCGGACATTGTTGCCAACAAGTGATTAATGCTGCTGAGAGCAGTTCACTAGAAATGTTCTTCAAAAGCTGTTCTTACAGTTTGTTTAGGAAAATAAGAAATTGTTTTGGTATGTAAATAGAGTATTTAGATTTTTCAGAAGATATAGGAAGAGCAATCACGACTTTCTTGCTAGACTGTTCAGAATTAAAGTAGGATGCATAGATAGGTGCCGCATTTGTTTCATTTTATACTAGATAAACAAAAGTGGAAAATATTGGAAAGATGTGTTTGGTGTTCCAGAAACATTCTCAACAAAAATTTTGAAGAAAATATCTCGAAAGCTATTTTGCAAACGGGTCTTTGACTGGATTATTTGCTATCCCTGAAGACATGAGACATTTTGTAAAAGTATTTTCCAAATAATTCCTGATTTTTGAGGCATTAAGTGAAGCATGGAAAAGAAAGAAGGTATGGAGTATCTACTAAGTCCCAGACTCAGTTCTATATCATTTTAGTGGATCTTCATCAATGAAGGGATGTCTAGGATTGTACCTGTGTGGCGTTCATAAAATCGACTTCACCAGAAGCACATTGCCGATTGGTGAGATCAGCGTTATATGGGTTGCAAAGGGTGGGCACTGATGGTCCGGACTGATTGATATATAAAGGTCCAGCTACTGGCGGAATGTTGACATTCGATACATTGGTAATGACCAGATTAACCACGTTTGCAAGCTGGTACGTCACATCTTTGGTGCGTAACAATGTCTCCTGGGCAGTAGCATTGTCAACACATGGGATGATGTCGTCTAAAGCTGTATGAGCTGTCGGGTTCTGCACCCATTCATCCATTGCAACACATGTATCTGCAACGACACTGGTAAACAACAAGAGGTAATTGAGCAGGAGCTTCTAATTTCTTTTGGCAACAAAATCACATGATTAACGTAAGACTAGTTTAAATAGTGTAAATGCACAATCTACATGCTTATTAGAAAATTGCAAATGCTTCCCTGTGCACCCCGTCCTCTCCCTCCAAACAGGAAAAAAGAAAAAAAAAAAAATCCCATCCGGACATAATGAGCACCATGAATCTGGTGACTATAACTACAAAAGAACGGTGGTATTAGGACAATCCAATCATGTGCAGAACTCTTTTAATTTCACCAGGGAAAGCTCTAACTTCCCCAATAGCCCAAGAACGATAGCATTTGAAAATTTGTCTCGTTGGGATATCTTCGAGAAAATATCCACAAAGTGTTTCACACGGTTCATCGGTAAGAGAGTGCTTAACTGTTGAGTTGGATAACAGATTGACCGGAAATAAATGCGACTGGCAGATGTCACGAGTACTGAAGGAGAAAAAGGTCCATATAAAACTAAGTTGATCAAAAAACATAACAAACTGTTTAGAAGAAACTTCACTCGTCTGCCTCTACGATCATGAATATGCAAAACAGTTATGAATCACAATCCTCTCTTCTAGATACAGACAAATCAGCTTCTTTCAACAAAAGAGAGAGGAAATCCAAGCTTGAACCTATCACAAGAATTATTATTGAGCAATGCAGTGCGGCATAAAAGGTCAAATGTATGCTAAGAAATTTTTACAGTGCGTGGTGCCAAGTAGCCTAAAAAATTACTTTCAACAGATAGTAAACTTAATGCTCAAGAGAAGAAAATTAAATTACATCACTTACTTATGAAGGAGCAGAAACACGCCACACAGGATAAACGTGCCAGTGACAAGAATCCATCCCAGTATAACCAGGCTACAAAGTGTTTATAAAGCAAGTTTCAATCAGCATAACCAAAATTAAGGAAAAGCTTAAATCTTATGTTACTTACAAGTACACGAGACACTGCAATCCAAGAACGGAGAACACTGCAAGAATATTCATATACAACGGTATTAGAATAATAAAAATCATTATCCCCATTGCTAATTTAAAGATCAAGGAAAGTCAGATAACTTACGAAATCCAAGAAATGCCAAGAATAGCATGACAGCAGCAAGCACAATAAGAGACATCCTCCTGGCATAGTGAGGGCAAAGTTGGTGATCAAGGTCTCCTGAAGAAGTACAGAGATGAATGTATAATGGATATATGTCTTTAACTTACATGCTATCCAAGCCATCTTGAATATCTTTGGAGTTCTTCGTTGTTTTAGCAGAAAGAAAAGCCGCAGAGGAGTTGATCTTCCCTTCCACAGCGTCAATATCACTCTGAACACTAGAAGGCAGAAAAGTGGAATCCACTCCGATCTGCTTTGCCGTGGTAAGATAATCTGACACATTCCTGAGGCTTTCAGAGGTGCTATCTGCCTGATTCACCACATAATTAAGAGTATCTGAGGTACTGCCATGAAACTTCCCTTGGCCAGTGTACAAAACGATGCAGCCAACTCTGCAGTCACATAAATGAGAGACAAACTCAGTTCAGAATCCATCGACAAACAGTTTAAACATCTGCCTAAATATGAGGAGGCAGGGAGTTACATTGCCGCAATTGTGAAGAGTATAAGGAAAATGAGAGACAGAGCATAACAAGTCCGGGAGTATCCGTAAGGTTCTCTTTGGCAGCAGCAGTAGCAGAGACAGATGAAAGACAAGCACAGCCCGAAGATTACAAACCAAGCTGCTGCTATGACAAAGAATGGAGCGGCAGTGAATCCCACAGACTGCATTACGTTAAAAAATTAAGATATCAGTCACTAAACAAGTAACTGATCAACCAAAAAGTACAGAACAAGAAACCCAACAAGATAAACCAAAATATATTTTCAACATCATAGATAACACAACCAATCCTCATCGACAAAGTAACTCCAACGCAGCCCCAATTAAGCAAGAGTAGCCCAACACTCATTTCTAAGCTAAGAATATGAAACACTTCAGAATAGCTTTCTCCTAGATTAAGAACTTCTATTGTACAATTGAGAAGCCAATGGTTATCAGGCAACCATAGTTTCCACAAGCACATCATGACTTTCATCATGAGACGAACAAAAAACTCACCATCTAAAAATAATAAGACCGGAAGGGTAACAGAAGAACCTGGGGACATTTAGATCCCACACAAGAAAACCATCACGACCCATGGTAAAAACCAAAATCTCGTGGACAGCAAAAGCAAGAGAAACCGATAGAAAGGCGATCGACCCAAACTTCAGATATCAAGAAACGGTAACACCAGATAAATTTGACGAAACAACTCCAAAGCCCGGAACTTTCAAGAAAAGGGAAAAAGAAAAAGAGAAACCCGAAAGAAAAATCACTCACGGCCCAGTAGTGCGTGCTGCTAATGTTCCATCCACCAGTGTAAAGTTTGAAATTGTCCGTGGGGTCTTTTCTGCGAGTCCTCTGACCTGCCAACACCAGCGAGGAATTCACCGTCGTCTCATCAGCAAGGTGCCTCCTTGCCACCAACGGAGCCACCAAAACCGACCCTTCCTCATACCCATCATCTGAGAAACCAAACAGAAACCCAAAAGAGACGAAAGCCCGGGCGTCATTGCACGAAAACAAAGCGGCATTGAAGGCCAAAAAAAGAGACTTCATCAGAGGAACCGGGAGCAGAGGAAACGTACCCGCAACGCGCAAATCGCCGAGAGGACGAAGGCGAGAGCTGGAGCCGGAGGAGGCCGAGGAGAAGGAGGAGGAGGAGAAGGAGATGAGGAAGAAGAGAGACAGGAGGAGGAGGAGGCAATGAGAGAACAGCGGCACTGATCCGAGGCGCGACATTGATGCTGTCCGCGTTCGCTCCTGTTCCTAGATGAAAGAGAGAGAGAGAGAGAGAGAGAGAGAGTGTTGTGAGTGTGAAGCTGAGATCTCTGTACAGGCGACAATCGCGTTACGGTAAGAGAGAGAGAGAGAGAAGGAAGGAAGGAAGGAAGGAAGGCCTTCGTGTCGGCAAATGCGAATGGATTTTCGAGCTTTAAAACGGCCTTCTTCGTTTTCTCTTTTGGGTACAAAAATTGATGGGCCCTTTCTTTCTTTGTTTTTTTAACTTTTGCTTTTGCTCGCTCACGGTGAAGAATCGTTTACGTGTGATGTGAGGCGAATTTGGCAGGTCCTTTTCTCCCATGGCGACGAAATTTCGAAACCCCACTTGGATTTTCATTACTGTTGCTGACGACATATTAGCAATCTATGTAGATTTTTCTCATTAATATCGAGATCACAATTTCCTTTTCAGTATTTCTTATGAAGATCTCCTGCTATAGTTATTTCGTCAGCATGAGTGTGGGTAAACATAGGAGTTATTGGAGCTATTGAGTTTACCAAAAAAGACCCCATTCTCTCTCTCCCTCTGACTTATGAAATCGAGGGTCGTTGAGTAATCCTGAAAACGTGGCCGGGTGTCATTCAAAATTGGTTTTTTATTTAAGCCCAAAGTAATCTCTCTCTCTCTCTCTCTCTACCGTTTAATAGCTTGGCGGGGCCAAAAGCGTGTATAGTCATCATCAAGTTCGAAATCTCTCTCTCTCTCTCTCTCTCTCTACGCGCTTATTGCCATCTGGTGAGCAAGAACATGCTTGTCCCTTCTTGCTTAAGGAAAGGGTTTGCTGTTTTGTCGTTCTGTGTCTGAGGCCTTGCTTCGAGACACTGCGTGGTCATGGCCTTCGCCAGTCAAATGAGCATTGACTTCGGTCATACTCACCTACTGCCATTAGATCTTCTTTCTTTTTTTTTCTCCCCCGTTAATACCAAAAACACATGGAAAGATATTGGATTACTTGTTAACTACTTCAAGTTTCTGGACAATCCCTTTTGAACCACGTTAATCATAAGATCATATATAAGAGGTTTGGTGAAGTCACCATTATTTAAACGGAGTGTCATTTGAAATTCGACGAACATGGAACATGTATTCGAAATTAATTGGGGCTGAATCTAACTTCAATGCCATATTGGTAAGTCCAACCTAAAAATTTATATCTATAGACAAAGGAGGCCAAATTCGCATAATACAAATAATATCGATTGGGAATATGTTATGAATCTCACGTCAAATGAAATGCGTTAAAAGTCAATGTTTGTCCATAATTTGCTCTTTCATGAAATGTAAATAGCCAAAGAATAATTTGGGCATATTTAGCTCTAGGGACATGCCAAAATGCTAACGGAGTGATGTAAGATTGTAGAATTCCAAGTAAATATATTCTTCAAGGAAAAGTAGATATGACCATTATATTTGGCACGAATGAGATAATATGTGGATAATATTTATTTTTGGCTAGAGAATACTATGATATCGTGCTGACCATACAAATTCTATTTAAAATGCAAGTTTCTTTTTAGATATATCAACGGAATACGGGTCAATCCATGTATGGTCCTGACTCGCTTTTAATAGCCCCCATGTAGTAGTCCTAGTATTAATTGCCCCTTTTACCAATCAATTTGCTGCAAGTCTTCCGGATTTTGTGGTCCAGTTCCAATGTTTCGCATCAACATCCGATGTAATTCACATCCACCAATCAGACCCCCAATCGTGTGGTTCGGTTTTCAAGGTGGATGGAAATGGAATCACGAGGCGAATACCTATATTTTTGCGAACTAAGTCGAATCGGCTAAAACGTCGTTTCATCCTCCATATGGTCGAGCATGCCAAGCCCCTCGAATTGCCGGCCTCGAGAACAAATTTAGGTTCAAACTCCCACAGACAGACGAAATCACATGGTATGTCAAAGCTGCTTATGCCAGATTATTGACAGCCATCTTTGACCTAACTCGTGTTAGGTGCTTGTTCGATGATGAGTTGCGACTTTTCTGCCGGCTTGGCTCCTGGACGCGGCACATTGCACGTGGCTTAGGTATCATTTAAGATGGCCAAAGCAACCTAGTCCCAAGAGAGTATACGTAGGGAAGTTTCTTTACCATTTGCATGCGGATTCGGACAAATCTAATCCGAGGAAGACATACGCAACATTCCCTTTTGTTATCCTATGGACTTGTAGCTGGCACCGGGAATGATTCTCAAAACATTTTAGATACCAAGATCATCCTCCCATGTTACACCAAAAACACCTTGCATCCCCTTACTTTAAAACCCTCGATTCATATCTTAGGACAGAACTAATCGGCGAAAGATTAAACTAACCAATTCTGATTATTTTTCTCATCTAGATGTGTAAATCCGTCGAGCTATTCATGACCTACTTAAGCTTGAATTAAAGATTATCAAACTCAGCTTGATCCTTATCAAGTGTCTAAATCTTATCAATACATCGGTTGCTGGTTCAGTATAATCAATTTAAGCTCATTTGCGATGGTAGGTTAGCTGGAACTTATTTTGTGTTTAAGCTGGGATAATGAACGGATCACCATTGAAAGATTCAAAGAGTTTTGACACTGGGAGAAACGTTCCAAGAAATAAAAGATAAAGAACTCACATCTTAAGGAATATCTGGGGTAATAAATAACAGAACATGGAGTGTCCTTAAAATATGATGGAAGCAGGTGAAGATGTGAGCTGTAAGAGCTCAATTATGAAGAAGAGGGAGGGCGCCACTTGCTAAAACGCCAATGTACCGCATTGCTCTGATGTGATTGATTATTAAAATAAAGCAACCGAACACGACAATAATTAGTACAAGAAACAAAATCCAACATTAAATTTACATGGCTCGGTGATTATGACTCACTTTACAGTGAGAACAACATAAAAATCAATTGTAAATACAAGCAATCCCCGATATTGAGTGCAAGCAACCCATTGAGGCCAGCCAAATATCACCACTGGTTGATATTTTGGTTTTAGGGGCTAGCTAATACTCTATTATCTCTGATTTTGGTGAAACACTTTGGTTTGTCTCTCGAAATTTGTAGGGATAATTATCCAAAAGGCTATCCACAATCTCGAAATCGACTATAAAACACAAACAAATCCATGATATTGAGTGCAAGTAACCCAATGTGGCTAGCCAAATCATCACCTTTGATTGTTACTTTCATTTTGGTTTTAAAATTTTTAAATTTAATCAATTTAATTCTAAACTTATCGATTTGGTTAATTTACTTTTAAATCTATTGATGACCTTTTGATATAATTTTTCAATCAATTTTCGTCGAAAATTGCTGATGTAGCAGTTTAGGTAATGCCAGCCGTTTATGTGGCACAGTAAATGACGTTGATGCGGATAATTTTTTTAATTTTTTTAATTTTTTTTCTTCATTTTTTCTTCCTTTCCTTATCCTTATCACCTGTGGCCAGTCTTGACGATGGCCAATGACTGGCCACTCGCCCAGATGAGGCTTTGTTTGCCTTGATACTACCGCCAAGTCTCTTGAGGAGTGGAACATGTATGAGCTCGTACCCACTGCCACATTGGTGAAATTGACCACTGGGATGTCGTGCAGCCTCGTGACTACGGCACCAACGAGAGGAGATAGGGCAAGCACGGCTACAAGCGAAAAGGAAAAAAAATACAAAAATATAAAAATGTAAAAAAAATATATTGTAACAATTATCTACGTTAGTGTTAGCTGTGTCACGTACGTAAAATGGTTGGCATCAACGTCTGCAACTTACGGTCAAAGAAGAATTACATTGAAAAATCATTATAAATTCTAAGACTAAATTGGTCAAATTGAGCCACTTGAGATGTTGAGTCACTTATCATTGAATATATTGGCCTCTTTGCACTTTTTGAGAGTCTAGAATTGGTCCTTTCCCCCTTACTCAAATAAATTGATAGATTGTGTTGTAAATGCCTTTAAATGTAAGATGTTTCCGCTAAATTGCGTTTCTAACCCTTCTTTGGGAGATCTTGGTGGGCTCGGTTTTAATGAAGTGAGATCTATGTTTTGACCCGAAAAAATTGGTCAAATTGAAAAGTTCAGGATTGAACTAAATGTCATACAATAATTGAAATTTACAGTAGTAGTTGCGGAAAAAGATTTCAAATCTCAAACTTAGATGTAGAGAAGCGTGATCTATTATGATGAATTCATTGAGGGTTGATTTACCTAGAGAAAGAAAAGAAATACGACTAGACGACCACAAGAAATTGGATCTAAATTTGATAATGACAAAGAAGGTTACCTAATGTTGCTCTGTGCGCGCACAGGGTTAGTGGGTATAATTAGAGAATATGTTATGTTGGCATACCATGCATATTTAATTCCCTTGAGCTAACAAAAGCTTCACTTTATACACAGATAGAATCGAATCATCTAGCAAGTGTTGAACTTTATGCTTCGAATCTCTTCTCCTACTATGCAAAAGATGCGAAAGAAAGAACCCTGAGCACCAACAAAATTCCAAATTTATAAATGGTAGTGCGATTGAAAGATGTCGGGCACATATCTTTAGGACAGAGCTAAACTTGTTAGCATAAATACTAAGTGCAGTTTATATATAAATAATCAAACAAAAGACTGCGTCACTATGAGAAAAGGGAAAAACCCTAATATATTAACTCCCTAAAATATTAATCTTTTTGCTCTATTTACTATATTATTGTCCATTTAAGTCACTCACTTTCTAGTTTTAGGTGTGATCTTAATATGTATGTTTTTAGTCACTTTCACCACCCAATCAGCTACACCTATGCATGGTCATCAATCTTGGGATGATGAGCTGAGCTCCACTTTTTAGGGTTTGTCTGAGAAGGTGGTGAGGGAGATAATGCAGGCATCATAATCAGACCCAAAAGTAATGCAACTAATGAATTGAGCAGAGATGATTAGAGATCTTCAAGTCGCCTTTTTCCTTGCTGAGTCATGAAATCATTCAATGGGAATCCTATGATTTCAAAGAAAATCATAATCCGAATGACCAAATGATACTCTGTCGTATCCGGCCATCGGTACTTGTCAATGCCACAATGAAAGGAATCAGTAGTAAATAGAAAAGTGACTGGTGTCAATAAAGTTTCAAGTTAGAATTAGAATTTAAATAGAACCACAAGAAAACTTTGTCAAGGGGTCATTCTCCAGCCGACAATTTGGAGCTAGTTGTTTAAGCAGACAAAATTATGATTTTATTGGAAAAACTACACAATATTTGAAGATATTTTGGGTTACCTAAATATACAAAAGCACTAGAAAAAAAGTTTGAGAAAGAGACCTTAAATGTATATCGCAACATTGTGGATGCATCAATGGGCAATAATTAATTATGAGATTGAAAGAAAGCCCGTCGAAATAAAAGTATGATGTTTATTGGTGAGTAGTCTCGAGTGTGATGTATTTAAAAGGGGTAATGACATTACAAGTTTCTGAATTATTGTCCATTTTACAATTAAGTACCCATACCTTTGTGTTTTTTCAATCAAGTACCCCAACTATTCTGGCTCGTGTGGCCGTTGTTAAGTAAGTCACCATGTCATGTGATTTTGGCAAATTTAAGGCTAACATGTGACATGAGTCTTTTACTTAGTAAAAATTGTGTCGTTATTATTCAAAGTGTTAATTAGTGTAGAGAGAGAGAGCCAATGTGGACAATTTTAGTCTTCCAATATCTCTAACATAATCTCAAGAGGTCACATGGGATATTAATGTAGATATTTAGCAGCTAATAAGTGGCGTGGTGTTTAAGTTGGCATTTTCCGTCCATGATTTTAGAGGAGACCTCACATTTACCCATATTTAAAAAGTTTAGGTACTTGGTTACACAAAACGATGTTTTAGATACTTGATTATCAAACAAATATTTGCATTATCCCTTATTTAAAACATCGTGTACTGATAAGGGGAAAATGCAAAGAATAAATCATAAACAGAGGAGAGGAATGTTGGGGAAGAAAGGGCAACGATTTAACACTTAAACCTGTACAGGATTAATATTTTTCCCAAAACTCAACCAAAGTAATATCAAATTAACCCTAGTAGCAATCAATCACTATATTCCAATTATATCAAGCCTGAAGCAGTAAACATTGTGAAAAGTAAAGCAAAAACAATACTCACAATTTTTACGTGGAAAATCCAATGCATGAAAAATGATGGGACTGCTCAAAAACTTTATTAATTATCAAGAACAGCATGATACGCAATAATTCATCTCTAGTCACATAATTGAGGTTTCTCACATCAGCAAAAGGACAATATATCATCACCACAAGCTCTAATTACTAGTAGAGAAATTGAGAGATAATTTGGAGGAGGGTTTCGACGAACATAATTGATCCACTTGTAGATTTTGAACACACGAAGTTTCTATGTCGAATCTGGATCGCTTCTTCTCTCCTTCAAAGTGAGGCTCTCGGCCTCTGTTTCTCTGCCACAAGGAATTGCTCTTTTCTCTTTCTTAAATCCTGAGCATTCAATCTTATCTTTTTCTCTCTTTTTTTTCTTTCAATTAAAGAGATGAGCTGGGCCTCACAAGAGGCAGACCCAGACCAACAAGGAATTTGATAGTCCATGAAGTACTCAGAGAACAAAAGAAACTATTGCCCTAGAAATTCTCATATGGGCTGGTTCTTTAGATCCAAGGTGTTGGTTATGGGTTACGTCACTAAAGGAGGGAGCTTTCACTCCTACGAGGGTCTTTGCGGCCTGCCCATTTGATATACAGGGATAGTAGACTCTACGGATTCATTCCTTATTTTAATATATCGGTGTTCGCACGCTTTGCACCCCTAACTCCCCTTGTATCTTTGTCTTCTCCAAGAAAAGAGAATGCCCTCTATATATTTTACGTATGAGAGATGCCCAGATCTACATGAGATCTTAAACAAAATAGTTTAAGGCCTTACTTAGGACTAGGAGTGTCAAATGGGTGGGTCGGGTCAGGTTTGGGTCGGGTCGAAAATGGTTCGACTCATATTAACCCATTTAACTCGTTTTGACTCATTTTCATGCAATGTAAATTTAATGACCCATACCTGACCCGACCCATATCCGACACATATTACCAACACATATTAATATTTAACTTAATTTAAGAAAATCTACTCCCACTTATTTAGTCCACTTTAAACTTTTCACATATAATTATTTGAATAAAAATTTCACATCAAATTTATAAAGTAAATTAAATAATAAAAAATTAGTAAATAAAAAAATGTGGATACCTCTAAATTGAAATAGTTTTTGGAAAATAATTTTTTTTTAAAAATCGATTTTTTAATTATTTAAAAAAAATTGGCAATGGTGACGGCGGTGTGATGGCGAGATCAGCAATGGAGGTCAAGAACGCATAGAGGAGGGGGATGGAAGGAGAGAGATAATGGGTCTACCTAATAACTCACTCAACCCATATTAGATCAATATTTAATTTTTACTTGATTCATATTTGACCCATATTTAATTTTCACTTGACTCATATTTGACCAATTTAACTAAAAGTGAGTCATAATATGGATTTATGATCCATTTTGACACCTCTACTTAGGACCAAAGTACACAGAGAACAAAAGAAAATATTGCCCTAGAAATTCTCATCAGGGCTGGTTAACTTTCTGGGTCTAGGCCTATGCTGTCCATTAAAACTTCTCATACAAAGTGGGCTTGTGAAGATCCATATCACTCGTTTCTCCATCTTTAAAGCGAGCTGGCTCTTCGGCAGTGGTACGCTATGGTTGTTTTCTTTGTCTTGCTGATGGATCGATTCAACAATGTACTGGATACATCGATATTCTTATTTTATTTACTTAAGCCCCTTATAATTAAACAATATTGTTATTCAAGGAATAGACGTTCATTTTGAGCTAGAAGCCACTTAAATGTTTGTGATCCTATTGTTAAGACCTCTCAATTACATCACCAACATATGTCTTAACACTAAATATAGGGACCCCCTTGCCAACGAAAGCTTAGCTCCGAGAATTGATCTATACTACAAAATTTGGGTTAAGACGCCCGGATTTACGCCCAGATCTTTAATTCAACGATCGGAAGAGTAGAGAGAATTCAAATTAGGATTCTAAAAAGTCCAAACCGCTACCTAAATGAATCATGTATCTTAACTTGAGATTTTTTCTCTTAATGGGTTTTTGGGTGGTGGCTGATGTTGGTAGGTGGTGATTTTGGGTGACAATTGGCTATATGCATGGACAAAACATCCGTCATTATAGAAATTTGGCATTCCAATAATGTGCACTGCTCTATAGTGAACTTATAATTTATAGTGGTCACATCGATCCGACAACCAATGTATACATAAGTTTTTAGTTAATGATGACATTGTTGTGGCTAGATAATAGTTAATTGGTCTAGTATAAATACCGTTGAGATGCATGATCTCTTGACAACTTGATCTTGTTGGGATAATCCCGTCACTTTGTCATGCAAAAATCTCTTATACATTACTTAAAACACTCCTTTTTATCATTAAGTCATTATAAACTAGGCATATTCCACATTCATTTTTCCAGCTACGACAAAACCAATCTTTATTTTCATTTTCAGCGAGTTTCCGCATTTAGAACTTAGTATTTGAAGTCTTGGCTCCACTTTTGATTGAGCGCAGCTTAGCACGAATACACAAATAATCTCATTGCAAGGTCGATCTCTCACTCTCCAATTCCTATTTCCTTGATGTTCTTCCGATCGCACATACCAAAGGCAAATTAAACATCAATTCAACAAAATATTTCAAGCAAAAGTTGATTCTCATGGTTTCATGAAAAAGGAAAAAAAAGCAATAACATGAGTAAACGTGGGACTTCCTTTAATTTGCGGTTGAAAGATAGGCTTTACTATGGTCTAAATTAGACTTTTACTGAAATTTGATTCCAAGAATATGCCAAGATTTGATTACATTGTTGAAACCCACTCATGCCTTTGTTACCCTTTGCAACATGGCGATTCGAATCGAAAAAGAAATGATTTTAGTGCAATCATAAGAGTATGTATGCGCTACACTTCATTTTCTCGGATAAATAAAGCTTAAGAAAAGAAAATTTAATGCCACTAGCATTGTTCCAGATCAATAAGTGGATTGGACTATAAGACAATGTGCATCTCCATAGCTCACACCATGTTCAAGTGCCACTGATTATTTCCATGTGCTTTCCATTTAAATCTAGAGATTGAAGCTTATTAACATAAAATATCTAAGCGTATCGCTTTCATTGCTTTTCTTCCATTACTGTTCTAGATTCCCCCTTTTTGTCTTCTAAAATAACATGCTATGATTAGCCTTTACACCCCTTTTCAAACAACAACTATTTCTATAAAGGTAAACTCAGAGTTCACAGCTGAACGCTCACCCTTTTCTTATGGAGAATGGCAGGAGGAATTTGACCGGTCAAATCCTATTTTGAACTCTTTACTCTCTCTCTCTCTCTCACTCACTCACTCACAATTTATGGACCGTTTAGATGAGATACATTTCAGACTTTGAATTGGAAAAAATGACTTTACCTAAAAAAATATGTTATATATCGAAAAAGGATTATAAGTTCACTAAGCTAAATTCATGATAGTGGGTTTGGGCTTGTGTCATGATCCATGTGACATTGTCCCTTATGAATAATATATTTAATTATCTTGCAAATGCATTTTATTAGCCCATGAATTTTCTGTGAATTATAAAAGCATTCCACAACATGGAGATCTACAAGGAAAGATCATGAGAGCGGGCCATTCATCGATTTGAAACTTTTTTTTGGGTCCATAGTGATCGAGCATAATTAGCAGCTCATGACTTGTATATATAATAATGACGACAAGCAATTACAATGTAAAACCCTAGAAAATTGTACTGCCGATAACTTGGAACTGGGAATCACGTGATGCCATTAAGACAAACTCCCCGACCAACCCATTATTTTACTCCAAACGAGACCCGCAGAGAGAGAGAGAGAGAGAGAGTCAGTCAAAAGTAAGGAAATCAAAATTTTGATAGAATTTGTTAAAAAAAGGACTTGAAGTTAATATTATTCTTTTTCCTCTCTTCTAACAGAGAGGAGATCTATGGGGGATCCCTTTTCTTCTGGTACTACTAATGCTGGAGGCCATAATTATGTCCTCCTGCGACACTTTACTTGCTGATCTCCCACACACGCTGTAGTGTCCACTCGATCTCTTCTTGCGCACGATCTCTCCACTGCATGCAATGTTGCTGCTCATCATCATCATGTTGTTGTTGATCTCCGACCCAGACGAGCCCGAGGAGTCGCTCATCGGCTCATCGCTGCAGTCTACGATGGTCGAGTGCTGCGTCTCATTGGTCATCATGTCATCGTCGGCCATGTCTTGTGGGAACAAGAAGTCGGGGCTCAGTTGTAGGGTCTTGCATGTCCTTAGGTAGGGACTGAGGTCCTTCTTGTGTTTCAGCAAATAATCCACCTTCAAGTACACGGGCAAAAGATTTTACAAACCACGTGATGGTTATTATTCTTGTAAGCTCTTATTGATGTTTGATACTCTAGTTGAAATGGTGTTCAGAATTCACACTTCCAATTACAATGATAGATATACTACTAAATTTTTATCTCGAAATCTTCAAAAAGTAAGGTGTAATGTTATCTTAACTTACAAATTTTACGGAAAAGGGATTTTGAGAGAATTTTAGGATTGGAAAATAGTTATGCGTGTATGTGTATAGATAGTTTAAGGAAGAAGATGAGATCATATGATACCTAGCAAATGAGACAAAAACACTTAAGTGCAAAAATTGACAGTATGATAACATCAGTCAAAAGCCACTTTTTTTTGTGTGTTTTTAGGGTTTGAATGAGCAAGAATTCTTATTGTTGAGGGGAATACATTGTAATTAGCCCGATTTATTGTTCTCCAGGGGTTGCTTTGAATGATCATTTCCTGATCTTCTCATAATTATCTATGAAAAGAAAATCAAACAACATGATTAATTCTTGATAAAGAAATAAAGTTACCTTGCACCCAAGAGAGCAATGAATGAAGGGTTCTTGGAGGCTTCTGTCACAGGAAGTGCAATAATTCCCGGCCCCTTTGAATTGCCTATTCTGTGGTCTTTTCTTGATGAACACCACCTTAGCACTGTTGATTGTGTACGCCTAGATTTCAAGAATTCAAGATAATCAATAAGATTAGATTATATTACATATGGCTCACAAAGTTCTAGGGAAGTTCTTTATTTCTATTTGGTAATATTTATCGGTGATTGATCATTACTTGGACGTTGGAGCAGTCGATGAGCTTCTGGAGATCCTCTAGCCGGACGACATCATGGTACACATATCGTCGGATTTGGAGGAGTCTGTGGAAGCGATGGATCGGAATGCAATGAGGGCATATGCTAACGCAACAATCCAGGCAGCATACGTTCTTCTCATTCTTCTTTGCATTCTCATGGTAAGAGCACCCCGCAAAGAATTTCTGTGTGTATAGAGCATCCAACCATGCAGGCTTTTGAACACCCTAAAAGCACCATCCCAGACCCAAAATTCTCATCAGATCATAAGAAACTCAAAGCAGAGAGAGAGAGAGAGAGAGAGAGAGAGAGAGAGAGAGAGAGAGAGAGAGAGTCACCATGGTATCCGCGATCAATACAAACAACACGATAGCCACAAAGTAGAGGATGTAAGCAAGTGGAATTGAGACACCAGTAATCAAAAGATAGGGAAGGAAGGGGGGAGAGAGAGAGAATGGTGCGTGGAAAGAAGAGTATTTATGGAGGATCACAAGAGAGGAAGGGTATATATTTATTGTCCCTTTGAGTTTTTGAGAGAACCAATATTTTGTCAATTGGGAAGAGGTTTTCTATTTTTTCTTAAAAAATATATTTATTTATCTTTTTTTTTTGAGAGAGAGAGAGAGAGAGAGAGCATTAAAGTAAGGGAGTAAGATATGAGGGAGAACGTGGGCGCTGTTTCCGTGTCTCCCATTCACTTCAAAGACTCATAAACTAATGTTTATCATCTCCTTGGCTTGAGAGCTATTACTTGCCGAATATTAAAAAAAAAATGAATTGAAAAAAAAAAACCTAACTTGACCACCCCTAAAAAAAAAGGAAGAAAATATTGCACTTACCTTGGAGGAGGTGCCTTTAGCTCATATGTATTGCCTTTTGTTTCTTTTTGATTCTCTGATCTCGGGTTTAGCCAAGCAACTTGTTGGTGTGTGTGTGTGGACTTTGAAATTTGAGACACACAATTCATTTTTATCTTTTGTGTGTTCAAATTACGATTTGTGTAGTGGAAGCCATCCAGTCCACATGCAATGTAATAATTTATGGAAGGTAAAGTTTGGTTTGGACAGCCCCTTTTGATGATACATTGTTCTTGAGATGGTAATGATCAGCCATTGACAAAATCTTCTGCTTCTTGTATGACAGCTTGATTTGCTGTGACAAAAATTCTGTTTCACGATGAAAATGGAAATTGGCTACTAATTTACTTGTCGTAAAACATGACAGGTTGGTCTATCAAAACTTTCTGTGATGTGATTGTATGACTTTATTGCACCGACATAATAGATATGATTAATAATTTCTCATGAAAAAATTATTGATGCATATATTGTATGATCATATTAAGTAACTTCACTCTTTTCATGTCAAAAATATTACTATTTCATTCGGAATTTCGCAAGATCCATAGCAAAAGTCAAAAAAAGCCATCGAAAAAGCATGCATAACCTTTCCTTTTGCTGTCAAAATATCATAAACGACAATCTTTTTCACTAGGGTAAATGGGTAAACTAGTTTAGACAAAAATTTCGTTCCTGTTGTTCCAAAACTTACGCTATTTACTCAGATTTTGCATACGCATGTGCTTATGGAAGAGGTCAACTCTACATTCCTTACTTCAAAATGAAGTAATTATCAAGCATAAAGCCAGACCAGCCTCTGAGTATGAGTGAGAACACTTTTGCGAAAAAGGATGGTATCGAAAAGTAAAAGCACATTTGGAGATATCCGGGCTTGCTAATTAGTCTATTTCAAGAAGGGAATTTTGATGGCAAAACTAAGAACAGAATTAAAGTGGAGATTTATCCTCTTGGTATAAGATGTAATTTTTTATGAGGTTGAAATATCAAAAATTGATGATCCAAATATAGTCTAACACATTAATAATTGATATTGTCTAAATGAAAAATTTTGTGAGACTATTACTACTTCTAAAAATTTAAGCTATTTAAAGAATGCGTGATTTAATATTTCAATAATTTAAAAGTCTATGTTATTGAAATTTGAAGATTGTCAATCAATAAATAGTTTTTGACCTTAACATGTCAATAAGTAATGATATTGGCCCACGAATTCTTTTTACCAACAACGATTTAATGAAAATTCGAAAACGAAGATGTATGATACTTGTTGAGCGTTGATGGAAAGAAAGCAGATCGATTCATCAAGTTCCCACTGAAATATGATCGACACAAGAAAAAACACTTGCTATTCAATGGTTTTTAAAGCGCTGAGGGATTCCTTTTTATAGGGCAAATAGTTGCAAATAAGTGCAGCAATTGTTCTTTTCACGCGTTGATTTATTCTCATGACCGATGAATTGCTTGTTCTTTGTTAGGTGCATTAGTTTTTTGAGTAAGAACTAAATTTGAGATCTCAGGCTTCTTTGAGGCTCGGAATTGCAATTACTTACTATTCAACTAAATCCTTTGAAAATAAATACTTACTCGATTAGGGTAAAAGTGTACATGTATAATTTACAAAGGAGGCAGCATCCCACAACTTTCCCTGTCCACTACCAGTGAATTGAACCTATTCAAGCAGCAGAGGATTCTCTGTGTGCTTCTAGGGATCCAAGAATTCAAAACTCTACTCAAGATCCCTTTTAATCTGCAGCTTAGCTCGTTAGTCTGTTCATATGACCGCAAATTCAGTCCATTAGATTACCCGAATTTAATATTCAGGATCAAAAACCCTCCAAGATACTCTTATTCAACACGCTTTCATCATCAAACAAATTTCTTATTTCCCCTCCAAAAAGAGTGCAAATAAGAACATACATGCAATAACAATCATTATCATCCTCACTATGGGAAAAATTATTTAAGCATAAGAAGAATAAGAAGAAAAAGAAGAAAAAGGGTTCTTCAATATGGATCCTACTCCTCTTGATTTTCCTTATGTCACGGGATACAAGGAGACAAGTGCCAAAAAGAGGAAGCTAGTGAACATTAATCACCGATATTTAGGCGTGAAAACACAATTTCCTAAACCCTGGTGATAGGTTTTCTCCTTTCATCTCTCTCTCTCTCTCTCTCTCTCTCTCTCTCTCTCTCTCTCTCTGTGTCACCTTTTTGCCCTAATTGTGGTGGTGGGTTTGCCATAAAAGACATTGCCACAGCAAAAAGAGAGACATGTACGAGGAAATTCACCCGGTTTTTGGGGGAATCAAACCGACCAACCACTCCACTCCACTCGCCCGCTCAAAAGAGAGAAGGTGATCTTGTTGTGTTTGCGATGTTCAAATAATTATGTGTTTTGTCCGTGTGGATTTGTAGCGAACATGCAATCAAAGAACACAACTCACTAAGCACTAGAAAGGCAAAATTAATGACCCCAATTAATTAGATTTCCCCCGTTGCTAATTTTGAGGCTGCGTTGCTCATCGCGCCTCTATGCTCCAACCAAGGGCTAATCTTGGGGTTTGCTACGTGTTGTATTAAATACTCTATTATTGGGAGACCAATTCCTAATTAGTCTTCCTTTTGTCTAACATTTGGTTCTTACTTGGGCTGGGGTTTTGCCATTGGAAAGTTAAGCATGCGTTCTCTCAATCTTTTTTAATGCATAACGCCTCATATGCCGAATGCAATCACATCATAAACTTTTTAATTAAAGTAAACAAGTCCGACTCCTAATCCTTTCAATTAGAGTGATCAAGATTGAAAATTTTTACTCAAAAGTATAATTAGGTCCTAAATTAATATTTTTTGTTCGGAAGTCCTAATTTAATATTGAGAAGTGGAATATTAAGACTATCATAGGTGATTTTTGGTCCTATGCATCCAAGAAAACTTTTTTAAGAAAGGTTCTTGATAGGATTATACTGATCAAAATGTTTTGGATTCAATTGCATTGCTTACATAAGCTTTAAAATATGCCCAGTAAGTAAATGGCCAATAATTATCATGATAACTTTCCCCAGTAATAAAAAGCCAATGATAATAGTAATAACAAGCTAAAAAATAGGAATCACTCTAAATGGACCCTTCTAAAAGTACTATAATACAACTATAAACATTGAAATCAAGAGTTGGCCTAGTTGAGAGGAATTTCACCCATTTCTCTACGTCGACTGTAATCTGAAAACAGGGAGCCATCTCCATACTGGCAAGAAAAAAGATGATAGATTAACTGATATTCAGTTATTGAGAAAAAAATCAATTTACTTTTAAATGTTTAATTGTAATTTTACTACTCATTCTTCTAAGAGCTAGAGGGAAAAGAATGACTAAGCAAATGTTTGCTAACGAGTACCTTTAGTAAATCTATAAAGCTAATGAATACCTTTAGTTAATCTGTTAAGTTATGTTCGACGTACATCAATACGTTCGATGTACTTGAATTGGCGTACCTCTCTACCATATGTCAGTACTTTCCTTTTTGACCATAAAAAAATATTTAAAAAAATCTAAAACATTGCATATGTTAATATCTTGTGACGTTGTGGAATTACATCTCGTGATTTTTCTTTTCTCTAAAACCATGAGCGTGCTCCATATAATTGCAATAACCATGGTTATAAGAGCACTTGCTAAAGTTAGTAATTAGCAATATCAAGCCATCTAATCGTGGATTAATATAAGATAATTATTTTAATCTTCTCTAGAAATTTCGTATACTTTTTGAGCCTAGGAGTCCTGACGAAGCTAGTTCATAGGCATATTGACCACTGCCTTAGGTATACGTGGAATTTTCAGGTCAAGTAGTCCTCTGAACCTTCCTATTATTGGGCATCTATTCTAATTTAATATTTACATTCTCCATGTTGTTGAACGAAGAGATCCACCTGTTCTCTCGTAATATGAAATAAATTTTCAAATTCACCAATATATTGTTCACGCTTTAGTTTAACACCGCCTTTGCAAAATTATGTTAATGTGTTCTTATGGTGACCCAATACATCGAAACACGAATTGAAATGGAATCTTTGTCGAGATGTTCATTTCTCGCTGAGTTAATGTATTGATTATATTTTCCATAAGAATGTATTTGCAAATAATCTATTGCTAGCTTAATCTTGCATTGTTTCAGATATGCTTGTGTATGTGAAATTATATGGGACATTGCGGTAGAGGAAATTGATACACTTTTATTCACTGGCGTTATAGCAGAGAATAATTTAACTTCAAGAGCATTTTGCTTCAATGTCTCGGTTATGATTTTAGAGGATTTATTTACGAATTATATACTTAATGCAATTGTCAATTTTTTCCCAAGCATGTAGATTTGTCCTTTTCAATAGTATTTTATGTATCGCTTTTATCGCTTGCCAATGATACATGGAGAAATAATCCAATTAATACTTAGATTTTTCAAATTTCAAACCCCTATCACTTTCCGTCTATGATATGCATCACTTTATTCCAAAGTGATCAATGTCTTTTCTGTGACACTGATGCGACGTATGCGTAAAATGTTTCCTCATGTTTAAGACAACATACGCTCATATATGTATGTATGTATGTATGTATGTATGTATGTATGTATGTATGTATGTATGTATGTATGTATATTATACTAAGATCGAAAAAATCGAAACTTAAAATGGACAATATACCATGCATTACCTTTTTTTTTAAAAAAAAATCATTGAGAAGGCGAGTACAATATATAATTTCTAAGATTTTGAATATAGAATGGCTTCATTACCCAAAAGATAAGACAAAGTAAGAAGAGCAAGTATTGTCCATATAATTCAAGACAACTTCAAAATGATTTTGTCACGAACATACAAATAACCTTTCGGTTAATGGGTGCGCTGCCTCTTGATTTATCAGAACCGACCATTGGAATTAGGAACTCCTCACGTGCAACCTCCATTTATCTAATTCGAAAATCAACTCCCTCTGTAAAAACAACATTCAAAACAAAAACAAAACTTCGAACAAAGGGGAAAAAAAAAGGAAGAAAAGGGAAAAGAAGAGGGAAAAAAAGAAAAGAAAAGAAAAGTATTTAGCAAAAAGTTTCAAAGGAATGGGCAACCCCCACGTGCCATGAAAAGGTGCACGGTGATGCAGTAAAGAAGTACCTCACGTGCAAAGGATCCAATGATACATTCGACACTAAGTGGAAAAATGTCTTATTGCATTAGATATATTACTTCACGTACTTTTAAAATTCAAGATTTATTCTTGCTTATAGCAGACAATCAGTACACAGAAAATTGCTCAACAAAAAGGGAAAAAAAATGATTGATTACCCCTTTTCTTTTTAACTCGATCTCATTATCAATGTAATTGTTACACAAAATATTTTTCGACCATTTATTTGTGCATACTCGAAAAAAAAAAAAAAAATTAAAGATCAAGGTTTTCTTGGAGCTTTGTACTGACAAAATTATTCCTTTTCTAAGCTTCTTTTCCTTAAGTTTTTGGGTGTGTGATTATGGTTTTTTGTTTTTCAATTTTTGTATTTTTTTGGGGAGGTGGTCAATGGTCAAAAGAGAAGAAGCAAGAAGAACAAACAAGAGTTTTAGGTCAGCGGGTGAGCCGCACGAGGGGATCCCTTTGCCCCCGTCCAAATGCCTTTTTATTTATAACTCCAACCCTCCTCCACATGCACCTCCTTTATTATATTCACACCCAAGTTTTGATTTACATGTATAACATAGTTTACTCATTATCATAGGAGGTAGCTCACATGTAGAGCCCTTTAAGATCCAAAGTGATGCTAGTGTGGTTTTCCATGTACAAATCATTAACGTGATGGACGGAATTGATTACAGTACACTTATATAAGTGTAAAGCCTATATATATCGAAGCTCACAAGGAATCCCATGAATATCACAAGATTTCGTACACACAAGAAGACTCGTTATTGCTTGCCTAAGATCCATGTACAGGTGGGGTCGGGAGCAGTTAATTTGATGCGGGTCATAAGTCTCTACAAATTTCCATATGAATACTGAAGATTTTGAAGGGATCCAGAGGAGTCGGTCCTTTTATTAAATGTAATTTTCTTTCCCATATTGCAATTATGGAGAAGGACACTTGTCTGATGAGGTACATTAAAAGAGTCAATTCGACTTGATTCTTTGGTGTACATGTTAACCTTAGGTGCAGCCCCAGGAACTTGGCGTTTTCTCAGAAAAGATTGACAGAAAACCTCTTGGTAGTTGTTGTTTTGGTCACCTAAACACTGCAAACAAACTGGATCAGTTTGCCCACAGAGTAACACAATGTTTTTATCAACTTGACCTTCTGGGACCATCAAACAGTGGATTCAAACCATCACTAACAAAAGAATCGACCGTGGCGTTGGCCGTTGCACTGTCATTTCGGTCCCTCTCGAACCTCTCAAAGAAGGCCCTAATATATTATCATTCTGACACCACAATGCATTTCTTTCTCATCGGTAACAATACAATACTTTACACCTCCCCAGAACTCAAGCTCACAATGTCATATGTTCACAGAAATCATGTACTGACCCACTTTATTGATAAGGAAGAAACACTGAAACTAATCATGGGGCAAATAATATCTTAATTTTGAGCATTACTAGGTGTCAAGGCTTCTGAGCAGAGAACATGATGAAGGATTGCTGAATTTTCCTCGTGTAATTGGTTAGACCACATGATGTGCACAAATCCTCGATCTCTTCGGCAGTCAGATAGCTGTAATTCTGCGAAGTTCTCTGCCACACAACCAAACATTGTCACAAACAGGCTTGATGTGCATTATGAGAATAATAGTGTCTTTTAGACAACCTCAGAGAAATCACTCCGTACAAAAAGAGAGTTCTGTGGAATTCCGCCTAGACCGAGATGCTAAGACCATGAATGATGAAACCTTACGGTCTATGGTGTTGTCTGAGTGCATTTCATTTTGTCTTCACAGTATAATCTCCGAGGGATTTGAACATGGTATGGGACGTCCAACATGCATCAGAAAGTTTAAGAGTAGATGGTATGTGGCAAACAGAAACTGCCCAAACATCACAAAATATAGTCATTGCACTATGCAGTTATACAGTGTAAGGTATGTGTGTATGGATCAGAAGAACCATTTGCTTAAGAAATGTCAACTTCAGATAGGAGAGGGTCAGATACAGCCCAGGAAGAATAGTTTAACAAAGACTGCAAAAAAGGAGATCCAGACTAATCTGCTCATTAGATTATCAACTACGGGGTACATTTTGCATATTTGAAATAGATCTTGCATGTGTCATTGCAGAAATTTGAATTACTTAATCATGCTCCATGATATTCGTTGCTATAACTCAAATTGACATGTTACATTTTACAAGGCAAATATGAAGTGCTTCTTGAAAACTGTCACACAAGAAATAATTGGTGGAAATATATACCACTACCAGAGCAGCAGGGCTCACCACCAGTCCACAAGACAGATTACTTGTTGATACACATGCATTAGATGTTCATATTCCAAACCTCCATCACAGATCTTGATGAAACGGCAACCCACTTGTACGTGATTTTTCCCCCCATAGTTTCATCTCTTCATGTTCCAAGTGGAGTAGCATTATATGCAGGTTAAAGTGTATAAAAGTGGTCCCTCGCTTGTTTCACACGGCTCTAGAAGTTAATTACGAGAATAAAAATGGGTCTGATGTACCAAGCTGTATGCATACAGATGTACCTGTCTGAAAGGTAATATTATCCAGGGAGTGGACGGAGTGTACCGGAGAAAAGTGGTTCCCACAAAAACTCCACCGCTTCTCAATACTCGAGTAATTTCTGCAATCTGCCCATACGCGGCAGAGGGGTCAAGAACTTTATATCAGCCATTTGATGGGGATAAAGAAATAGTGTGTATATCAGGAACTCATTCCACAGCTAAAGCTCATTAAACTTTGACCTGTAATCGCCAAAATTTCTTTTCCATGTCTTTTTTCACACCATTGTACTGTCATTAGAGAAACTGAATCTATCATTGAGTTAAGCCACATTTGACCATGATGAAATTTGATTTGAGCACTTTGGGGAGGACTTGTAGAATTATGCAAACCAGACCCATGAATTATCATTATTTTTCATGCAGATATCAAATGACTAACTTCTAAATTACCTGCAAGAAATTATTTGAAACGGCAAAGATTCCACAACCCCTCAAAACCCAGTTTCTAGAATTATGCTAGTAATCATGTAAAGCTATAAAGATTTCAAACTCCCCAAGCACACCCCATCCCCTCTTCCACTGCAGTATCCTGATACCGGGTCAATATAGCCTGAAGAGGTATATATGTGAAATACTCCACAAGTTTACTAGAGGCCTCTCATGGATCGATCTGGTAACTTATCCCAAACCTTCAGCTTCACTGATACACTTGTAACCCTCTGCATAACTGCACGATGGTACTAAGCACCTCATATAATTTGGTTGCACAAGCTTCATTCATAGTTACTTTCCATGCTGTCGCTGTGCTGTGGACCTATTCAATTTGTCCCAATTTCTGCTGCTTCCTTTGGCCTTACCACAAAAAAATTACCTCTCTGCTCAGAAGGAATTGTTGCTTGACTTCTTTACAGCAGAGACTACTGGCTCTCGTTGCCTGACCCTTCATTACTCATTAGAAAACATAGCACTAGCATTTCATTATTTGTCTGCATTCTCAACCTTCTTCCCTAAGCAGGTATTTAAATTCACTTAAGCTCCATGTGACTTTACCATCATGTTCAGGGGGAGGGGCATACAAGTCCTACATGTTCCCGCCCCCACTTCTCTCTCTCTCTCTCTCTCACCATGCTTCTGACATACTTCTGCCTTCTGGAGGCAGACATAACAGTCTCTGAAGTTGCCTCTAGCCTTAAGGCCCCTACATATCCTTCAACTTTCAGATATCTGTGGAAGGTAATTCCCCCGTTTATAATGGCAACTGTTGGCAAATCAAATGCTCATTTTTATTGAAAGTGAGTAGCACAATATAGATGTCTAGGGCCATGAGAAGCAGCCGGCCACTTTCAATTTTTATGTTGATAATAAGCTAAGCCATTTTTCCATGAAGTTACTTTGCTAGTATAACCATTGAAGATAGGATGGCTTGGCCATATTCTAAGTGAAAATGGCTGCGCAACAGTCAACTATCTTTTGCCATCAGTAAAATCTCTTGCAAGTTTTAGTACAGATCCCCACTATGACCCAGACAGAATTATCTTCAGGAGAACAAAATCAAAATACTAAGCTAAGCTGCTTGGAATGACATCCATCTGTGATACAACTACAAGCCTAACATTCATTTGATGGCAGGTGCCTCATTACTTATTTGATATTCCCTTTACTCATTCTGAATTCCATAAAGCATTAGAATATAACTCCAGTATCTAGTCAATTTCTGGGATGCCCGTGTGACTTATGAGACATGACGGCTCGATAAAACTGAGCTAGATTTACAAGAGAGTGGAACGTACAGCGTTAGAAGGGGAAGGCCAGCAGTGCAATGCAGCCCCAGCATGAACAGCGTCAACCGAACCAGATGAGAATGGAAGCCTTGAAACATCAGCTCTAACAAGAGCCAGATTCCTGCAAATGTCCCGGAATGCCAAGCCATCTCCTCTTTAATTTATTAATTTCATAGTCATACAAGAAAAAACATTTTACTTGACAGCTTCCATAGTTTCAAGTTGCCCTCAAATGAAAAACTTACGCATTTAAAACAGCATCATCCTGTTTAATGAAATCATAACATTGGCGTAGCATATTTTCGGAATAATCAAGAGCAATTACTCCAGAATAAGTCCCGGATTTCGCGAATTTTCTGGAAAACAAACCACTCCCGCAGCTAACATCAACTAGAAGGCCACCCTCTGCAGGTTTGAAGTACTCTTGAGCCATTTTAAACTGCATTCAAATAATAGATTGCGCCATTAATAGCTTATCAAGGAAATCTAGCTGAGCAATAACTAGAATTGGCTTGCTCATGTATAACAGGTTTAATGGAGGAAGCTGATGATAAGAACACTGCTTACACAATTTACAAGGTGAAATTTTAGACAGCTATTGCAGTCTCAAAATGACCTTCCACAAATCCTTATGGCTAATAATTTAATGGATAAAATTAGCCAGAAACCGTACTTCTTCATCTTGACCAGGAAAGCCACTGCGGTTAAAATTCTGACGCCAGCCTCTCTCATATAAGAATGAAACAAGGGGACTCCTAGCAAAAGCAAGAAAGCAAGGTGAGGAATCATATGCTTCACATAAATTTTGTTAGTGAATCTTAAAGGCAATCTAGAGAAGACAGAGTAGAGCAGAAATCAAGCAAGAACATACATTATGTATCTTGCAATCAAATAAGATGGTGGGTTAACTAAGCAGAAAAGTATGAGCTGAGAAAGAGGAAATTACAAAAAGATCAAGTATTATTCTCAATGGGCGCAAGAAAGCTAGCACATCCTTTGGGAAAGGGCAATTTCCTATTTCTTGTCTTTGCCAATACTTCCAGTTGACACAGCATAAAAAGTTGCCACAAACCATAGAGAAATCTAAACCTGCTCCCTATAAAAGAGAGGACTTAATTATCGCGGTTCGTCATATGAAGAATGGACTCATTCTCCCTTACCTATTTTCCACCCAACCAACTGAAAATAACTTGACATATGGAGGTAAAGAGCAAGTGAGCTAATGGTTAAAAGGTAAAACATGAAGATAACCCTTAAACAACAATAATTCCATAATTCAAGTTGAAATGGCTTGGTCATAGACCACAGTTAGTGATACCTGAATAGTTCTGTCCGGGCTGGCTTGACTTCGACATAGTCCCTTAAACCAGCAGTAAGAGTGAGGTCTAGAAAGTTGTTTTTGCTGGAATATGACTTATTGCAGTTTTTACACTTAAAACCAGACCTATACACGGCTTCCCTGAACAATTTTGAAGTTGAGTTAGAACTAATCCCATCAAAGCATTATGCAGAATCAGTTATCTGAACCAGATAATGAGTTCCAGAACTTACAAGTTTAGACCAGATGGGCCTCTTCTTAGCAAGGGTTCATAGCATATTGGGCATGAAAATATCTCAACCTCCAAAGTTTGATCTTTCTGAGTTCCCGTGTCCTGAGATATGAGAATTTTCACTCACAAGCATACTAATGGAAGAAAGAAAGAAGCTAGCACAGAAGGATGTTGGCATGGGCATGTATCCCAAAATATAAGGCATTTCAAAAAAGTTCATTTTGTTGGGCACATAACTAAGGAAAGGATCCGTCATTAGAAGACTAGAAGATTAAGCACTGAGACGGTTCAGCTGCAGCAGATTCATTAAAATGAAAAATATTTCAGAGTCAAACTTGGATGGCTCCATAACAGTAATCATCTGCACCCTCAAACCCAAACACAGAAAGAAAATTTCCTAGTTGGCTCACATATTCAAAGAGGCAGTAAAAAATCCTGCATTTCTAGGTTCATGCTGCAGCTCTTTTGAATTACCAACATTTGGGGTTACGTAGGATAATCCCGGTGAAGTGACAAGTCGAGATGCGTCAAATTTGCGAAATCACACCCGTTGTGGACTAATAAGGCTTCTATAATCAGAAACCCAACACATCGCATAATCAGATTGACTACCTTGAAGAGCATGCCGCGGGGAATAATTAAACAGAAAAATGATGTTAAATGCAGCAAGCAAGGCTCAATCAAATTTCACTGGTTAGCTGTCTGGCTCTGAGGTTGGTTCTTGACAGTTCTTCATGTCAATTCTCATTAAAGTTTACTTCTTAATCGTGGAATGAGAACCCGAGAACTACAATAAGACAACACTAGAGAAGTACATAGTTACAGTTTACCCACGGCTTAAAAAACACTGCTTAGCCTGAACTCCATAATAGACCGGGAAAGCGTAACGTTTTGGAAAGTGTACCGGCTCAACAGCAAGAGCGGAGCTGGCTCGGACACTGAACGAGGGGAAGCGAACGGACGAGAACTGGAGACGAGGTTGAAGCCGGGAATCACGAGGAAGAAGAGGGTGTCTGGTGAAAGATAGCTGGTGCATCGAAGAGGAAGCCATGGTCGTCAAGATCGTTGCAGGGCGTCGTGGCCTCTCTGTTTTGTGATCTGGGTATGTGTGTTCATCGGTTCTTGTATATTTTAGTTCGGCAGTTGGGCGATGTTTGTCTGTTCTTGAGTGTCTGGTATGTGGAAACGCAGGCGCAAACGATGTACCGTCGGGCTCCTTACAAATTTTGCGATATTATCTTAAAACTCGCATCTTTGCTTCTTGTTTTCCCCCCCAGCAAAGGAGAAAAGGACAGAGAGTTCCCATCTACTCCCTCTTCCAGAATCTTTTACCTTCAGCAATAAAAATTAATAACAAAATTATTAAAAAAATTATCTACGTCGGTATCGATTTAACAGTCAATGCGCAGGCTAAGGCTGACGTGGATACAGGCTATACTGATGTGGATAGGTATTGAGTTGTATTCATGTCAGTGTTGATCGGCAAAAATTGATCGGATGAACTTAATTGGCACAAATATAAAAGTTTGAGAACTAAATCAATAAAAAAAAATTTATGACTGAATTGGCAAAGGCTTAGGAATTATTTGGCAATTTTTCCCAAGCTAGTGAGTTGGAACTTTCCTATTCAATTGCAGATCGTCCATTAAAAACTTGATGAGTTGATGTGAAATTACGGTTCAAGTTACTGTCAAGAATCACAACCTAAATGATTCCAAGTTCTGTTTGGATGGCTTAAGCGAGTCTATCTGATAGAAATCTTATATTGGAAAGACTAAGATGGTAACATCGTCTTATATAATTCTGCATTCGAAGAGCAACCTAAGGTATAGTTTATTGATTTCTTGATTATTCACGTTTTTATAGTTCGGAATTCAAGATGATATAATCTAGAAATAGATCTCTCTAATAGGTCAATTGGGTTTGGATGGATTAAAAATGGGTCCAATTAAAACCGACCCATTTAGTCCATATTGATATAATTTTTTAAAGTATTATAATCCCGACGATCCATACTCATCTTGTCCCTTGGCATTTATTAAATATCATCAAGTTGATGATTGGGTATACGCATGTAAGTATGAAGAGCTTCCATGATAAGATAGCTCTAGAATTTAGTATAGTTAGGAACTAAAAGACATTAAATTTGTTCGATTTGTGCTGGGTGCTTTAATAGATGAGTGATGATATTTATAGTGGTTGTGTTGTAATTGTTGTTAAGTGGTTTTTCGGTGATTATATCCATATTTCTCGACTTCAAAAAGTCTTGTGTTCACACTCATATTATGTCATGATCTTGTACTCAAACAGTTCCTTTAAAAATGAGCTCAGGTTGCCCCACGACCCAATCACTACATTCTTCAATGATTTTGAACTTGTAACTATGTCTTGATGCTCCTTATACATTCATCTTTCTTCCAACACAACACTTTGATAGTTTGTCAATCTTTATTAATCAGTACCCTTATCAATCATCATTTAACCATTCATTGTCCTTAGTCCCCAATTGGCTAGTGACATTTATCAATGTGCGTCAACTTCGACATCGATCTTAGTCGTCGGTGATGGCTCACATGCTTTTCAATATCCGGACCTTCTAATCATGCGTTGATGACCTATTCATTTTTTGGTGCTTAACACGTACAAAGCTATTGTTAACCGATGAAAAATGCTTCCACATTTATCCTCACAAAATGTCCATGCAAACACGCAGGCCTATGACTTGTTATATCAACTGATTCGACAAAGAACAAGCTGAAAAAATCGATGCCAAAACTCACTGTCTATGGCTTGAATGCAGGCATCATGCTTCATGCGGAAAGCCTCAAAGCAATCGCAGGATCTTTTTCCCAGACATCCGCTGTACAGAAGCCCATAAATCTCAAAGTCGCCTGCACCCTTGAAGCAGCTATTTTGCATTGATGCAGCTTACGAAGGTTGCGAGTGTTGTTCTCCTTCTTTGAACATGTCAGTCAGCTTGAGACTGTGGGTCTAGATACATCTGATTCCTGATTTGTCAAGGCATTGCGGCAATTTATTTAAGGTAGATCAACCATGATCGCAATTTTTTCTCCTTCTGAAGATTGAGAATCTTCCATGCCTAGACGCGTTTCAAGCATTTGCATAACATCAGTCAATCGTTACCCGACAACCTTCGTTCCCAATCATCCTGCAACTCCTGCAGCTACTGCTAAGCCCAAAACGATCCAACTTCTTTTGTTGTCATTTGAAGTAGATGTTAACAGCCTTTCGATTTTAAAGTTAAGATCCATATATTGTGGAATGGGTCAAATGACTCACCCCGGCAAATGGAGCTTGATTTGCCAATTCAATTTATTTATGTCTTTTCCTGATCATAAAATCGTTTCCATTTTTTATCCATTAAAGAAGGATCATGCTCACAGAGAGATAAGCAATGGATTTAACTGTACCTATCCTGGACCCGGAGTATCTCAGTTGCACACACGTACAAATTTATTTCGATAAATGCAAAAACTGGATGCCAATCTTTCTGAGAACCAATCTGACAAGTTAGCTAATATGAATCCCAGGAATACCTGCAAGTAAGAAGCCACGAACAAATTAGTTGATAAAAAAAAAAAAAAATGCTCGAAGTTTGTAGAGCCCGCGATTTCCTGTCTTGTACCTGGACCGAGCCAAGGATGTAAATCAGCGAAAACCGCCGACCATGTATTAGGATGTCTTCCAACATGGCGACAGGTATCTCAAGGGAGGCACCTAGTGATGTCACCAGGGGAGTGGTGTAAACAACGCTGAGCGCCCTATTAATAATTAATGAATCTTATTAAGCAGATTCAAGAAGGTAGAAATTGCCACTTATCGAGGTTTAGCCTCTGAACTAACCAGAAATAATCACAGAGAAACTTCCGACGAAGCAGTTGGCAAGAACAACTCCCCCCACGGCTGCAGACTGAGGAAAGGCAAATTTGGGCTCTATGTGTAAAGCATTGAGAGGCCAAACTGAAAAAATCCGAGCATTAAAAATTGGTTAAGGCACCATTGTTTAAGAACAGAAAATACTTGGTTTTATTGCTACCTGTTTGGTACAAGATTTTGAAAATCATTAAAATGCGTCTTTCCATATGAAAACTTTGCAACACCTTTGCGACTTACGAGTCTTATGGCTCAACGTACGTTCAGCCACAATTGTAAAATGCCTGTGACTAGGTGTTAACTACTTAACAACGAAGACAGAAGCAGAGCATGGAATGCCAGATGGGCATTTTGAGTCTCATTTTGATGTTGCCCATTCAAGTCTAACTCTACGTGCTAGTACTTTATTGTCAATGTCACCTGTTCAAATGCTGCTGAATTCTTCCACAGATTCAAGAGTTCCGCCATTTGTAAAAGGTGGGGGACGGTCTCTAAGTTCTTTTGATTTGGTATTCATTCTACCAACGACGTGTGTATTAAGTCTATGCGCATGTATGCTGAGACAAAAGGAGTACAAAATGGTTCACCTTACGGTAACATTGGATAATTCAGCAGAACTGAACCAACCATCCAGTAAAACTGAACATGGCAAGAAACAGAGAATTGAGCTATCCATTTTGCTCTGACCACCTTATGGATTTACAAGGAACTACCTCCACAAAGAAGATTATACAAACAAGATAATTGGAACACGTTTTAAATTAAACCCTTGTGGAAATAGAAGGGATATGCAGCAGTGCTGCCAACTTTCCTCTCGACCCTCTTTACTAAGAGGAAATTGCACACCATCATTGCGAAAAAACTTATGCTCACGAGGAAGTTGAAATTAAGGGATTGTTCTTACCAAGCCACCAGAGTGCGAGGAGTGTGAATAGTCCAATGCAACCAATTAACTTTTGCATGTCTACCCTTTCTCCTTCCTCTCCAGCGTACTTCTTGAGAAGCACTGAAATATTTCACATGATTATCATTAGCTGCTATCCCTATTGAAAATTTCAAATGAAGAGAAAATTTATTTTGGAGAAATAGAGAATGCTGTACCAGCAAATAGTCCATCAATTGCAGCCGAGAGAATCGCGAAAAGATTCCCCTAGAAGAGAGTTGGTTCTGCTGTTGAAGGAACAGATTGAACACAAAAGAAGAAGACTTCATTAGTTGCTGATCAGTAATTTCAATCAATATGCCTAGTAAAGTACAAATTAAAAGTAAAATGAAAGCAGAACCCAAGAAAGAACTAAATATGCAGATGACGATATGCAAGGACTAAACATATTTATTTCGTTATTATATCAACTGGATTTGAGATCCAGAGGATTTGAGATCCAGAAGAACTATCTCACAAGAATGTTTGATCTCTAATATGAAACAAGTATAATGAAAACAAATTATGAAGTTGAATGAACTTGGAAAATAAAGACTACATACACAGTTGTGTTTGATTGTGATTGATCAGTACTTGAAGTCTTCCCTAGTGCAGTCATGGCAACTCCGGCTATACTGATAAAGACTGAGAGTACCTTTACTACATTTATAGAGTCCTGTCCTAGAAATGCACCAATCAGAAGGGTGAAAAGTCCTGATGTTGATAATAGTATTGTGGAGCTGGCAACGCTTGTTCGTGCAAGTGCAGCACTCATGAGATACTGCAAACAATAATATCACCCTTCAATACTATGCTATATCTAAAGAAAGTGCAATTTCATCTCTGTATTCAACATTATTACTCATTAGAACTGTCAAGGTTTTTAGATGATGCATATCGTAAAAGGATCATAGTAAGACCACACATTGCAATCAATTGATTCCAGTAGAGGATAATATGTGAGTGCCAATTTAATATGAAATATGCTGAGATAGACATGATTTTATGTTGGCAAATTATCACTTCTCTTGTAAGCCCCACAATGATACTTCTACCAACTTGAGAATCTGTGAAAATCAGCTGCTTTGTATCAGGGAATAAATGATAAGACACTCAAAAGTAAAGTCGCGGTAAAGAATGTTAACCATAAAAACAAAATAGTCTCTCACCCCACAAATAAACCAAATAGGCGCAAGGGTGCTGGCAACTTTGAGAATTTGCTTGCTTTTCATCTTCTCCTCTTGTTCCACAATGTCATCGTATTTTCCTTCTGAAACAGAGGCCTTTCCCTGTTCAAGCAAATGAACTTCTTCGCCTGTTGAATCCACCACACTCAACTTTTCTTGATTTACAATTTCAATATCACCTTGCTTCCCATTATCTTTGCCAGGAGAATCTAGATCTGCACAAATTGCATCAACTGTCTCTCCTCTATCGCCATTTTCACTGGTATGGAATTTTAAGGATTTCAGTAACCAATTCTTGAAGTATGCTATGGGAAGATAGAATGTCAAGAGTGAAGTCCCAAGATAGGTCACTACAAATGGCTGCTCATAGTTCTTGAAAACACCCTGTTACACAAGTTGGTACGTTAAGCCAGCAAAATTTATTGCCACAGAGGAACTGAAGTTCTTTGGATTCATAAATTTTTCTCAGCAGGGAAAAAAATTAAATCAGGATCAGCATTCTAAGCAAGATAAGATAGTAACACATGGTTCACCGATTAAACCGTGTAAATAACTAGGATCACCAAATGAAAACCCGGAAAACAACATCAAGGTGTGTCTCTGATTAATAACTCAGTTGTTAAATGGAATGGAAAGCACGTGATGAAACCTGTACGAGTATAACGAACCATGCATGCTGAGTTGGCTCAATTTAGATGTATACTCATATTTAGGGATGCTTTGCAATGTTAGTTAGCTTAAAATGAAACGATAATGCATCATACAGAGGTGTATTTACTCCCATGAGGAAAGATAAGGACACCAAAGATTATCTGATCAACTTTCCTCTTTCCTGGAACTTCTAAACCATTAGGTAAGCTCATTTGCCTAAAGATCAAGATGCATTTTGATTCTTGACCAAATTATTATATCTTCCCACTTTTTCATAAAGATTGAGCATGTTTTGCTGATTTTTATGTTCTTAGTGGTGATTCTGTGTAATCCCACTTTGGAGTACGTGTGATACAAAAACATCCTCAAAAAGTTCAGCTGCACCCAGGAAGAGAAAGCTCAGCATTAAAGAAGAAAGATTGAAGCCATATTTTCTTCTTCTTCTTCTTCTTCTTCTTTACCCAAAAGAAAAAATAAAAGGAATGCAAGAATGAATTTTGCACAAACACAGAGAGAGAGAGACTAACCTGAGTGACTTCTGCAGAAGTGACCCACGTGATCACAAAAGTGAATGAGAAGCAACCCACCTCTGTATCTCCAACTCATTTTGCCTATTTCGACAGATATCAGTTTACAAGCAAAGAAGAATAAAGAAGACAGAACTTGCGAAGAAAAATGAAACGTTTAAGAGAGAGAGAGAGAGGGGGAGAGAGAGACAGACAGAAACAGAGACAGACGGAGAGAGAGGCGCTGGTGCGAACGGAGCTTCGTCGCCCCTTATGATTGTCTCTGTCGGTGTGTGTTGGCGTAAAAGCAAGTAAATCTCTTTGTTCCTTATTAATCCGAATTCATTCGCTTCTCTTCTTTACAGTCTCCTCTATGTGGCCGTGATTCCCTTTGTGATGGCGTTTCCTCAATTGTGCTCATGCAAGTCGTTTTTATCTAATCAACACTTTTTATGTTGTTTCTTTCTTTTTGTCCTCGCGGGTCCCAGTTTCCTCCTTCTTTCCTTCCACTCTTGTCACCTCGCAGTTCTCCGCTCTTGCAAGTCGTTGCCATGCTCCTCTTTCTAGGCCTCCCACTCCTTCTTCCTCTTCCGCAAATATCTTCTGCATCTGCAATCTCCAAAAGAACTGCTTACTTCGACAATTCGTGCCCCCCTCATATAGAAGGTATGGTTCTGGCAAAAGCTTGTTTTTTTCCCTCTTCAATGCATCAGCTATCTTTTGCCAAGCACCCTCTTCTTCCTCGTGATTCCCGGCTGCAACCTCGTCCCGAATTCTCCTCTGGACGCTTCCCTTCGTTCAGTGTCCGAGCCAGCTCTGTTCTAGCTGTTGTGTCGGTATAATTACCAAATGTTACGCCTTCTTCTTTTTTCTCTCTTTTTTTCTTTATTTTGCCCACGGTCTGTTATGGAGTTCACGCTAACCAGTATTTTTGAAGGCTGTCAATATACCGTAGTTATGGATCCATTTATTTCATGTCGAATGATTTAAAAAAAAAATTAAATAAATGATCGCTTGTATTACTTAAAATAATTAGTCAGTGAAATTTTTTTTATTATAGACAATAATTTATGTCTAAACATTTTCGTAAATGAAGAAAATATTTTTCTTTTGTTCTTTTTTAGAGGGAAAATTATCTAAAAAGTCCTAAATTTATCGTACTTTTCCTAATTTGGTCCTAAGCCTTTCAATCCTAAATAATTTCATTTTTTGCTAATGTAGTCTTAAACCTTTTAATTTTGCCAATTCAATTTTAAACTTTTTCACTTCTTACCAATTTAGCCTTAAATTTTTTTACTTTTTATCAATTGAGTCAATCCAACTAATTTTGATAAAAAATTATTGACGTGGACCCGTAGCGTTAACCTGACACTTTTTAAATAATATTTTGAATTTTTCATAATTTTTCCTCTTTTTTCTAGTTTTTGGACCTAGACCTAAGGCTAGCAAGGGTTGGCTACCAACCTTTGCTAGCGACCCTTGGTAGCCTTAGGTCCAAAAACCATATAAAAAAAAAAGTAAAAGAAGAAAGAAGAAAAACAATAAAAAATTCAAAATAGTATTAAAATATTCTTTAAACAGTGCCACGTCGGCGTCGGCAGTTCACATCAATAATTTTTAATCAAAATTAACCGGATGGATTATATTGACAAAAAGTTAAAAGGTTTAGGATTGAATTGGTAAGAAGTGAAAATGTTTAAAAAAAATTAGGACTGAATTGACAAGAAGTGAAAATATTTAGGACTAAATTGACAAGAAGTGAAAATATTTAGGACTAAATTGACAAGAAGTGAAAATATTTAGAACTAAATTGACAAGAAGTGAAAATGATTATGATTGAATTGGCAAAATTGAAAAATTTAGGATTAAATTGGTAAAAATGCAATAAAATTTAGAACTTTTTAGATAATTTTCCTCATTTTTGTAAGCTATACGAGCGATTGTTTTTGGGAAAATGTTTTTATCAACAAATTGGATCAATTTGCCCACGGACCAACACAATGTTTTTATCAACTTGACCATCTGGGACTGTCAAACATTGGATTCAAACCACCATTAACAAAAAAAACCGACCGTAAAGTTGGCCGTTGCACCGTCGTTTCAGTCCCCCTCGAAGCTCTCAAAGAAGGATCTATCATTCTGAGACCAAAATGCATTTCTTTATTATTGGTAACGATCCAATGCTCTACACCTCCTCAGAACTCAAGCTCACAATGTCATATGTTCTCGGAAATCATGTACTGACTCGCTTCAGTGGTAAGGAAGAAACACTGAAACTAATCATGGGGCAAATAATATCTTTATTTTGAGCATTCCTTGGTGTCAAGGCTTCCGAGCAGAGAACATGATGAAGTATTGCTGAATTTTGCTTGTGTAATTGGTTAGACCACATGATGTGCACAAATCCTCAATCTCTTCGGCAGTCAGAAAGCTGATATTCTGTGCATTTCTCTGCCACACAAACAAACATTGTCACATAAAAGTTCAATGAAATTTGTAATTTGTATAAGTTAAGATATGGCCTTCAATATCATGGAACATATTTTTGTATTATGACAATAACAGCTTGTCTTTGAGACAACCTTAAGGAAATCACTCCGTACGAATCATGGAAATCCACCAAGACAGAGATGATAAAGACCGTGAAAGAAGAAAACATTTCGGTATATATTGTTGTCTGAGTGCATTCCATTTTGTCTTCACAAGAAACTCTATGGGGAGTCTAACATAGGATGGATCATCCAGCATACATCAGAAAGTTGTAAAGAGTACAGGGTATGTGGCAATCAGAAGCTGTCCCTAGTACCACAAAATATGCTAACTCCACTATGCAGTTACACAATGAGGTATAGGTGCACGGATCAGAACCATTTGCTCAAGAAATTTCAACTTCGGAAAGGAGAGGGTCAGATTCAGCCTCGGTAGAATGGTTTAACCAAGCCAGTGAGCGAAAAAGGAGATCCAGACTAATCCACTAATTAGGTTATCTACTACAGGGAGTACGTTTTGAATATTTGAAATAGATCTCGCATGTGGGTGTTGCGGCAATTTGAATTACTTACAAATGCTCCATGTTTTTGCTGCTATAACTCAAGTTTACATATTACATTTTACAAGGCACATATGAAATGATTCTTGAAAGCAGTCACACAAGTAATTATTGACGGAAATATATACTATATCCAGAGCAACTGGGCTTGCCACCAGTCCACAATATAGATTACTTGTCAATACACATGCATTGGATGTTCGAAATCTAAACCTCTATCACAGACCTTAACAATGATGAGCCACTCTTAAGTGAATTAGTCTTTCTTATTTTCATCTCTTCATGGTCCAAGCGGAGTAGCAATATATGCAGGTTAAAGTGTACAAAAGTGGTCCCTCACTTATTTTGCAGAGTTCTAGAAAGTTAATTACAAGAATAAAAATGGGTCTATTGTGCCAAGCAGTGTGCATACAGATGTACCTGTCTGAAAGGCCGTAATATCCAGGGAGTGGACGGAGTGTACTGGAGGAAAGTGGTTCCCACAAACACCCCACCGCTTCTCAATACTCGAGTAATTTCTGCAATCTGCCGTTACATGGCAGAGGGGTCAAGAACTTTATATGAGCCATTTAATGGAGATGAAGAATAGTGTGTATATCAGAAACTTATTCCACAGCTAAAGCTTGTCAGACCTGTAATCACTGTACTTTCTTTTCTGCATCTTTTTTCGCATCATTGTACCGTGATTAGATAAACTGAATCTACCATTGAGTTAAGCCACATTCAGCCATGATGAAATTTGCTCTGAGCACTTTAGGGAGGAATTGCAGAATCATGCAAACTAGATCCATGAATTATCATATTTTTCCATGCAGATATGAAATTACGAACTTCTAAAATTACCTGCAAGAAGTTATTTGAAACAGTACAGATTCCACAACCCCTCAGAACCAGATTCTAAAATATGCTAGTAACTATGTACTGCAAAGATTTCAAACTCCCCAAGCACACCCCATCCCCTCTTCCACCGCAGTATCCCTACTGGGTCAATATGGCCTGGAGATGTATTTATGTGGAATAATCTACGAGTTAACTAGAGGCCTCTCATAGACCAATCAGCTAACTTCTCCCAAACCATCAGCTTCACTAATACACTTGTAACCCACTGCATCACTGCATGATGGTACTAAGCAACTCGTATAATTTGGTTGTGCAAGCTTCTTTTCTAATAAATTTCCATGCAATAGCCATGCTGTGAACCTATTCAATTTGTCCCAATCTCCACATTTCTCATAGCACTACCACATAAAATAACCTCTCTGCTAAGACTTGTTGCTTGACTTCTTTACAGCAGAGACTACCGGCCCGTGTTGCCTGACCCTTCATCACTCATATTAAAAGAAGACATAGCACTAGCATTTCATTTGTCTCCATTCTCAACCTTCTTCCATAAGCAGGTTTTCCAACTTATATGAAGTTACCATCGTATTTAAGGGGAGATCTGTTCAAGTCCTACATGCTCTCATCTCTCTCTCTCTCTCTCAACCTTCTTCCATAAGCAGGTTTTCCAACTTATGTGAAGTTACCATCATATTCAAGGAGGCGCTTTCAAGTCCTACATGCTCCCCCCTCTCTCTCTCTCTCTCTCAAGCCACGCTTCTGACATACTTCTGCCTTCTGGAGGCAGACATAGCACAGTGTCTGGAGTGCCCCTAGCTGTAATCGCCTATAAATCCTTCAACTTTCGGATATCTGCGGTAGGTAATCCCCCATTATAATGGCAATCGTTGACAACTTATTGCTAATCTATGTTGAAAGCAAGTAGTGCAATAAAGATGTCCAGGGCCATGGCCGCACAGCAGGCCAGTTTCCAGTTTAACTTGATAATAAGCTAGGCCATCCTTCCATGAAGTGACTTTGCCAGTATGACCACTAAAAATAGGTTGATATGGCCGGTAGGCCATATTCAAAGTACTGGCCATATTCAAAGTGATAATGGCTACATAACTGTCAGCTATATTTGCAATCGATAAATCTCTTCTGAGTTTTAATAGGAATTATCTTCAGGAGATCAAAAAAGAAAATGCTAAGCTAAGCTGCTTGGAATGATATCCATCTGTGATACAACTACAAGCCTAACATTCATTGGATGGTATGTGTCATCATTAGTATATGAAATTCACTTTGCTCATTCTGAATTCTGCAAAGCACCCCAATATAACTCCAGTATCTAGTCAATTTCCAGGATGCCCATGTGACTTATGGGACAGTACGGCTCAATCACACTGAGCTAGTTTAATTGAGATAAACAAACGTACAGCATTGGAAGGAGAAGGCCAGCAGTGCAATGCTGCCCCAGCATGAACAGCATCGACCGAACCAGATGAGAACGGAAGCCTTGAAACATCAGCTCTAACAAGAGCTAGATTCCTGTAAATATCCCAGAATGTGGGCATCATGAAAGCCATCTCCTCTGTAATTTATTAATTTCACGGGCATACAAGAATAATATTTTACTTGACAGCTTCCATGGTTTTGAGTTCTATGAGTGAAAGAACTTACGCTTTTAAAACAGCATTATCCTGTTTAATGAAATCATAACACTGGCGCAGCATATTTTCAGAATAATCAAGAGCAATTACTCCAGAATAAGTCCCAGATTTCGCAAATTTTCTGGAAAACAAGCCACTTCCACAGCTAACATCAACTAGAAGGCCACCCTCTGCAGGTTTGAAGTACTCTTGAGCCATTTTGAACTGCATTCAGATAAGATTATGCCTTTAGCAGCTTATCATGGAAATCTTGCAAGAACAATAAGCTTAGACAATTAGAATTAGCTTGCTCCTGCATAACAGTTTAGTGGAGGAATCTGATATTTTTTTATATAGCCCATGTAAGAATACCTCTTGCACATTTTACACAGTAAAATTTCTACAGCTAGTGCAGTCTCAAAATGACCTTCCACATATCCTCATAGCTAATAATTCTAATGGATAAAGTGAGCCAGAAACCATACTTCTTCATCTTGACCAGGAAAGCCACCATGGTTAAAATTCTGACGCCAGCCTCTCTCATATAAGAATGAAACAAGGGGGCTCCTAGCAAAAGCAAGAATGCAAGGTGAGGAATCGGAACCTTTGCAGAAAATTTATCAGGGAATCTTGAAGGCAATCTAGAGAAGATGAAGTAGGGCAGACATTAAGCAAGAATATACATTATGTACCTTGCAATTAAAAGTATGGTGGGTTAATTGAGCAGAAAAGTATAAACTGAGAATGTGGAAGTTGCAAAAAGACCAAGTATTATTCTCACTGGTTGCTAGGAATCTAGTACATCCATCCTTGGGGAAGGGAAATCTCCTATTTCTTATGTGAATATCCTTTCCATCACACAGTTTATTCAGTCGTTAAAAAGTATAAAGTCATCTCAAATAAATTGCACAATCTACTGAGTAAGCATTAGGTAATTATAATTTCCAAAGTTCCCTCCTGGCTTTAATGAACTTCCACAAACAATGGAGGAATCTAAACCTGCTGCCTATAAAAGAGAGGACTCAATTATCACGGTTCAACAAATGAATTATATACTTGTTCTTCCTTGCCTGCTTTCCACCCCGACCATCTAAACATAACCTCAGATGTGGAGGTAAAGAGCATAAAAGGTAATGGTTAAGAGGTAAAGAAAGAAGATGACCTTTACACCAATAGCACAAAAGGTAATAAGCAATGATAATTCCATAATTCAAGTGAAGCAGCCTGGTTGTAGACCACAGTTAATGATACCTGAATAGTTCTGTCCGCCGTGGCTTCACTTCGATGTAGTTCCTTAAACCAGCAGTCAGAGTAAGGTCTAGAAAGTTGTCTTTGCTGGAATATGACTTATTGCAACGATTACACTTAAAACCAGAGCTATACACAGCTTCCCTGAACATTTTGAAGTTAGGAGTCAGAACTAATCCCATCAAAGCATTAATGCAGAATTAGTTGCCTAAATCAGAAAATGAGTTCCAGAACTTACAAGTTTAGACCAGATGGGCCTCTTCTTATCAAGGGTTCATAGCATATTGGGCATGAAAATATCTCAGCCTCCGATGTTTGATCTTTCTGAGTTCCCAAGTCCTGAGAAATATGAGAATTCTAATTCATTCCCAAGCATATAAATAAAAGAAAGAAAGAAGCTGGCGCAGGATGTCGGGGCGGGCTTATATCCTAAAAAAATGACATCTTAAAAGAGTTCAGTTTGTCGGGCACATTACTAAAGGAAAAGGATCTGTCATTAACAGACTAAAGATCCAGCAGTAAGATGGTTCAGCTACAGCAGACCCATTGAAATGAAAAAAACTTCTTTGGATGGCTTTCCATTACAGTTATAAACTTATCATTTGCAAATGCATCTTAAACTAAATTGCTACACAGAAAATAAATTTGACTTCCTAGTTGGCTCATCAATTCAATAAGCATAAAAGAACCTGCCTTTCTAAGTTCAAGTTGCAGCTCCTTCAAATTCCAAACATTTGCGATTAAAGTTTGATTATGGTGAAGTGATAAATCAAGATGGGTCCAATGTATTATCGTCAAATCACAGTGTTGTGCACTATAAAGGCTTATACAATCAGAAAGTCACCACATCACAAAATCAGATTGATTACCTTGAAGAGCGTGCCACGGGAAACACAAAAACAGAAAGATGCTGCAAAATTCAGCAAGTAAGGCTAAAATAAAGTTTTTACTTGTTAGGGGTCTGCCGCTGGGTTGTTCTTGACAGTTCTTCATGTCATTCTAATTACAGTTAACTTCTTTTCTGTGGAATAAGAATGTGAGAATTACAATAAAATAAAACTAGAGCATAACAAAGTCTACATTTGTTTCAGGAAAATTAATAATTTGAAAAATATTTTTCTAAAATTAATCTTTTGTATTGCTTTAAAAAATGAACAAACAAAAAATATTACCATCATCTATAAAAATATTTAAATTGTTGTTAATAATAGAAATAATTTTCATTAACTAATTATTTTAAAGACACAAACCATCATTTCTCGAAAACATTCGCAATATCCCGTTAAACAAATGGATCCATAGCTAAATTATATCATCAGCCTAAAAAATGCTGTTCAGCGTGAACTCCGCAATAGATTGGGGCCAAAAAAAAAGAAGAGAGACGGGATAAAAAAAGAGAAGCCTAACATTTGGAAAGCGTACCGGCTCGACAGCAAGAACAGAGCTGGCTCGGACACTGAACGAAGGGAAGCGTACGGACGGGAATTGGGGACGGGGTTGCAGCCGGGAATCGCAAGGAAGAAGAGGGTGTTTGGCGAAACACAGCTGGTGCATCAAAGAGGAAGCCATGGTCATCAAGATCGTTGCAGAGCGTCGTGGCCTCTCTGTTTCGTGATCTGGGTTTCTTGTTCATTAGTCTTACTTATCGTAGTTCGGCATTTGGGTGATGTTTGTGTGTTCTCGGGTGGTTGGTATGCGTAAATGCAGGCTCGAAACGGGAGTACCTTGGGGGCTTCTTTCAAATTTTGCTATTAATATCTCAGGACACGTAGCTTTGCATCTTCCTTGTTTCCCCCAACAGAGGAAGGACGACAAAAAGAGTTCTCCACTCCCTCTTCTAGAAGCTTTTGTCTTGAGTAACTTAAATTGAATTTTTGTGATTTGGTCCTTGATTTCTACAATTGGATCGACGGTTATTTCCAGCTGCGATGCTTGTGTCTGTCGACTCTATTGTTGCGTCATCTTTATTTAATCTTATGAGTTGTCGCCATCTTCCTCTCTGTTACAATACGCATTTTTCTCTTTGGATTCTCTACAACCATTCTGCAGTCTGAGAGAAGCATGAGGGTATACCCAAATTCTTGTTGAATTAAGGAATCTGGCAGGAGCACAAGAAGCCATTGAAAATGGGCTTATTGCAAATCACTACATGTCTTTATCACCCTCATTCTGTAGAGCGTGGTTTGTGGGGTGAGTTGTCTCAAGAAGGTCCGTTCAAAATGAAAAATCACTATTATTTTTCCTGAACAATCCAAACATATGACCTTATCATGAACCGATTCCCCATTCTGTAATATAAAATATCACAAGCAAAATGTCGAATTCATCACTAGTCATAAGAAGGATCATGTCTTTGTTCAGAATTCATCATTGATCATGAGAGGGATTGTGTTTGTTGTTCAGTGTTTCTGATCAGCGAGCTCTGCATAATCAGCTGCTCCGTAAGGTTGGAACCACTCGGCCAAAAACCCCTTCTTTCTTCTGGGATTGCAGTTCATGTCCTTGCACAGCTGGTCATTGTACCAAATATTGGTGGTTCCAACGCATGATCTCCGAAAGTTCCTCCCACCATATCGCTTCATGTGACTTTCCCACCTCGCTGTGTCCTTTTCCATTGCCCTAATGCTCGGTAGCTTGATGTTCCCATCGAGGAGGTGCGCGAGCCACTGGCATCTGATCTCAAAGGACGGTAGGTTTGCAAGGCCCTCAGTGTATCCTATAACTGCGAGCTGTGGAATCCGAGGATGAATCACCTGCCTGAAGTTGGTATGTAAGACCGTTACAACAAAACCAAGATCAGGCGCAACATCATTATAAAATCCTATGAGAAAAAAACTACATTTCGAATGCCCTGAAATTAGTACCACGCCTAGATGCTGTGATGATACACAAGAGAACTTAAGGTTAGCCAAATGCTGCAATGCCTTCTCGGCGTTAGATAATATCTTGTTGTCAGTCCTTGATAGTTAATCCTCACTTGGACAATCAGATATGCATTTTGAATATCAAGGTTTTTGAGTGGAAATTGATGCTACTTGGTGTTGCAAGTATGAAATGGTACCTGTAAAGAGGAATGGTTGAAGCAGGTGAAGGGACCAGGTTCTTTTGGAAGACTGAAGATCTGAAAATGTTCTTGAGCTTCTGATCACCTCTATATCCTGTGGCAAGGATCACAAGATCGCTCAAGATCGGTTTGTCTTCTCCACCTACCATCAGACCTTCCTTGCAGAAGCGAAAGCTCTGCGACCTCTTGATTAGGATGCTTCCCTCCTCCACTTTATCATAGAAATTGTCGGGCAGGATGCCAATTTGACAGAAGACAAGTCCTCAAGAAAGCTGCGTCTTGGTACTAATCCGTACTTCTTCAACGGGAGTTTCCACTGGAGATAGATTTCCGAGAATTTCGAGATGCCCCATCTCTAGGAATTATAAGGTTACCCGTTGAGCACTTTTCGATTGACAAACAGATGAATATAACAAAGAGAATCATGAAAAAAGAACTTGACACGGATAAAAGAGTCATTATTTTAAGGTTATGACTGATAGACAAGCAAGTCTTGTGGAACTAAACCAAAAAAATTAGGAGTATGCGCATACCAATGGTGAAAGCACTGTGGCGAGAAGCTGGTACAGGATGTTTTGTCCCGGCTTATGTAGAAGCAGCTCGGCAAATCGGCTGAAGTACAAGTGACCAAGGTGAGATGTTAAGAAGCCGTCGCTGGGCAGCAACCAATGAGGATTCCTCTGAATCATCACACAAGGGTACTCGACTCCTGATATCGATAAAAAATTGAGAATAAGATAAGGAAAACGACATTATCAGATAAGCTTGATCATTTAAAGCATGGAAAGCGCATCTCTCGATGAAGTCCTCGTTGGTATGTAGTAGATACCGCATCCATTGAATTCCTATAAGGAGTGTCAGGAGTTGCTGATACAAATCCATTCACGTGTAAAAACTTTAAGCATGATTGAACCCCATTCCATGACTTATTTAGTCTTTAATAGAATAAGCTTTGATGTATTTCGACGAAATTACAGAAGTTTCAGATGAACTTTCAGAAGATATCACGAATTTCAGATGAACTTGATTATAGTTCACAGTGACAATTCACCCGACCATACCCTACCAGCAGATAAGTCTATATGACATTTCTCTTACCATTTGCTTCTGCACATTCAACTGCTAAATCCACTGCTGATTTCTGCGAACCGACAATTGTGATTCGCTTTCCTTTGATCAATTCAGCAGCTGCAGATTTCTCCATATCTGAATACTCCATTGAATGCATCACCTTGCCATCAAACACTTTGGAGCAATAGTTCGGTGGGAGCTCTGGAATGTTAGGAAGCCCGCTGAACCGTCCAATGCAGAGAATAACAAATTCAGCTTGGTGAGCCTGGCCAAAACGCAGCATTCACTGACATTGCATCAAGCGATCGTTGAAATTGAAACTAGACACCAAGCACGTATTGATGCTTCTCAAATCTCAGGATTGAATTGAACTGAACTATCAAAAAATAGCTAGTTTACCTCTGTGGCATTAGTCTCTGTGTCCAGGACGGTAATGTGCCACTTCCCTTTCGTGCCAAACGCCGTCCCCGTCCCACCCCACAAATCCCACGCCTTCATCTCTTCGAATGACTCCCCAACATAATCGATACTAATCACTCTGGAATGGAACTTGATGTAAGGAAATAAATTGAAGTGCTGAGCATAGGAATCAACATAGGCCAGGACTTCAGTGTGGCTGGGGAACATCTCCTGCACAGAGGCTGGCCAATCGAAGTCTGAGAACCGGTAACTTTCCTTCACATTCTGCAGCTTGGTCGATCGAATGGTGTGATTCCAGACTCCCCCGATGTGGTCATCGGCCTCGAACACCACCGGGTCAAAGCCCTTCTCGACCGAATACTTGCAGGCGAGAAGGCCACTAAATCCTGCTCCTATGATCACTACCCTTCTCTCCATTTCTCTTTTCAGACTCCAGAGGGATTCAGCATGTAATCTTTCAAGCTAGAGAGAACATATCTCATCTATGCATCAGGATTGATCGTGGGTTGAATGTTGAAGGAACTGTTATGTATAGAGCAATCTTTGACCACTGTATATCTTTGGCCATTGTGCCAGATCTGACTAGAGGTTTATCTATTCGATACAAGTGGGACACGCCCTGGTATTGACAATAGGGTTAGTTTAACATTTTCTCGACTCAGCTAGACATTGATTTTTCCTCTCTTTTTTTTGTGAAATTTGTGGGAGGCAGTCTACAATTCTAAAAATTTAAACTTTTAAACAAAGAAGCGATTTATTTTTAAGTATTCTAGTAAACTTTTAAAATAATTAACTATGATCCTATAATATTTGATAGGATATTAAATATGAGATTGTGAGTCCAAATCTTTTCAAACTTATATTTGCCTCTCTATAACATATTTCTACGCCTCAGTTTGAGGTTAATGTCTGGATAAGATAAAAGAAGAATGTGAAAACATTTATACATTACATTGTGCACTTATTGTAGCGGTTCAAACTTTTAGGACATCGATATAGTCAAACAAAAATTCAGACTTGTCTGGATATGCAACTATATGCTGAATCATTGATCTTGGTCTCTTGAGGAATTGCCAACTCGACGATTCATATCTCGTTTGACGTCATTCATTATGGAGCACTTGCAATAAGGTCAAAACAATTTACGTTTGTGATAAAGGAAAATTTTGTGAACTTGGGGAAGATAAATATATTAATAGGGGTCTACCAGAGCAGGCTTGATAAGGATGGATAGTGATTGAAATTTAATAACAAAAAATTGTGACAATTAGCCAAATGAAAATAGTAATAATTCTGAAAACATATACTAGATCATTGTTCTTCTTATGATAGGGATGGATAGTGATTGAAATTTAATCAAGATATGTTGTGTGCGCTATCATTTGTTGTGATCTCAATCAAATACGAGAGATCAGAATTAATAGAGTTTTGAAGTTCCAATACAAGTTATGGTTATTCAAATCCAATGTTTTAATCATTTTGTTAAAAGGTCATCAGATAAATAAAGTTATTCATTTGATTCTAATTGCTACAAAGGGTAGTGCATGAATCCCATCGGGTCTTGCGCCGCCGGACAGGAAAGCTCAGAAAAAAGAGGAACAAGTGGGTCGCTAGGGCAGGGGTAGGTGGCGGCTATGGCGGCCGGGGCGCATAGCGATGATTAAGGGGCAAGTCGGGTTAGGGCAAGAGAGAAAAGAGAGGAAGAGATTCAGATTATTGTTAAATTTGGGAAATTTAAACTTGTATTTGACCGTACCAATTCGTAGTTTGGTCGCCAGAAGTGCAACATCTGCGACCAAAGAGTTCGGTTGCCAAAAGTGCACGATCTTGCAAATTCTAGCCACCAAAATCAAGTTTAGCCTCCATCAGATCAAATTTATTGGAGTGATAAGTGCCTTTCTCACGCGGGCAAGTGCATCCGATTCGAAAGTCGATTTCTAAATCACTTCCTGTTCAGTTGTTGAAAGATAGAGATAAGCTTTCTAGATGAGGTGAATTCCATGAATAAGGAGGCCGAAAAGATTCGCTTTTTACTTCTTCATATTCCTAGAGAGACGTTGGCATCGATGTGCGACCTAGGTGACTGTCGACGGGGGGTCGCGTGACCTCTGCGAGGGGCCGCCGTGGCAACCTCCCTCACGGAGGTAGCGCAACCCAAATTTGGGTCGCTGCGACCTCCGCGAGTCGCGGCGCTTTGCGATCCACAACCCTTTGCGAGACCTCCCCACGGAGGTTGCACTGCCTCTGTTAGGGGTTGCAAGGGTCATGCAACCCTCGCTAGGGTTTGCCTAACCCCAGGCGGTCCTCGCTAGTGGTCTCTAGAGGCCGCCCGAGGTCTTGCAATCTTAAAGATCAGTCACCGGCGGTCGTCGGCGGCTACCTTCACTAGCCAAGTATTTTTTTTCTTTTTTTAATGACAACAGTCCTTTGTAAATATGAATTTCTCCAAACATTATATTGCCCAAAGGTACTTCACAATGGACTTTTGGGCAAACACAAAGTTCTTTAGAAATTCCCTTTCACTTAAAGTTCTTTGTATTTTCCCAAAAACTTTCCCCAAAAGTCTTCCCAAATGCAGCCTAAATGAGGTGAATTCCATGAATAAGGAGACTAGAAAGATTCGCTTATTACTTCTTCATATTCCCAGCGATCTACCCACTCTTTAAATTATGCTGAAATTGCACTCGCTTCTTGATACCTCCTCCAAGTTTCATGACCACATACATATTGAACCTCCTCTTGTTGCCTAGGGAAGGAAGAGATTTGCATATAGAGCCCTAATCTACCCAAATCTAGCCAATACACTATCAAGCTCAAGCTTGACTTGCATCGTTACTACTCGGAACTTGACTCAAGTTGGATCAAGTATAGATTGTCCTGCTTGACCTCGATTTGACTAGAAAGTTCAAAATACACTCGAGCTCAATCTAATTCGACTCAATCAAAGCCAACAACTAAATTAGCTTGAGATCGAGTTTAATAGGCTCGAATATTATATAGTTTTGGGAAATTGTATGTATATTTTAAAATTATTAAATATTTCAAAAAAAATAAAATAGGAACTCGATTAAACTTCTGAGCTTTCATTGAGCTGAGTATTACGAGCTTGAGCTCGCTCGCCAGATGCTCGTGTAACTCGAGCTCGAGCTCCTCTTTGAAATCAGCTTAGTTAGTCGCAAATAATTAGCTTATCGTGTAGAACACGAAGCAGCTTGACTTAGAGAGCCACTTCGACTCTCAAGCTTAAGTCAAATCCTAGTTTGAAGAAAAAAAAGCTATTCACTCTTGTCGAACCTTGTCCAAGGATAGCGAACCATACCTTATCCTACATAGCCAAGTGCTCATCGCTCAGCCTTTATCCTACCATCAATCCTTATCCTACTCCACTCAGTTTGGTCATTGGCGTTGGAATTATACTCGCCCTCTCACGACAATAATGTCGGTAGCACAAATCTAATCAAACCAAACAAGATGTCCAGGATAGTGATGTGCCACTTCCCTTTCGAGCCGAATGGCGTCCCCATCCTGCTCATCATGCGTCTTCACCTCTTCGAATGACTCCAGACGTAATCAATGCTAATCAATCTGGAATGGAACTTGATGTGAGAGTTAAAATTGAAGTGCTGAGCATAGGACTCAACATGGTCCAGGACTTCAGTGTGGCTGGGTTACTCCTGCACGGAGGTCAGCCAATCGAAGTTTGAGAACCAGTAACCTTCCTTCACATTCAATAGCTTGGTTGATCGAATGGTGTGATTCCAGACTCCTCCGATGCGGTCATTGGCCTCGAACACCACCAGGTCAAAGACCTTCTCGACCGAATACTTGCAGGCGAGAAGGCCACTGTATCCTGCTCCTATGATCCTTGCCCTTCTCTCCATTTCTCTTTTCCAAACTCCAGAGGGATGCAACATGTAATCTTTCAAGCTAGAGAGAACATGTCTCATACATCCATCAGGATTGATCATTGGATTGAATGTTGAAGCAATCTTTGACCCCATATTGTATATCTATGGACATTGTGCCTCATCTGATCTATATGGCAATTTGTTTGATACAAGTGGGACAGGTCTCGGTATTGACGGAAGGCTTAGTCTAACATCTTCTTGACTCAACTCGACGTCTAATTATCCTCATTTATTGTGAAATTTGTGGGGGTGCACTCTACAATTCTTAAAAATTTATAACTTTTAAATGAAAACGTGATTTAATTTTTAAGTTTTGCAATGAGCTTTTAGATTACTTCACTAGGGTCTCACAAAATTTCACATTAAAAAATTTGTTCCAAAAGTGCTAAACCTATTGTACATTTTCCAATTCAATCATAAATCTTTTAATTGTATCAATTAAGTCCTAAACATTTTCACATTTAATCAATTGAGTCCATTCAGCCAATTTTAACCGAAAATTGCTGATTTGGACGCTAGCTGTCTTACATAGCGTGTTAGCTCTAATGTAAACAATTTTAAATAATATTATAATTCTTTTTGAATTTTTTTTCCTTTCCTTTTCTTCCCTTCTTCCTCTAGCCAGTTGTCAACTTCTGCGATGGCCAATGGCTGACCAAAGGTGAGGGCCGGTGAGGTCCACCTCACTAGCCTCAAGCAAGCCTCATCGTCCCTAGTGAGGCTCAAACTCGCCATGTCTAATGAGATCAAGCCTCGCCTAAGCATTGACAAGGCTCACCCTCACTTGGCAACGTCCACCTTCCCCAACGACGGCAAGGGTCGCCCTTGCCAATGGCCGATGGGGGCAAGCTTTGCCAAAGGCTGGTAAAGTCAAATTCACCTTCGGGCAATTGTCAAGGCTCACAAATTGGCTAGAGGAAGAAGGGAAAAAAAGATATAGAAAAGAAAAAGTAAAAATTCAAAATATATTAAAATTGTTCACATTAGTATTGGCTATATTAGAAGGATAGGTAGAATCCACGTTAGTGATTTCTGATCAAAATTCCAATTGCAAAAGTGTAGTAGGCTTAAAATTTTTTGGACAATTATATTAAGCAGAACACAAGCTACTAGCGAGCTGCTTGACTTAAAGATCCACTTCTACTCACAAGCTTAAGTCAAATTCCAATTTCAATAAGTTCAAGATAAAGAAGCTATTCTCATAGCTCATCGCCCAGCCTTTATCCTACTATCAGTCCTTACCCTACAAAATTTGGTCACTAGTGTTGGAATAATGCTAGCCCTTTTATGATAATAATGTCAATAGCACAAATCTAACCAAACAAGATATCAATTGAACAATCTTTTCCTAAATTTAGCATGATATGATTCAATTGATTTGAAAGTTGAGTAGATTAAAAATTTTCTAACCTAAAAATTTTCTAACCAAACTAGACCAATTTGAGTTGGGAAAACAAAACCGTGCGGAACTGTATTAAACATGAACTAGAAGGGTTGTTCCTTTCATTTCCAAGTCAAACCAAACTATATATTAACTTAAATATACCCCCACTTAATTTTTTAACAAGTTATTTTAGTAAAGTAAAGAAAATTGTTCCACCTCGTTTGTACAATAAAATGACTTTATAGAGTATAGGAACATTCTTGTGTGCGGGCTAGCTCATGACGCAACCACCTAGGCCAAAGCATTTCTCCTTTCGAAAACTTTTGAGGTCAGTGGTAAATGGATGTTCCCAAAGTGACATCATCGTGCTGAGTTTATACAACTCCTGTTCCATTGTGTCACCAGCTGTTGTCTTCCAGAATTGCAAGATGAGTGGATATGCAAATAGAAAATGTCGCATAAATAGTAGGGTCTTGTCTCCCTCGAAACATCTATATGATTATAATATGTGCCTTTTTCGAAAGGGGAGGCAAATGGTGAATAAATTAAGATTGCTCTAGTGACATTTTATTATTTTTTAAAAAATGTGGCCATTCATGTATAACGAGAATCTTCTATGTGCCACAAGAAAATTGGTATTAAAAAAGAGGAAACATAGTCACAAGACTGAAAGACAGAGGGGTCATTTCGCTTGTAAATTGGGCGATATCTCTTTACCATCTTTTCAACCTCAATGACATGATATCTGGCTATATGCATGGTCAACTTGAAAAGACAGTGATGATGCATCCTATGGAAAATTCACAAAACATTTTTCAATATTATCACAACAACCCCTTGAATCTTGTTTTTTATTTTCACTTATTTTCAAAATCCTTGAAAATTTTCACCCACGGTTTCCAATTTCTTATCAATTCAGCGTGACGAAAAAAGCAATAGGCTACATTACGATCCACATGATCTTTCTATTGATTAATCATTCTAAATTTGAATTATTACCACTTTTTATATAATTAGATAAACAATAAAGAAATGTCACTCGAGATGATGGGCGTTGTGAAAGGAGTTCATGCATATGGTTCATCTATTGCCAAATTGGTTGTCTAATCAAACGTCCAAATTGACCTATGCTTTCCCTCATGAAAGAAAATGACAATGGGCATGATGTTCTGCAGAGGTACTTGATGATGCCAAAGCATAAAGTTTTCAACACGCTATTCTAAGAAGAGACTTAGTGAATTATATTCATTGCAGCGCACATTAAGATGCATAATTAGGGTAGATAAATTTTGATCTTGCTTGAATTTTGAGCATATTAAGATGCCAACAGCGTATGGCCATAAAGAACCCTTCCAAAAAAGAGATGATAAGTTCATACGCTCTATAGTAAATTCTATTTCATAAAGAGCGAAATACATTTTTGGACGTAGATCATACTTCCACAAACGAGCGAAATATATAGTTATATTTCCAAATACGGTGGCAATGGGAACTTTGGAAGAAGTATAAATTATCGAGTTTCATAATCCTTATATTCATTTGTTGAGGGAAAGTAAATAAAAGAAGAACAAAAGTGAGACAAAAATGCCATGGACCAACATCATGTCGCAGGATTCAAGTGGGCCTGAAAAGCCATTTGTCCAAACAATATTAAAATCACTTCTCATTCCATCCGCCAACTGTTAACTGGCCTCAGCTCCCAAGCTATAAAAGGGGTGGGGGAAAAGTTCAGTGGAACAGCTAGAGAGAAAGCCAAAACGAGAAAACTCAAGTGCAAAACAAGATCTTTGTGTTCTCTCTTTATCATCCAGCTCTTCCTGGCACTTTCATTTCAAATTAGACCCCCATCAACACTTCCCTGTGCAAATGAAGCCCAGTTTGCTAATCCCTCTTCTGCTTCTATCTCTTCTCCTTTTCCAAGCTCAAGGTATTCATCTAAGCATCCTCCATCAAGAAAGTTTGGGTTTAAATGATATTCTTTTGTTAGCACATGAAATTTGTTTTTGACATTCTTGGTTTGGTTTTTGAAGGGATTCGCTTGAGCAGAGATTTGGCATCCCTTGTGAGTCATCAGAAACTCCCTGACCATGTAAGTATCAAATCAACATTATTGAAGTCCATGCATAATCTTTTGTAAATTTCAACAACATTAATTAGAGATATGGATCGCTCCTACAATTTTTTTTCAACTATTCCATGATATTGAAATGCTTTTGTTATCATTTAGCAGGTTGCGCCCGCTTCTCAAGTAAAACTTGAGATCGATAGCGTTCAAAGCGAGAAGAAGAGAGCTTCAAGTGCATCCAAGAAATCAAGTGACGGCTTCTTGCCAAGCATACATGAAGACTACTATGGTCCAAGAAACCACAAACCTAGGCACCACAAGCACTAATTTTCCGGTTTCGTTTGTTTTTCACTTTTCGGGCCCATTCTGTTCCAATAGTTTTGAAAAAGGATGATCTTCACTTGATTCTCCAAGAGAGCTGGCTGAAGGGACTTAAGTCACTTAGACCCATTAGATTGTTGTAGCTGTACGGCATTCTTGTTCTTAGGATGACCTCTGACCACATTTAATTGGAGCTCTGGAATAAAGCATGAGAGAGTTAATGCTTTTGCACATCAAGAGAAGGCTAAATGCTTGTGAATGGAACTGTTTCGCCTTTTCCTCATATTGCATGAGATGATGACGAAGGGATCTTGATATCGAACATTCGATGCTTTCAAATTTTTTTGTCAACCATGAAATTATTGTCAATCTAATTAACTCCAGTAACGGACGGGATGGTGAGATCCGGATCAATGGTTTCATACTGAGGAACAGCGACGGTTAGACTTATGAATTAGATCAATCATATATTTTGGAACAACTTATTGGATCAACAACATAATTTTACAAAGAAAAATGCTGCATGCATATTTACGTGCGCTAATGCATTTTACCCTAACTTGCTTACAAAATAATGTTGCAAGTTTCTTCTGTTGAACTGAATAATTCCAGCTCTCCAGCTCTAAGAAACAGTTAATATCGCCATATGCATTATCATTCTATTTATTAAGCAGCTATTGTTAGTATCCCTGGCACCTTTTGCCAATAGCCGTGTACAAGTTCGTGAATGGTTCCCTGTGCAGGAAAGCAATTGAAAATCTTATTTCTTCGACGATCTATGATGGAACCGCCACTTCCAATGCGAAGGTTGGTTGAATAAACCTGAATAACTTCAATAAGTTACGTCTATGCAATATCAATCAGAGTACAAGGATACCGTCTTTTCTGATGGGAATTCCAATGACCTAAAGAGTTGTTCATACTAAACATATTTATACATACATGGAAACCTATTACTGAAAGTAATTGACATATTACATACGATTCTATGTCATTCTTGAAGAGAAAAAGAATATTGTAAGAGGCAAAGCTATTTGAAGTTTGAAGGGCAAACTCCAAATAAGTGAACAACTCGAAGGGCATAAGGACTTCACCGCCAATTCCTCGGCTGCTTCTGAGAACAAGGAGGCAACTCCAGAGCAATATCCGGACGCAATACGCAATGCTTCCACGGACTAATTCACTAAAGAAAAGAGAAACATTCCAAATCTTAAATGATAATTGTAGGGAAAAAGTAGAGCCAAAGCTTCTTTTTTAGCAAAAATTGTAGGGAGACAATTAACTAGGAAATGAAAAGGATAGCTTTACGATGATCTAGAGCAAATTAAATAATGGAAGTAGGGAAGCATTTCGCAGAAATGATGCAAGTTTTTAGGGTTCTTGGGATGACCTTGTTCGTCACCAATTTTTTTGGATATATTATTGTTAGTTCAATGATTGAGGCATGAGTGGTCTAAAGAGTCTTGATTAACAATTGCTCTGTAGAGTCCCCCGTGTCATATTTGAGAGAGACCCTCAAAAGCACAGTTACTACAATTTTAAAACTAGCCATAAAATAAGATTCCTATGTTTCGGGCTTAAATTATTAAATTAACTATAACTTATTCTATATGTCAAAATCATAAAGCTTTCAGGTTGTCATTTAGTGTGTGATATTAGGTCAAGTATGATCAAGGTGTCCATAGGGACGAGCATGTGTTCTCAAAAACTATTGATATCTGTATAGTATAGATCATATATGATGTAGAGAAAGATATACTTGGAAAATGATTTCAAAGGATAACGATTATTCTAAATAATTAAGTACCGTTTAAATTGTCTTAAGCACCTTCTTAGGAAGATTGCCCTTTACAAAATAATCAAATAATTAAAATCAAATAACAGAATTAAGGAAAAAATATTGATAAAGGGGAATGTCTTCAAAACGCATCTCGAAAATCTTTGACAACTGAAAGATCAAGAAAAATGCGTGAATTTAGAGATCAAACATTGTCCAAATCAACATAACCCATTTGAGGGTCTCACAACCCTCTTTGATTTGATGTGTGTCATAACTCTTTCGGATTAAAAGTTATGATCCTTTGAAGTTGACCGGTCATCTATGGTGTGAATAGGACCACTCACTCTTATGATACTCAAAGGGTTTTTATATGATCATTTGTCAACTATTCTACATCAATATATTAGAGAAAAATCAGTAGAAAATGATCTAGAACTTGAGCTATGCAATCGGCCACCAAAAAAAAAAATTCTTACTGAGTTATGCACAAAGCTCCGATATATATATTATTGTAATTTTTTATGGCCAAGATGCAATATATGATGGGCTATGAGGAAAAATCTGAAGAAGAGGAATCTGTGCATATACGAAAAGGTTACAGACTTTGCCATGACGAACACGAGCAACTAAAATGATGTTTGGCAAATCCCTAAGAATAGACATTTTGCTTCGCTTGAGGGTGATGAAGAGGCCTGATAGGTCCCCTTGTATATTCATCAATGGGCTACGGGAAACAGCCTCGTTAGACCGTCACTTCTACTACTTTTCTTCTGATTCTTTTGGGCCCATTAGTTTTCGCCAATCTACAGCCACCGTGCTTTGCATTCTTGAAGGACACATCATCAACTTTATCTTTCTATTAAACTAAGAACAGGAGAAAGTGGAGTGGGGGGAAGGCGGATATCTCCGACTTAATCATGGTTCAAGAGCGTGTCGTGGACGCAAGAGTGAAATTCCTTTATAGTGTCAAAGACGTCAAGATATTAAGAGATTCATTGATCTTTCTTCTTGAATCCGATAAATTTTGTATGATTCATTACAGCAATAATATTAAACTCACGTCATGTTTCTTTGAACGGGGTAAGACAATAATTTATTCGGGTTCATACCTATGCATTTGCGGAAAAGAAAATGAAACTTCGACGAGGACATAGCCAAGAAGTTTCCCACGATACTGACACCTACATTCCAAAGAGATAAGTACTGGGATGATTTCCATGCTCTGCAATTTCCTGCTCAAGCCTTTGGAGCAAGGCTTGGCCTGCGTACGCATGATGCAATACAAAAGACAAAGGAATCACATGAATAATTTAAGGGCGTGCGTCACTAGCAGAAGTTTCGTTTCTGCTATGTGGCAAGACATGGGCTGGAGACTTTCTCTGTCCTAACGGGAAATGCACTAAAACATGTCGTGAAATTGCGCCATGCTTTTCATCTTTGACCAACTACAGAAGAACTCATCGGTCGGTCCATGCAAGCACAGCGTTGCGAATAATTGCATCGGCTAGGAGCGCACCAGAAAAGAAAATCAAAGGCCGGGGGGACCAAAGTTTGCAGCTAGCTTCACTAACTCCACTGGACGGGATTTGGCCACGTCAGTGTCCAATTGAAAAGACGATTCCTTTTGCTCATTGCCAACAAAAGCAGGCTTTTGACTTTGGCAAGTGCCACGAGACAACATCAACGCAATTTTGAAAATTTGGAGCAGCCAACATCGCTCGGTTGAGATATCATAATCAGTCGGCACAGATTTTATAATCTGAAAAAGATGATGATGATAACAGCCACGATTAATGCTTTGATGAATACAAATTTTAGCTCGTCATGTGAATTAATCTCGCCTTGCACTTTTTCGATCTTTTGTGTGTTTTCCGTAATTTTATTTTCTGTTGGGATTCGTAGGTTTTCATCGAGAATGTTCGATTGCTCAAATGGGTTTGGACCTAACATGGTGAGTTTATAAGATGAAAGCTCATATTTTCCATGCTCTTGAGAAACTTTATACATATTAGGTCAAACTTCGTATCTTTCTAATAAATACAATAAAAAGGGAGCTATTTCTTCTTCCCCATTTGGCAAGACATGCTGTTAACATAACTCTCCTTTCATTAGGAAAAAAAGAAAACCACTGAATATCTCGAAAAATGGAAAATGATGCAACCCACGATTTGAAGACAATTAGTGATATTTCTTGCCTTTTTGTGGAAAGGAGAAAAGAAACGCAAACGCAATGTAACGTGGAGAGCACAGGAGAAATCTAATGTCCATGTCATCCCATCCCTATCGTCCCATCTAAACTCAACTTACAATTCACACCAACCTATGAATTGCCCACATCTCTCTTTCAAATCCCTTTTTTTTTATCAATTCCCATAAAAGAACAGAAGAAGATCCCATTTTGTCATCACTTGAAAACGTATCATTTAGCTTTGGGGATAATGCACGTTTTGTGTGATTCATGTGGGAAGGACTTATGAAGCCTTCTTAAATAGTCAAGAACCGTGTAGAAGCTTTTTTCCATTTTGTAAGGATCATCACACCTCCCTCTTTCTAGGGAAGAAGAGACGAGGGAAAAAAATATAACGAAAATTATGATTTGGCGTAACTATTCTTGGTTTGGCAAAACCCCTCTTGCAAATCATACTGTACATCTTCTAAAGTAAATTATATGAAAAATAAACAGACTTCAATTCCTATATTTCATATTATTCTTGACTATGCTTGAAAATACAACTTAGAATATTTCAAATTCTAAGATATTATAAGACTCTCTATCACTTGCAAACGGGATTAGGGATTGCCCTTGAAATTTGACAAACGGAGAGTCACATGAGTAAATTAATTTGGAACAATATCTAACTTTACTATCATATAAAGTTTTGTAAGATCATTGCTAATTATTCCAGAAACTTAATCGATTAGATGCAATCATGCTTTTACTACTAAAATGTCCTATAGGCTAGTGCTCTCTCTATATAAGATTTTAATGGATTATAACACATCCATTTAAAGCTGAGTTAAAAAAAAGAAAAAGTCTAATGTAACTTGTGTTTTCAAATTGTCTCTACTAATCAAATTCAATTCCCCTAAAATCTTTGCTTGGTTAACCTCTCTTTTACATGAACGCTCAATCAAATCATAAAGAGCACTGATTTAATCTGAATTTTTCCAATAAAAAGACTGGATGAAACTTTTACGAGGACCCCATTTTAGGGGCAAATTTTTTATCTACAAATCAATAAAAAATGTGATTTTTTTGGTTTTTGTTTTTTTGCCTGTTGAATTCATGCGTGTCCGACCCACCACCACCTACCCCCCTCGAGAATTGATGCGAGTAATTAGCTCGCTTTTTCAAAACTACCTAACAATTATGCATTATCCTATGATTGACTAGAGAGACCATAAGGCCACGTGTTTACCATGTGGGAATCTTCTCAAATTCACCACGCAATTCATTTTTTCGAAACTATAATAATGCGACGGTCGCAAAATAAGATGGTTCCTAGAATAACACGAAGAAGATTTTTTTTTTTTTTTTTTTGTAATATGACCAAACTTGTTGTAAAGAAACCCAAAATGTCTTTCAAACTCAAAATTTTGTAAAAAAGAATAATAATATAAATAAAGTCTATACATACACTTCGGGATGAGTACATATCACACAATACTAAATCAAAAACAAAATGGTAATTCAAGGATCATTGTAAAAGCGATTTATTCCCATTGATCTTTCGTGGATTTTGTATTCAAGTTAGTTTTCATCATCCTATTACCTTTTAAGTTCATTCCTTAAGACAACTCAAATCATATTTTTTCTTCTCTTGCTACAACTATATATGTTTTAACTTTTGCACACATATAAGTGCACGTCTCTTTTTCCGGTGGAATAAAAAGAGAGGGTGTTACGGAAAAGAAAAAAGATGCAACATTTTGTGACATTTTTCTCGAAATCATTATCATAATATTCTGATTTAAAACAAAATTAAGAGCCAGGCAATATTATTTGTGTTTTGTTTTATAAAAAATGAATGATTTTTTTTTTTTTTATAAAACGATCATTTATATTACTTAACATAATTACTCAATAATAAACGTTTTCATTATCAATAACGGTTTATATCTAAAATATATAAACTATAAAAATATTATTATTTGATTCATCATTTTAAATTTTAAAAAATATTTTTCAAAATTATTTATTTTTTGTGAAATAAACATACCCTTAATCTTATTTTCCCAAACAAAATTTTAAATTGCCAGCCTTTATGGTTATCATCCATCCTCTAACGAATGCTACGAGTTTAATGTTAAAACTCAAAAGTAGCCAAAAAAATTGTTGCCAAAAGAACGAAGAGCATCTCATAAAAGGGGAGAAAAAAATCTAAACCTCAGCAGCAAAAGGTCTAAAAGATGAAAAGGTGGTGGAGAGGGGGGCCGCTTCAGCTATTGCGCAGAACAGGACGAGGACGGCCGAATGAATTCAATGACCGACTCAACCCGTCAATTCTCACCCCAACTCTGTACCTCTCTCTTTAATCAATTGTCTTTTCCTTTTTCCATTTAAACATTTCCTCCAATGACTCCATTTATTGTCCATACTAATTTTAGTAGATCGAATTAAAATAGTGAAGGTATCCCAAAAAAAAAAACTCTCTAAAATTTCACGTACCGTGATACCAATACCTTGGATCTTTTTAGATCATAAACATCTGAAATTTATATTAACATGACAACAAAAGATTATAATTTTTCTTAGTATAACACCGATACCTTCAAATCTGTACCCACTTTGCACTTATACAAGTTGGGAGATTTTGATGAGACAAAAGAAAAATCAAGATATTTGTATCATAATAGCATAATTCATGATCTTTAGTGACATGAAATTTATTTGGAATAAGTGAAAATTACCATCAATTTCTTTTAAAAAATTGATATTGCTGTTGATTTCGTCGATTACTTGAATTTACACAAATATCTTTTCCCTAACCTTTGACTAAACTAAAAAGAAAGGAAAGCAGAGATACATGGACAAGAACATAAAACCCCAGCCAACCAACTGATCTTTTCAGCCACGCTTTCTTAGAAAAATCTGGAATTAACGGCCCTCGTCATCTCTCTGTCTCTTTCTCTCTCTACTAGAAAAACAGAGCACCCTCCACTTATATTCTCAGAATCTTCTCTCCGAGCCATCATTTCTTTCCCCTTTCAATATTGTCGGTTCTGTTCTTTCAGATACCTCCCCCCAAGAAGAGCACCACCACCACCACCACCACCACCAACAACAACACCAACAACAGCAGCTGAGGTTGCTGCGTGACAGCTGAGGAGAAAGCCGCCATGTGTGTTCAGGACAGTGAGCAAGAAATGGAGAATCTTGATTCCAGCAACAGCAGGTCCTGGCCTTCCCAATGCGAAATGTTGCATACCCAGATGGACAATTTCAACAGGCAGCCTCCTGCCATGTGCCCCGCCGATCAAGCTGGCCTTTGCAGTTCGTTCCCAGTAAGAAAACTTGACTTCTTTCTAAAAAAAAAAAAATAAAGAAAAATTTGCTGCCTCTGCTGATTCTTGTTAATTCTCGTTTCCCTTTTCTGGTCATTATTTAATTTCTCGTGGTTGAATTCCATGTTTTTAATTCAATTTCGGAACTTGATTTGAGAACTGGGATTTGTGGATGTGATTTTATAGTTTTTGAGCTCTGAATGTGTTTCTGTGACTTCTTTAGGAGGATGAGCGTGTATTTTGGTGGTTTTCTTCAAGGGTGATGAGTATTGAGGTTGTAACTTTGACTGGTTTTTGCTGAACTTTTTGGTGTATATGTCTTCTCTGATATTGAAGCAGTTGGTTATGTCCTCTCTAGGTTTGGTGTGAACTAATATTCTCGTTCTTTCTATTGGTCACTGTTTTGCTAGCCTGCTGTTGCTTGTACAGCCTGTACTAGATTTTAAGTTTCATAGCCTAATTCAAAAAATATTGAAGATTTTTGTTGTTTGGAGGACGTTTTATTGTCTCTGCTCATCCTTCTCTCAATTTAAGAGGCTGTCTTTGAATTAGGGTGAAATTATATCCACATGTTAAATTTCCTACTTTTGGTCTTTGCTGAATGCATGAGCACTCGAAATTTCCACAGGGAGAGGGGAAAACAAAGGAAGAAGAATATATAGTGTGCAGGAACTGCTGTAGGCCGTACTTCTTGTCATAGGAATATCCTTTTCAAAATGAAATTCATGACCGGCTTTGATGCAGGAAACCTGGCTATGTTCAAAGAGTGTGAGAGCCATTGACAAGTTGATTAATGATTGAATTGCCCATAAAAGCTAGGAAGATAAAAGTCCACACTAGAGACATGGTTAGGTCATTGCCTTGCATATTAGATCAGGGGGTTGCATTGATTTCTTACTTGATTTCGCAAGTTACATTATGTTGCTTTGAGGCTGCTTCTGTTACTGAGGGGCATATTTTTGTTTTTCTCTGTATGTTAGATGGGAACCTTCTATTTTTGCTTTTCATAATATGACTTCCCTGTTCATCATCCTTAAACTTCTTCGTGTGGTGGAAACCAGTTCCTGTGATTAGATTTAGGTTTTGTTTGTTTCGAATTGTATCTCTGTCCAAAGAACAAGAAATGGCCGGCATGCCAGTGGTCAACTGACTAACTAGTTTTTCTTCTTTTGTTGAAAAACTGATTGTTATTGAATTTTCCCAGATTTAGTCATCCCATGTGAATTCTCATATTAATCAGATGGTTCCTCTTCCTTTTGCAGCTGGAAAGCATTTGTGAGGAAAATGTGGCATTAGAGAAAAAACTGAACATGTTAGGCGACTTCATACCCAAGCTAAGGTCAGGAGACTGGTCTGATATTGGTGGTCGGACCCATATGGAGGATACTCATGTTTGCATTGGCAATCTGGCTGAGAATTTTGGGTACAATAACCTTAATGAGGAGGTTGTTTCTCTCTATGGCGTAAGTCCTTTAACCTTCTTGTTAACTACAGATTGATACTCAATTATTTCACCGCGCTAAATCAGTGACATAAATGTGACCTAGTTCTATTCTTGGCTTGTCTAAATGTTGGTGAATCATCTATATTTTCCACCTCTTAATGCATCATGCCTGGGCAATGCACTTGTCACTATAGGCTTGAAATTTTATCGAGCTTAACCATTGATGCTCAAATTATATCAGAAGCAGCCACTGGATATTTTAGGCATCTCTGCCCTGTTTGTTTAGGTTTTTTTGGGTCATTTGATGCTACAAGTGTAAGCCACATTATATAAACATTAGATACTCATAAAGTTGTTCTGGGTCGAAACTAATCTGTGGAATCTGCTTTGTCCAGCCTCTTAGCTTTTGGAATTCTGCAATACATTAACCCTCTATCTAGGAGACTTTGAATCTCATTATCAGTCTGCTCATCTGGTCAAGGGCTGCATGTGATTCAATCCTCTGATAGAAATGCTGCATTCAGACCTTCTATTATTTGATTTAAATTGGGGACTGTCAGATCTTACATCAACAGAGTATACATCAATCACAATTACTTAGTTGAAATGAACGTAGATAGTGGAAATAACTACACTAATATTATCTATCAACTTCTGGCTGTAACGGGTTAATCTGGCATATGGCAGGTTTTTGATGGGCATATGGGACAGGCAGCCGCACAATATGTCCGTGACCATTTGCCTAGAATCATAGTGGAGGATACTGATTTCCCTCTAGAGCTTGAGAAAGTCGTTGTGAGGTCATTCAAAGAGGTTGATGCTGCATTTGCAGAAACTTCCTTGTCCTCTGGGACTACTGCACTTACTGCAATGATATTTGGCAGGTAGTTTGTTCGCTAAGGTCTGCTCATTAAGCATACTGGTTGAATGATCAAATTAATGAAGGATTATGCACTGATTGGAACAGAAAAGGATTAAAGACTTAAATTAAAATCAAGAGATAGAAGTATCATGTTCTTTTTACACCTTTTATGTGAAACTTGAATCTTACATGAGAACTATAGCAGGTACTATCATGTTGACGTATTCATTATGATTGGTCGAAATGTGTTCGTTAACTCCTCAGGAATGCTTTCAACAGGTCTTTATTGGTGGCAAATGCTGGTGATTGCCGGGCTGTACTCTCCCGACGAGGAATTGCTTTTGAAATGTCTAAAGACCATAGGCCTTGCTGTATGAGAGAGAGGGTGAGGATTGAATCCTTGGGTGGTTTTGTCAATGATGGCTATCTGAACGGTCAGTTAGCAGTCACCCGTGCACTGGGAGATTGGCATCTCAAAGGTATGAAGGAAATGAGCGGAGCTAGCGGGCCATTAAGTGCCGAGCCAGAGCTTAAGTTGGTGACGTTGAACAAAGAAGATGAGTTCTTGATAATTGGAAGCGATGGGATATGGGATGTCTTTACTAGCCAAAATGCCATAGATTTTGCCAGGAGGCGGCTTCAAGAGCACAATGATGTGAAATTATGCTGCAAAGAGGTAGTCGAAGAAGCAATTAAAAGAGGAGCCATCGACAATTTGACTGTCGTGGTAGTGAGTTTTCACTTGGACCCGCCTCCACAGCTGGCGGTGCAAAAGGGTAGAGTAAGGAGAAGCATCTCTGCCGAAGCACTTCAGAACCTCAAATGCCTTTTGGAAGGATAATATTGTATAATTATCTGGAGATCATTCAGTTTTCAAGATGAGGAATAAATTAGACAAGTGGGAAATAAATGCGGTTAGGTTACATGGTTGATTGGTGACGGTTCCCTGCGTATGTATAGTTCATTCAGGTGGTAGAAGCCATCCTTTTTCCTTTTCTCCCTTTTTTCTCTTCTGCTTCGTTCTTTTGGCATTGAGATGAGAAGCATGAAGTTAGCGAGGTTTCATTTTTTCGGTCATGAGATCGTAACTTTTCTCTCTTTGGCACTGGAAGAAGCTCGAGATGGTTCCCGAGTGGAACTTTATCGTATTCTTGGGCAGGGGATGATGATGATGATGATATCAAAACAATTGTCAGATGCTCATGTAGCTTAGAAATTGTACATATGTACTTTCCTTGTTGAGACTTATCCATTTCGTGATTACTGCCATACACATTCTGTAATCGTCAACAATTCGGTTCTTTTGGGGGTCATTCCACTGGCCTTAAGCCGCTCGTTTCTCGTCTGTTCTCCCTGTGTCCCTTGCATATACCTCTTTTTGCTGCAACTCTTGAAGGCCACTCAAAGCTTCTTGGACCGTGCCATCAAGCAAGTTAGATTCGAACGAAACGAGGGCTTAGAGCTTTTGCTAGGATAGATATTCCAAAAGCTAGTGGTGGGGATCGATAAGCTCTTGTTAAATAGCTCTTGTTATTTGATCAATTAGTGGTGTTAGCCCCTTAGAACGTCGTTGGCTTTTTCTTGTTTTCTTTTTACTAAAGAAGGTTCAAAGCTCGCCAATTGCTTCGAACCAGAACTTCATTATGCTTCACCCCTTCTTGTAATACCAAAAAAAAGCAAAATGAAGACAAGTAGAAGCATCCATGGCAACACTTATTTAATTGTATATGTATTGCAACATGTATAAGTACATATGAAGTGATAAAAGCAGAGACATCATATTTAGAAGATCCGGAACGTCAGGTGAGTTCTGGAACAACTCTTAGGCATCTTTGGGTGACATGATGTCAGGTGAAGCAGCACAATAACAGCATGCCACCGATAAAGCATAGTAGATAAAATTATACATACGACAATCCAAATCTAAGCACAAACTTACACACACACACTTATTTCGGATGTGATTGAGTTGATTGGGTCACGGGTGAGGGTGATGAGGAGGGGGAGGTTTGTGGGGTTCTGGAGGGCCTGGAGGGGGCGCGTGTGGGCCGGGAGGGGGAGGGTGAGCATGAGGAGGAGGCGGCTCGGGATGTGGAGGACCGGGAGGCGGTGCGTGGGGTGGTGGGTGGTGAGGTTCGTGGGGTGGGGGTGATGAGGATCGGGGGTGGTGGAGGGTTATGCATTCTTCTTCCCTAAGCTTCCTTCTAAGCGGTGTGGCGCAGGGCATTGTTTTGATAGCGCCACTTTATATAGTTCCCAGGACAGAATCCCCCCCAGTGTTGTTTCGACAAATGTCATTGTTTCAGACCAGATGAATCCACAGCTACTGGTCAGAGAGAGCGTGTGCTGGTAGTTTAGCCACCTAAATCTTATGGAGCGGTCTAGAAGAAGAGGAAATGTGTGTCAAATTCAAAGATGAATTGATTCGTGCAGTGTAGAATCCTGATTCAATGACCTTGAGCGTTGGGAGTAGTTTTCCTACTCTCTGCTCTTGTCCAGAAGCTTGTTTAGGCATATCTTTTATCTAGTTGTTGTAACAACCTCCCTAATGCGGTGAAGATTGTGACCAGGTTTAATGTAAATTATTAAGATAAATCATCGTATCGGATCCACTGGAGACGTTAGATCCTGCATCTTGGCTCTCGGGATGACCTGATGGTGACACATCCTGAAATTTCTCTGGCCTTTTGTTTCAATTCTGTTGAACATGTTTAACACTAGAGAGAGAGAGAGAGAGAGAGAGAGAGAGAGAGAGAGAGCTCAAATGATAAGAAATCTAATTTTCTTGAAGAACAGATTTCTTCTCTTAGTTGACAACAGCTAATACAACATATACTACTGGGAGCAATGGTAACTCCCCCCATGTATCATAAGGACAGGTTGAAGAACATAGACAAGGCCTCCTACCTTTTTTCCAACCTAAGATTTCATGACCCTATCCGAAACATAGTCAATTCCCTGCATAGAGCAGAATCAACTCCTGCTTAGTACTTCCGTCCATATCCTTCAGCGTAATTCTGAAAGAAAGGGTTTTCTTCAAAGCAGTTAGAATCAAATGGTTGCTTCTGAGGCAACGAGCAATCCTTATTTGCAGCAAACAGATTTGGGTGACAATTCTCGTCGTCATCAAATGTCGTCCATTGGGTAGAGTGGTTATGTCTCTCTCTTGCAGCATTTCTCAATTTCTCCATCTCCCCGACGTGATCCTTGAACTCTTTTTTCACCACGTCGAGCACCAGATCCCCATATTGATCACACCACGATCTTTGTAAGGAAAAAGTAGATGAACTTATTATTAGCATGACATAAAGAAACAAAAGAACTTGATACTACTTTGTTTATAATTCCCTTAAATTTCACACAGTCAAGGGTAAAACCAGATGAATCGAAAAGAGAACTAGCAAAAGAGGAACTGGCTTCTTACCTAGGGAAGAACTTTTTCAGATCAGCCTTGTCCACAGGAAGCTTAGTTGAAATGGCTTCAATCTGGTCATCTCTGGCAAAATGAAACAGAACAAGCAACAAAATCATTACTTTAAATCACTAAAGATGAGGAGAATGGGCACAAGCATTTCTTATGATTCCTCTAAAGAAGAAGGCTTACGAGAACTTCATGGTGGGGTTTGTGGTGCCAAGTTCTGTTTGAATTCGAGACAGCTCCTTCTTTATTTTATCACCCAAAACCTGCAAGAGAATTGCATTGGTTAATGGTGTTCACTCAAAGTTGCGAATGAATGCACTTAATTTTCAGAACAATGTTCAACTATTAAATTCACTTACCTTATCAATAAAGAAATCTGATGGGGAACCATCCGAAAGCAACTTTCTCTTGATCTGCTTAGTATCAGGTCCCTCACCAATGCATGCATAAGCTTCACTATATGACCTTTCATTAAGTGACAACGGAGCAGTCTCATCATCTGAATCATGCTTTTTCCATTTCTTGAATCCTTCAAAACCCCACTGCTTCTTTGCTGATTTCGACGATCTCTCCTCATTTTCAGGACCAGTACTATTGTCACCTCCATGTCCTACCCTCTGTTCTTTCTGAAAAATAGTCCTAAATGGTTTTCTCTTTTGTTTGCTACTCACACCACTTTCCTTCAAAGATTCTTGAGGCAGGCTTTCTGCCATGAGTATTGACTGTGTTTCGGTTTCTTTCTCCTTTAAACGGCCATCCCAGAATGGGTTTTCATTGTTAGAGGACGTCGTGTCAAAATTTGATGAGCTCAGATTCTGTGAGAATGTATCAAATATGCTTTTCTCAGCTTTGCTTTTGCTCGGTTTGTGAGACGATCCGAAATTAAGAGCGGAAACTGCTCCTTTAATATGCTTCATCGTTGAGTTTTGCTTCGGTTTGTTCTTTGACTGTGAGTTCTCTTTATTCTCATCCTTCAAGTCAATGACAGACCATTCTTCATCAGAATTCTCTTTTGTATCTTTTGGCCCAGCAAGTATGACATCTCTGGCATCAATCTCAGCTCCTTGAACCGCAAGTCTCTGCAATAGTGGCCTTTTTGAAGAGTGGTATTCATCCACCGTGATGCATTTGGCGTACAAGAGTTCCTAATAAGGACAGCAACAATCAGGCATTTTAACAATACAACACGAGCCTAAATTTGGTGACAGTCCCTACTCTGATGGAATATCAGGAAAGCGCATAAACAATATGTGGTTCGTTCGGTGTCACATTCGGCTACTGTGAGAAATGGGACAAGTTCTACTACAATCTAGTAGGAGATCTCAAGTAAATGATCCTCCCATAATCCTTACCCATTCTCTCACTTTCAGTACCAACAAACAGTTAAGTCGAACTCGAAATGATGCATGTCCACTCAATTATTTCTGGCGTCTGGACTTGATGGGAACATAAATATGACTTTGTTTTTTCCAACTGGACAATGAAACTTGTGGATCAGAACCCAATTAAGACTCAATTACGAACTTTTTCCTAACTTCTCTGATATCACAATGAACTTCTTAAAAGCCTCTAGTTGGTTTATCATTACCAGTGTTCCAACTAACGCGGTAAGCAAGTTGAGCTGCTCGGCAAGCTCCTCAATTAAGCTCTTTAAGACTGATAAGCAGACTATTAAAGATCAAAATAGTTCTTGTGGGAGCTTAAATCAAACAATCACGCGACTCGAGTATCAAGCATACCCAAGATTGGGCTTCAAAATACATGTCCTGCGCACCGCTGACCTAATGGATTATTTAATTCTTTTTATACATTTGATTACTCCAATTTGTTTGCAAGACGATTTATATGATTCCTAACCATTTTTCAGTTCTAACATAATCATGATACCTGGTCAGGACTCGGGAGGTGGAGCCGTAAAAACACCAATCAGGTTCAAAACTCCAGATCATTCTGACATATCAAGCGTATATATCTCCGATCCCGAGAACATTACGACAGCCAGCAATCTCTCACAAGAAACAAGCGGATCAAAGGCGTGTAAATGGAAAAATGGGTCTACCTGCAAGAACAGCAATTTGTCCCTCAGTACGGTCGGATGCTCGTGACACACCGGCGCGGCGATGAGGGTCTCTAGCAGATGCGTCCGAAAAGCCGACACCTCGTTCTCGCCCAGAATCCCTTCCTTGTGGAGACCCATCAGGTTGAGCATCTGGTGGAAGGAGTCCTGCTGCCACTTCAGGTTATCGGACTGCATCTGCTGGAGCTTGTGCTCCGCGGACGGCAGGCGCCGCTTCTTGAAGGAGAAGGGCAGCATGGTCTTGCAGAGAGAGGTGATGGAGTCATGGAGAGTGGAGTAGTACGCTGGAGTGTATGACTGAGGCATGCTCTCAAAGGTGAGTTCGCAGAAAGATCGAAGCTCCGCGAGCTTTTCGGGATCAAGATCGAGTTTTGTCGAGGTTCGAGAGTGAATCGGAGCTGCGATCTCGGTGGGGATTATGAAAGAGAGGAAGGCGTTTCCTTGTTTTGTGCTGATCTTAGGATGTGTGTGGAAATCGGTTTCTTGTTGATTTTGAAAACCAAGAACGCTCTGAAACGGTCACTTGGAACTAGCCGTTGAGATCGGGGGGCAGTGTCGGAACGACACCGTACGACCGGTCTAAACGCCCACAAGCCGGTGCGTCAATAATTGATTCCACTAAGTTAGGTCAAACGATTGCACTAACCACGTTTTGTTTTAAAACAATCAAAGAAAAACAAATTGTAACTTCCATCGTAGTGACACATGCTTTGAATATTGAATTTTCCCTCTTATATATTTAATTAGTATTTTTTAATATTACTCATATAAAAAAATGAAATGAGAGACTAGATTCATAGAAACCGTACATATTTTTGTTATGTTTCCTGAGCTATGATTTATTATGTGCACTCATTAAATATGCTTTCAGCCACCCGTAACCGAATAGATTTTAGCTTTTGATAAAATCAACTGTTCTTTAATGAAAAAATTTGAGTTAAAAATCGAAATCTCCATAGTCTTTTTAAATCTGGTTTTGACTGGTTTTTGGTCTTTATTTCGTGCATAATACAGTGTTTTAGGTATGTAACCCGATTTGCACGCGATGGTGAGTCTTAATACCAAACATGTCCTAGACAGGTTCTTTCCCACCAATTGAAAATGCTGACCAAAATGATTTCCTACGTCTTTCTAAATGTTTCAAAGTGGCTTGATTATAATTACGAGATAAAAACCGTGTCACGTAGAACCTAAAATGTGTTAACAAAAGAAGATATTAATATACGCGTTGTAGAGGCTTGTAGCCAGATGTATCTAAACAATTGAATTTGGTGCGACCTTGCTGTGAACGCACCAAAAGCCAATTCCTTCTAACAAGGAGAGTCCAATTCTAATGATTTAAAAAATCCCAGGTGTCGCATTCAGAGAAAATTTTGTTAGAAGAAAATTACGGAGGTGTTCTTTTTTTTATCTTTTGTTTTGTCCAAAGATTTCAGAAACGTTGTTGACTGTAACATTTCTTCGAGGTACAAAAATCCAGAGGAAGACAGTCAGGAGGAAGATTCCCCCAAGTATCTGTCGACTATAGGGCTGTGGTTCGCATTCTGCAACAGTGACGACAAAGCTTGACCCTCAAGCAAACAACTTCAATTCACCTTTGTTACAATACACACGTCCGTAGAAACATAGCGAAAATCACTTCACCGGTAATCAATGCGCAGAATTAATCATGCATTTGGACACGCGCTTTTAAGTGGGTTCTCGACATGTCCTCCCTTCAAGGCCCTTCTGACCGAGCATATGACGATTTAATTTGATGTAGCGAAACTGGTTTTGTCGACGATCGATCGTGGACCGGTTGATGTCCTTGATCCTAGGAGGTGGTGAAAGAAATCAGCAAGTACGTCAACATGGAAGAAGGGAGGTTCCTTCTGTTCAATTTGCCTCAGGCAGTCTGAGTTGCATGCCAGAACCTTAAAAATCACACTTTGTTGCATCAAGACAGCTGATCATTAAAAACTGAAGTGAACTCCTTCCTACATGCAGAACCCGAATCCACCAACCGCCTTTTCTGAATCCCTCTTGAGTAGCACCATGAAAAGACGACAGATTACCAAATCCCCATGAAAAAGAGAAGTTTGTTCTTTGTGTTTTCGCTTGTTTAATTCCTGTGAAATAACTTTGCCGGTGATGTTTTTGTTTCATAGTATCCGCCAAATGATTCTGCAGCTCTATATTATCATTTTTCAGATAAGAACATAGGAAAGTTGAGGCATGGAAGAAGAAGAATAACAAGAAGAAAGTTAGAAGTTTTTAAGCAATAAAGAAAGAAGACGAAGACTTTGTCCTTATAGTTTATTAGACTGCATGTGAAGTTTCCCGCGGGAGATGGTAGACTTGTCCGCCAACTTTGCTCCTCCTCTCTCTCTCACTCTCTCTCTCTCTATTGGCAAATTTCATGCGCACCTGCTGACAGAGTAGTACAGTCTTCGTCTTCTTTGAAGTCTTTTTCTTCCTCCAGCCGCCAAGTTCTCCGGTAACCATCCATTTCTCAACCACTGCCTTTTCCTTTTGCTCTTCTTTTTTTTGTGCTAGTGTAAAGATCGTTCCCTGAACTTTAAATCAGCTCAAAAAGAGCAGAACAGAGGTGACGGCAATCTGTTAAAGAAAAATCTTGAATTTTTTGCCCTGTTTGGCGTCCTTTGAGTTCGAATTGCGCTGTTCCTCGCACTCGTTGGAGATATGGCATTTCATCAGAACTCAGCCCCGCAGGACCTGCGACCTCTTAATGGGGCGCAGGCCTTGGCTGTCGGCCAAACCCATGACGGGTTTATCTCGAGCACTGTTCACACGGCTGTTGACCCTTGGTTGGCTCCGGTTTTAAACCCTCAGAAGGTTCCCAACCCCGGATTTGGAGGAGGTACCAGATATGCAAATGCTGCTCATGGTGGTGCCGAATGGCGCCCAAGTGCACCGGCGCCCCATGGATATGTGAGTGCAAATCCCTCTGCAGTCATTGGTTATCCTGCTATAGTGAGTAACGTTGGTGCAAATGGTCTTGATAAGAGTGGTAATGAGGTGGCACTTGGCTTTGGTCATGGCCCTTATGTAGGGCATAGGATGGTCGGCGATACAGTGGGTCACGCCAGAGGTCAAAATGCAAATCTTAATGGTTCTCGCCAGAATATTGTCACTATAGACCGCAGGAATCATGAAGAGGAGTTCGGCAGTGATTCGGGCGTCAGCCGCAAGCCCCATTTGAGTGACCAAGGTAGTGGAAGTGGGGCTGGTCGGCTGAGGGATAAAGTCGGGGAGGATTTGGCATTGGGAAAGACGGTTAAGCTTTTATGTAAGTTTCGGGGTGAACTCTCACGTAGAACCGATCGCGGTGTTTTGAAATATTCCGGTGGTGATACAAAGATTGTCAGCGTTAGGGGAGATGTGAGCTATAAAGAGTTTGTGCAGAAGATGGAGGATACTTGTGGGCAGCCAGTTGTTGTGAAGTACCAGCTTCCTGATCAAGATCTGGACGCCCTGATTTCCGTTACGAGTCCTGATGATCTTGAACATATGATGAATGAGTATGAGAGATTGGACAGTGGATTGTCAGATGGTTCAGATAAGCTAAATGTTTTTCTTTTCTCCAATTCCAAGCTGGATTCTTCAAGTGCCCACAATAGTGGGCAGAGAAATGTCGAAGCCATGAATGGTACGATGGATAGTGGTGGTACTACAAGGAAAGAGAGTACAGCAAGCACAACATCCTCACAAAATTCCGATACTAGCAGCAATGAAGCTGTTGATAGAACAGTTCCTGTGCAAGCAGATATTTATTGGCCTCCATTGACTAACACACAATCTCCTGGAGGGAGTTTGGCTGATTCTAATGATGCATCATCTTTGCAATTTGAGATTGAACAAGAAAGAACCGCACCAAAGAGACTCTCGGCTGACGATCTGCAGCGAGCAGGAGAAGGTGTTCCATCAGCTTCACCTTACATCTGGTGTTATGTGGATCCTCCCAAGGCGAATGTCAACACGGATCACATGCCTCCTCATATGACGGGTCGTCCAAGTCCTAATCAATTGGGAGCTGCTGGTCCTGCATATGGCCAGAAGCAGTTTCCCTTAACTGCTCAACAGCCTAGTGTAGTTCTTCCATTTACCCATCCTCAACAAGATCATTTGGGGCATGAGGCCACATCTGGGAAAAGGTTGTATCCGCTTCCTCTGGAGAAACATCATGATGCATATCAAGTCCAAGCACCTCCTGCAATGGTTGGTGGTACTGATGGTTCCCAGGTTCATCAACCGGGACAAGCTGTTTATTCTGATGGATCAACATTTCGTTGGCAGGCTGAAAACTTTCAGAGGTTTGAGGCACATGCTTTGTGTCAACAAGCATTGCCTGATGCATTTTCCAATATTGTTGTAGTGGACAAAAGAGACACTACAGTCAACCATTTACCTGTTTCAAGCTTAATTCACCATCATCTACCTCTTGAAGACAATATGAAACCTGTTCCACAAATGAATGATCCTGATTCCATGAAGCATATGCTGGGCTTTGCTGGCAATGGACAGTCCCCATCTGGTGTTTTCCAGGGTATTGTTCCTGAGCCTTCTCCGGAGATCGGCATGCGGCAGCATTTTATGCCAGCTCAATGCCAGCTTAAACAGGAAGCCTTGGCGAGTAAACTAGTCATCGGTGATTCTTGTCCTGTCGGAGGTAAGCCTGCTCACATATCCAAGTATAAAATTGATGATTCTCCAAACGAATGCTCTGGCTCTTCTGGTGCTGATAATCTCCAGAATTTGAATTGTGAGGCTCATGTTCCTCCAAAACCTACCAAAATGGCACTAAGAAAATAAGCCTTTGAAATTAAGTACTCCTTCCCAGTTAACCAATCCGGGAAGGTTGGGGACTTTATAAGAAAATGCGATTGGAGGATGGACTCCAGCAGCCATTTAATACTTGAAAAAACTGCAATTCTTCAGATTGTTTTCTGTCTTCCAAAGGTGCTTCTTTTAGGATTTCTATGTTTCATGCACTAATTTTGGGTGTGTTTGGGGTTTTCCTTTTTAATTGTTTGATTTTTTTAGGTTCAGCAGAGCATACCATCGACCAAGAACTTCAGAATGTTCCTGAGGGTGTACTTGCTTGTGCTTTTCAGAGAGTTCAGCCTTCTAATCCTGATTTGTCAATTTATGAAGGAAATAAGCCTTTTTATGAAGCCAACCAGGAGAAGGATGCACACCACAAAGCTGAATCTGAGGTGCTTAAGATCCTGTGTTCATACATGTTTAGCGTCTGTCTGGCAGTTTCCTTCAACTGCATAAATTAAATTGCTTAATGCATCTTTTTATCCTGCAGGATGCCAGTGCTATGTTGGCAGGGAGGGTGCATTTTCGCTTTCCTGTGTTGGATGCAGTTGATAGCTTGCAAGTGAGAAATTTTCTTTACTTCAAAATAGGTGGTCGTGTTTTCCCATGACTCACATATTGATTTGCTTGAATTTTCATACTGCAGATAATAAAAAAGAGTGACCTTGAAGTTCGGCAAGAACTAGGTTCTGGCACATATGGGACTGTTCATCATGGAAAATGGAGGGGTAAAGATGTTGCCATTAAACGGATCAACAACGCGTGCTTTCTTGGGGAGCCCTCAGAGCAAGAGCGAATGGTGCAGATCTTCTTGCTTTCTGTTGTTTCTGATTTTTTGTAGTATTTTTTTTGAATTTACTGTATTATTGCTGTATCGAGACAGATCCGTGATTTCTTGAATGAGGCCAAATTGCTTGCTGATTTGCATCATCCAAATGTGGTGGCCTTCTATGGCATTGTTTATGATGGTCCTGATGGCCCCGGAGATACTGTTGAAACAGTGACTGAGTATATGGTTGATGGTTCTTTACGAAAGGCTCTGCAGAAAGGTGAACGGTATGACTCTCTCTCTCTATATGTCTCTCTATATGCGCGCGCGTGCGCTTGAGTACGTGTGTAATTTTCACCACTTAACCAAGTTCTTTTACAGGAATTTTGATATGCGCAAGCGTGTGCTGATTGCTAGGGAAGTGGCATTTGGTATGGAGTACTTGCATGACAAGAAGATAGTGCATTTTGATTTGAAAAGCGATAACCTTCTTGTCAATCTTGGTGATCCCCGTCAACCAACCTGTAAGGTCAGTTGATTGGTGGTTGATTGCTGTTACATGAATCTCATTTTCGGAGATATGAGTTACATTGTGCGTGCTCATACAGTTGTTATTCTCTGGGAAGAGGAAATAAATTTGCATACTGGTGCTACTTAGTTATTCAGGAAAAAACTGTATATGAAAGCTCGGGCGCTTGGTCACACTGAAGTACTTCTCATTATTCTGAATTGATTGTTTTGAAGTACTGCAACTGCTCAAATTTAAGAGCCTCACTCATGTCTAACGAACAAAAAGAAAACAAAACAAAATACCTTTCAACATAAAGACAGATATTAAAGAGTTGTGAAGGTTGGACAATTTGAGGTTGTTGCATGCTTGAACATCTCTGTCCATATATTTGCATATACAAAGTTTAATGGCAAATTTGTGCTCGCAATTGATACGCATGCTTGTCAGCATTGATATCTGCTAGACTGCTCAAGCCTCAGGCACAATGGTTGCTTGTGATTCTGCTTGTCCGTGCTCCTTTAAACTTTCTAATTGTCAATGCAGTGAGTTCTGCAACATGGTTTGTTGCTACATTGACAGCGTTTTTCTTGCATGAGGTGGTGCAATGATCATTAAACCATATCCTTGTGATCTTCCAATTTGTACTTTGTTTTTTGTGTTACAGAGTTATTTTGTCAGAAACTCTTGTGCCAAAGGACATTTTAGACTTCTATGTTCATCTAGTTAAATTGTGCTCCAAATTCAAGCTGATTTCAGCTAGCATCAAAAAGAAAAGTTCTCACCTAAAGTTTGTCCAGTCAATCACTATTTTCATAATTTCCTCTCTTTCTTTTACAAACTGAAGATACGTGAGTAGATCTTTCATATCATTGCCAAAGTAGTTGCACATGATACTTTAAAACCAGCTTCATTGCCAAAGTCTCAGAACCTCTTTATAGCAATCAAAACAGAACCTTTTTATAGCAATTGAAAATGTTATTAGTCCTCAGTTTGATGTCTGAAATCTGTCATTTATACTGTCAGATCGGTGATCTGGGATTGTCAAAGGTAAAACGTCAGACTCTAATATCGGGTGGTATGCGGGGAACACTTCCTTGGATGGCACCAGAACTATTGAATAACAACGGTGATCGTGTGTCTGAGAAGGTTGGGATCTCACCTTTCATTTCAACTTTCTACATATCCCAAGAGTTTGTGTACTGTTGCCAGTAGGATAATTTTTAGGGCCCCATCTTGGTCTCCAACGATCTTCTAATTGATAGCTTTCATACATGGATATCACTCACGTATTTGTAATGTCCATAATTTATATCCCACCAATCAGCATGGTCGGAGGGAAAATCAGGAACAAAGTGTAATATAGCCCAGAGGTTTACATCAGCAATGCGTTAATGATAACCTGACCTTTTGCTTAGGTTGATGTCTACTCATTCGGCATGGTCATGTGGGAGCTGCTGACTGGAGAAGAACCATATGCAGATTTGGACGCTAAGCACATGATAGGTGATGTTACTCTGCTTTATACTTTTGTCTCAATTAGGTAAATATTGGCTGCTGACAAAGGAGATTGCAAACAAAACAGGGGGAATCGTGAACAACACACTGCGGCCACAGGTACCAGCATCTTGTGATCCAGAGTGGAAATCGCTCATGGAGAGGTGCTGGTCATCCGAGCCATCAGAAAGACCAAGCTTCACTGAAATCGTGAAGGAGTTGTGCTCTATTGCTTTGAGGTGCAATTCCAAGAACTATAATCGCAGATAGGTGTTGTACATTATCCTGGAAGCAGAAGAACAACTGAAAAGATGCCTCAAGCACAAATATGCCAGACAAGTTGCCTGGCAGCTATAGCTTTTTCCTCTGGTGATTAGTTTGGTGTGTTGCTTAAATTTATCGCCAGATACAGATTTCATCGGTAACTTTAGAAGCTCGTGTTGTACTGACATGATGGATCTTTGTTTTTCATATCTGAATTGAACAAAATGACATGTACACGTCTGGATATTATTTGTACACATGTATTATGATTTCTCGACTTATATATTTCTCAAGGTGTGAGTATGACTCGCTTTTCATCACTCTCCGCATGCATCCTTAATCGATCGTTTCTATAGGCTGTTAACAATTCATGAAGGGTAGTACATACACATATGTTTAAGCCAGATCGAATGATTGGACCATGTTATTGACCGCAACACTATTTTCTCATAGTTACACATCATTTCAAAAGAAGGAAGTCGCAGGGAAGTTTCCCCTGTATGACTATGTGGAGATGCCCATTCGACAACAGGGACAATGAGCATGAACCTCGAGCCACGGAACCACGCACCTCGAGTGGAACCGGTGCGCACAGGGTAGGTGCGTCAGGGTCTCGCCGGCCTCATACCTCTCCAGGCAAATAGCGCACTCGTCCTGGTCTGCGGCCCTCCACCTCATCATCTTGCCCCAACCGAACCTCTTCGAATTGGAAGAACTGCTGCCTCTGCCGAAACTCTGCCTTCCATGAACCATTGTCTGCAATTGCAAGTTCCTTGCTCTCGAGCTCTCTCCATCGTCGTGCCTAAAAAGATCGAACGAAGGTAATAGGCAAATGGTTCTTCGCTCCAATTCAAATTTAGAGAACTAACAAATCCCACATAGCCTTGGAGTCTGAAGGCTCTTGCTGCAATTCATACCTTGAAGGTAATTCCAACAAAAATAAACAAAAGAAAAAGGACGAGTTGTCATGATGCAAGTTCGTCCGTTGACCTTCTCATGGTTTCTGGTTACCTCTGAGTTCTCAACCTCTCATCCAGCCTATGCTTGGCTTCCCTTGCCACTCCTCCAAGTTCCTCCTCATCTCCACGTGCTTGGTTGCTTATGTTCCTACTTTGCTGAGTTTTCACAACAGAAGAAAATGAAAAAAAAAAATATTAATACATCAGATCAAGAGATAAATCTAAGATAACCGAACTTTGAATATCAGAAACAATTTTCCCTGAAATCTTATGACTTACCAATCACGACGTCGAGAGAGAGAGAGAGAGAGAGAGAGAGAGAGAGAGAGAGAGAGAGAGAGAGGACGGAACTACGTACTAGAAAGGAGGTCGTGGCGTGGTGGGTTAAGTAGAGCCTTCTTCTCCGGGCATAATCGATACCAAGCATCTCGGCAATCAAGTTTATGATGTATACATACTAATATTAAGTCGGGAATGAGCTTCGGATTAACTCAGTCGACGAATGAGCATGTATAGAGAGAAGGGGGGTTAGGCGTCGAAGAAACGAGGAAGAAACTTGCAAAAGCCTGTTGGTCAGTTTATATAAAAGTGCAGGCGAAAAGGATAATCTAATAAACGGTGTTAAAAAATCTTGTCATTGGTGAAGTTGAGATTCAAATGACTCCATGACTGAATCCGGAATCGAACAGGGGAAGTTCATAGCATCCTGCTTGCGTATCTTCTATTGGAAAGCAACACAGTTTCCATTCCTGTTGATGTGCTGACCATTCAACCTCCAAGTTTCAAAGGGCTGTGCAGATAAAGTCAAAACCTGCTCCACACAATGCATACATGCGAACTAGCATCCTCAGTTAATTAAGTTACGAGGCGTGAATTGCCTTGGTTGCCACCTCTATAATCAGCATTTTAAAAGCTCCGACCATCTCTTCTAGCAGTAGGCTGAAGGTGGCGTTTGGATATTGACTTTTACGGGCATAATTATCATAAAAGTCCTTGACTGACTGTGCATATGTCAAATTATTATTAAACCTTTCAATTTAATTAATTTAGTTTTAGAATTTTCGACGATTTGCCTATGTATTCTTTTGGCTAATTTTAACTGGAAATCGCTTGTCACGCCCCGAATCCCAAGTATTTGACAACCCTTCACTTTAGTCAAATGAATGCGACGTCCTAGGACGCGTCGCCAACCATTTTTTTTATTTTGCGATTAAACGTATGCGGAAGCAAATCAACTAACACCCAATCAATAAATAGCAGGGATGGCAGAAAGACCACAAACAACGGCAGCAACGTCGTTTTTATTATATACTGATTAATCTTAGAAAGTTTATACACAAGTCCCTCAATCGAGCAACTTCCTCTATGGTTATCCAAAGGTACTAAGCAAAGTTAATCTACTTCTTTCAACCATCAGGCATACAACTCTACTGCCCTCCACGATGTGCTCCAACATTGTCTGATCCATGGCGACATAGATGCCATAATTACAGACCTAAAAATGTTTAACAACTACTAGTGAGATATAATCTCAATGAGTTATCGCCCCATGCCCCAATTAGGACATCAACTCGCCTCAGGGTACCTATTGCACAACCAAATCACTCAAGTAGATCAATAGCAAAACAAAACTCGTTTGCCTCAGTCAATGACTCGATCTACTTGGTAACCCCATGAATAACATCGACAAGCAATCGACTCGCGGGTAACCTTACCCGGTCATGCCATATCTTGCATGTTAAATACACATGCATGCCACAATTAATGCATCATGCACTTTTAGCACCGCATTAATTAATTACAATCAAGTCGTATTGCATGCGATCTCACTTGGCCATTGCCACACCATGCACGGTACCAACTCAGGCATATCATACTCAGTGTGTTAGATAATCAGAACACATCACAATGTGTTTCACATGCACCCTGCATTCACACGTATTTCGGCCACTGAATTCCCGCCGGTGTGTACAACCGAACTCTGGTCGATGTCTACTGATTTTGCTAGGCATCGACCCGCCCCATCGAGCATGGCTATATCTGGAACTTCTGCCCAGATGGCATTCCCAAAGGAGCATAGGTACGGCCTCTATCTCAACCCACATCCGGACTCCTGCTGGGATTTCCGACAAGTCGAACTTCATCCCCCGAACTTTCGACGGGGTGACGGATTATTTTATGTGACCACACGAGTATACCACAATCAAATAATTCCATGCATTAACCAATGTATAAGTCACACATGCTTAACATAGAAGTCTACTGTACATTTTTCATGTAAATATTGCAGGAAAGTTTTGTACGTGATCACATTGTATTCCAAAACCTGTCCAACTTTTATGCCTCATCAATTAAAACGTGTCCTTCTCATTTTCATTGCAAAACTTGACATATATATGCCCGAAAACTTGGGATTTTCCTTTTATATGTCTATGCAATTTTACGGAAACATCAACGCATAATGTCCACGTAATGTTATTGTCTATCAAGGCAATTAAACACTCAATAATGTCAATCATACAATCAATGCATCATTGATTTAAGCAATCATTCAACATGCCTTAACAAATACGAACTTGCCGAATTAATTCCATAATTTACTTATAAATAAATAGTATTATTTATAATTAAATTATAATAATTATAATTAAAATAATTAATAATAATTACGAATTTAATAAATAATGATTAGGAATAAATTAATTCTTTTTAATAAAATAATAATAATTAAGATTATCCCACTAATCCTTGATTATACTAATTAACCATCGTTAATAAGTACTAAGCATGATTAACAAATTAATTAAATTTAACCATAGTCAACTAACCTAACCATGCTTCCACCATAGTTAATTAACTCAACTCTAGTTAATTAACCCAATCATAGGTCAACTCCAGTTAGTTAACCCAACCTTGGTTAATTAACCTAACCATAAATCAACCTTAGTTAATTAACCAAACTTTAGTTAATTAACCTAACCATAATCCACTTTCTAACCAACCCTCTTAACCATAATTAATCTTAATGAATTCCATAACTAAAATTAACTATAAATTAATATACTCTTATGCAAGTTTAACGGACTAATCAAAAGATTAAAGCGTAAACTTACTCGGTGACGATTCTAATGACGCGAGTGTGACGGTGGCAGCAAGGTGGACATGCAAACGCCTCTGGTTCGCTGGGACGAGGTAGCACAAGGCCGGATCTCAAACGAGGAGTGGCTGGCCACTCGGCCAAAGAGGAGCTAAGAGAGAAAGGAGGTCAATGATGGCTCCAATGTGGCTGAGGCGGCTTAGGAACAGCCCTTTAGTGGTCGAGCAACGATGGCTAGTGGCTAGACAGCAATGAGCAGTGACAAGGACCACCACTAGTCCTAAACGAGAACTGAAGCAAGAAGGATAGTCTGTGGCTCGCATGGCGTGGCTGGTCGACAGTGCTGAGTGGCGGTTCCTGACGAGCGAACAACATAGGCGAGCTATTGCGGTTGCTAGTGGTGCACAGAAGGGTTGAGGCGGCGGCTGGTTCCCGGTCGTGAGAGGCCCAAACAGCCCGAACCAGGAGAGAGAGAGAGAGAAGTCAAAAGAAGAAGAGAGAAATGGCAGAGGGAGAGGGGATGTGCGGCTTGGGGGAAATTAGCCCACCCACTCCCATTTCAAAATTTGTCATCTAGTCCATAAATGACTAGGGGCATTTTGGTATTTTCCCCAAATTTCGGACCAAACTCTCCCGAAATGCCCTTGATCCGAAAATTAAGAAGCGGGACACCTCAATTTAAATTTTCGGCCCGACGACACATTTCCGATAATACCGAGCGAAACAAAAAATTTGGGAAATAAAGAGGCAAAAATCCAATAATTTAGTCTCGACGTCCTTGCAAATTCGATACCTGAAATCATATTGAAATTCATGGTTAAAATCAATCAATCGCGACTTTAGTACAACCTAACTATCCATCGACGTTTAGGGTTTTCGCATATTTGACCCGTAGTCGATAGCTTTTCAATCTACGATTGTGCCTATTTAAATCAAGGCAATCCTCGATCGTCATGTAATCATGAGGGGTTAATTACTCGCTCTGAGTACAAGGCAAGAGGAAATCAGTTTAACATCGTTCATAATTAATATCGAAGTCATGCGAAATCACCCGCAATCCGACCTCATATTTTTGCTAAATTGATTTATTTTCATTCGCTGATTGGCCTACAACAACGTTGTATTATCCCTTTTTGATCCTTATGGTCAAGCGACTTATCCCTGATTGAATTCACTAGTCATACGTGTATTGATCCTTAATTGCCTTTATGACCAGTTAGTTAACTCATGAAGGGCTAGGTTAGAGTAAATGTAACTAACAGTACATTGATAAAATAACAATTTCATATATCTCGAGATGGGTCGAAATTCAGGACGTCACAATTCTTCTCCCCTTAAAGGAATTTCATCCTCGAATTTAGTAGAACTTTCTGCCTCCCTAAAATAATGAGGGTATTGACGCCTCATTGCTTCCTCACTTTCCCGAGTCGTTCATTCTGTATCATAATGCTATCCAACACTTTTAGTGTTGCCAAATCACTTCCAATCTTGTCCAAACCATTTTGGTTCCAAAAGGCTAAGCACTTGTCCATTCTTTGCAAAAATGAAAGTTGCAAAAATTTGTTCTTCCTTTTTCTTTTCTTTTTTAACAACACAACAACTGCCGCTTCCGAGATTCGAACCCCCGATCGGACCAGACGGCTTCCCTCCCCGCACACCACTCAGCTAAAGGCACCGATGGTATCCAAAATTGCTTTCTTATTCTATTTAAGGCCAAAATCCTTATCCATTCCAAACCTCGAAAAGGTTCGATATATCTTGGTCTCAGATTTTCTTTCTCACTAAATCAAAATGTCCCTACCATAAGCGACACCTAAGGAAAATATGGTTCCTTACTTGAAATTCAAAGGCCTTAGTCCTTAATTTGCACCACCTTTTTAGCAGCTTTACCCTATCCTTAGCTTATCCCTGATAGTCTTAATCGCATCCATTACCTGCCAGACTATCTTTGAACTTGTGATCCCCATTTCCCTTGACCTCGTTCCATTAAACTGGAGTTCCACAAGCTTGACCATATTTTTGTCATACTACTCGGATAAAAATTTTATCCCAAAAGCACTTTCTTCTTGCTCAGTGTATAGCTTAGTTCATCCTTGCCCCCATTCGACTTCCAAGAAGCTTGCTAGGAGTCATTCCTTGCTTAGGCTTTCGGGCCTCGACAATCACTCCATGCCCTCGTCGGATCAGCCGTTATAGGCATAATCGAACTGCACATCAACTAGGAAAAGTCCCTTTTGGACAAACATTAACTCATAGAGATATTATCCGTTTTGACCCGTCCTATACCCAGCCTCATGGTTTGAACCTCGTTTGAGCACCTTAGACTGCAAAAGCTTCCTCCAGCTTGTCAATCCATGAGGTTGTTTCCACGGGATTACTTATCGATACTTGAAATTTGTTCCAACGAATTTCCCATCAAATTACAATATGATTTTCTCAAGTCCTCAATTCATTTCAATCACTTGAAGATCAGTGCAATCCAATTCTTATTTATTGCACTAAAAGCTTTCAAGTACTTCTTTAGGTTTTTACTAACACCTCGAGAAGAAGTCATTAACGATGCCATTTCGCCACATGTCCATCTAGCATAATGGGATTATTGATTCTTAATTCAACAAGAACAAAAATTCATTTCCTCAAATTTCAATCTTAATTGTCTCCCGAAACAATCCACTATAATTGCAATGATGTACTTTCACTTGCTGGCATGTTAAGCACTTAGCTACATGCTTGGCAATGTCAAATTTCATGCCATTATACCCGTAGTACTGTCGTAATTTCTAGTACATTTTTGTACTACCCTGGTGGATACTTTAACAATTACTATGAGCTTCCAAAAAGATTTCCTCCATAAGCTCAGCATCATTGGACACACACAATTATCCGCAAAAATTCAAGATCCTATCATCGGATACTTAAAAGTCAGGTTTCCTCTTAGTTGCATCTAACTGCGGAATTATCTAGATTGTAGAGTCCGTAGACCACACTGCCTTAATCCTGATTTGCATTTTGAGCTTTATTCTGAAAGTAACCATTAGACTTGCAAGGTGGCCTACCTCAAATTTGAAATTCGAATCTCGAACTCCTTCAAGTATGATATATTCTTGAATCATCATTTGTGCAATCAATGGCTTTCGATTAAGCCCATCTGCTACGTTGTTAGCCTTACAATGCAGTCCAATTCCTTTGTACGACGCATTGCTATAATTTTCATATCCTTCAGGACCATACGATTTTGTTAATATAGGTGTGGTAGTTAGCTTATACTTAAGCTCTTGAAAACTACGTTCGCATTTATCCGTCCATTCATCTTTACGTCATTCTTTAGCAATTACCTCAGAGACATAACTATCGTAGAAAATATTTATACGCATCGTCTAAAACAACTTGCCAAGCTTAGAAAACTTTGAACCTTTGTCATTGTCATAGGCCTTGGACAATTCTAACCTGCTTCTATCTTAGTCAAGTCCATGAATATTCCTCCTCTAGGAATTACATGGCCAAGAAAAGCAACTCGAGTAAGCCAAACTCATACTTACTGAATTTAATGCACATGGCATAATCTTAAAGGCTTTGCAGCACCATCCTCAAGTGATATTCATATTCCTCCGAATTTCTTAAATATATTAATATATCGCTTATGAACACGATTGTAAACTGATCCAAGTATGCCCTTGAACACTTAATTCATTTGATCCATAAAACTGCCGGTGCATTGGTCAATTCAAACAATATTGCAGTAAACTTCGTAGCAACCATATCAGATTTGAAACACCGTCTCTCCTTTTAATCATTAGACAATCATAGCCCATTCTTGGGTCTATCTCGGAAAATACCAAAGCTCTTGAAATTAGTCAAATAAGTCATCTATCCTCAGCAAGGGATACTTGTTCATGACCATACCTTGGCTAAACTGCCAACAATTGATGCAAAGGCGTAACAGTCTAACCCTCTTCCTTACAAACAAAACAAGCACTCCTCATGTGGATGCACTAGGACAATTAGATCCTTTGTCCATTAAAATTTGCATTTGCGCATTGAATTCATTTACTTCCGACAACGCAACTCGGTAAGATGTCTTGAACTTTGGCTCCATTTCAAGGGTCAACTCAATTACAATTTCCAATTCTCGCTTTCATGTAATCCAAGTACTTCCTCTAGAAAAACATCAGAATAATCTCATATCACTGTGATGTTTTTCCATCCTTAGTTCCTCAATTAACATATTAACTGCGGTGGCCTAATTAACCTTGGCAACCCACATCCAATAATCCAGTCACTTGAGGTGACGAAATCAAATGAATCAAGGATCCTCCTCGATTTCCAACGAACTCATAACTAACCATTCCTAACAAGCTAAACTAGATTACTTTCTGATAGCAATTCATCACAACTTATTACTTGGTGAGCCAAACCCTCCCGATGATGATATCAAGTCATACATTGCTAGGATAGTCACATCCATCAATTTCTCTTGATCCACAAGGACTATCTTAGAACTTAAACATCTTACCACAGACAACACCTTGTCCGTTATCGGAGTAGAATTACTAATAACCACTTCCAACGATTTTGGTTTTAACCCCACTAACTTGCAAGCGACTCAGCTATAAACAAATGCGTGGTTCCCAATTAACTAACGCATAAGCAATTTGATCGCACAAGCATATCATTCCCGTATTTATTGCCTACGAATTCTCCGTTTTTTTTTTTGTGTGGCACGTATGCCTATCCTTTTGCTGACGGGCAATTGAGGTTGTTCTATGGAGTGTTTCTTGCAGCTTATCCTCCCTGTGATTATGACATTTGCGCTCTCATACGCCTACACAGGCAATTTCTCACTTGGTGGCCGCATTGACCACATCCATAGCAGACTCCTATCTTAGGAGGACACGAGGCATTTCTAGCCAATTGTTCTACTTGTGGCTATCAAGGTTGCTTTCTCGACTATTAATGAGACACTTCCTCGCGACATGACCTTGTTGGTCACACTCAAAATATGTTCCTCTATTAATGGGACACATAATTGTCTCGTGTTGTCATCTATAGAATTGACACCTGGCATTTGAATTGTATGCCACTTTCCCAATGCCATTCTTCCTTTTGGGTGGGATGGGATGTTTTCCTCTTGTCATCAACCTCTTCCTATGCCAATGATTATCCTTATGAGACGCAAACCACAATCCAGATGTGACTGCTCATTTTGTCATGTTTTCTTCAACTAGCTGGGCCCTTTCGTACATTCATCAAAATCATTCAACCTTAGGGGCACCAACTAACTTTTATTTTCCAGTCTTAGATCATACTTAGACTGTCACGCCCCGACTCTCGAGCTCGCGGCAACCCCATTACCTTGGTCGATTGAAAGCGACGTCCCAGGACCCATCGACGACCATTCATTTTATCTTTGATTATGCGCAAGCGGAAGACGAACCATCCCGGACAAACATACAATCAAACGGGGATAGAGGGATGAATAGCAAGAACAACAACAACTACTCAATTATTCAATTTATTGGATTAACCAATGGAGGATCGTTTTCCAAATTACAAGCCCGACAAAAAGGGCCGATCCATCCTCTAAGCCAAACCAAAAAGACTAGACTAATCCAACAGTACACAAAGAACCCTCGGGTTCAACACCACGGTCACTCGGACCCATCGGACTCAGTCTCCGTCGAGTCGATCACTGGAGGAGCGGGCGGGGATCCTCCATTGCGGGTACGCCATTCTAAGGGCTCGAAAATGGTTAACCACGACGGGTTGAGATAAAATCTCGGCGAGTTTCTCCCTAAGCCCCGGTTAGTACGCCAACTCAACCGGGGTATCTCTCCGTAACCACCCATCACTCAACCCAACAACGACGGCCAAAACCAAACAAATCAACAAATGAGACGGGGCAACCAACAATCATACGGTCGGTTCGCATGCAACCTTACCCGGTATGCCATACTCGCACGTCAAATCTCATACAATGCAAGCAAGGCACATGGCCGTCAGATGATACAGTTCATCAATCACATGTGAATCGCGTCACAAGCGATCTCACGGCCATTGCCACACCCGTACGATCGTCAACTCATGCGTGCGTACCACAAATAATCACGACATTAAGAGCATGCGAATAATCAGAGCATCTCACACAACTTTCTCATGTCTCACATCCACACATATGCTCCGATTATTACGACCCTCTAGGCCACGGCACAACCTTATGGTTGGTGGTCAACCGGTCGTAAACTGTGCATCGTCCTCCCCGTGAGGCACGGCGACGTCATGGGCTCTCCCCACCGACGGCATTCCATAAGGAGCATGGGCCCGGCCTCAACCGCGACTCCGCATTCGACCACCGTCGGGCGACCCAATGGTCACGGCACAACCCCAATGGGGATTGGCGGTCATCCGGCTCAACCGGCTATCAACTTTAATTCGACCATGCAACACATCAAGCAAACAGTTCATTCTTGTCTTTGCTTTTGCTTGGTCGTGAATGCAACATCGCTCATGCGTTCATGCTCATACGACATGCCATTTCGTATAACCCGCGCAATATGTCATGCGATCTCACTCGACAATTCCAAAAATCCAAATTCCAACCAACACTCGATCACGCATTTCATCAATATTCACGAGTATAATTAACAATCGGCACTTCAATAAAACACAACAATCAATAGCACATCAAATTCAGACAAAATTTAGCTTCTGGATGAACAGTGCCATGAACAGTAATATGTGAACAGTGATCCGTGAACAGTAATTTGTGAACAGTGATTTTTCCGAAATTCAATTAATTAAAACATTTAATCCAGAAATTAAACAAAACATTAATTAAAACAATTAATCAATTCAATTAAATCAAATCATGCTTAATTAATCACAAAAATCACATAACCCTCATTTAAGCAATAATTAAGCACAATTAGCAAAATTAAGCTAATCTAATCCTAACCATCTATCTAATCACCTATCTTAGGGCTAATACAACTTAATTAAACATCATAAACCAACCTTACCACTAATTAACCCAACCCTAAGCAAGTTTAGGCACTAAATAGGGATTAGGGGCTAAACTCACCCGTTAAGCGGGCCGGAGACGCGGACGCGGCGGCGGCGACGAACCCGACACCGGGGACCTCTACCACGATGATCCAAGGCGGTCCCGGGCTCAAAACAGCAGCAACAAACTTGGAATCCCTCTCGCAACTCTGAAAAACTGACTGCACGGGAGGAAAGAAGCGATCGGAGTTGAACGGGCTGCCCGGAGCTCCGGTGAGCGGCGGGCAGCGACCAACAGCACTGGGGTCGAGGGGGAACCACTTGTGGCTGGTATGGGTGGTGGTTTGGCCGGAAATGGAGAGAAACGGAAGAAAAGGCGGAACAAAGTTGCTGCAGGCGGAATAGTGACGGTCCGGCGACAGCCGGCTTTCGGCCGGAATACGGGATGATCAGAAGCTCTTTCCGGCGATCGGCTGACGCTATTTGAACGGAAATTCTCTTCTGAACACAACGGCGGGTGGCACGAGACGAGATTCCAACGGGAAGGCAATGAACAACTCAGATTTCGGTGAAAGGTCAAACTGAAAAACAGAAGGAAGGAAGGAAAATCATGGGAGAGAGGTGCTGCGATTTTGGAGAAGATGAAGGAGAGAGAGAGAGTGAAGTGAAGGCTGAAGGATAAGCCTTATCCAAGCCATCAAGGCTTGCCCCACTTGCCAAACAATGACCTCATCTTTCTTTCTTCTTTTTTGACTTTTCTTCAAAATATCCAAGGGCATTTTGGTCATTTCCACCTTGCACATTTCCCAATCTGTCCTTGGGCTGAAAATGGAGGACGGGCCTAGGAAATGGGCTTGAAAATGAATAGGAATGGGTTCGGGAATTTATTGGGCTTGAATCGCTCGGTTTTAGACAATGGGCTCGGAAGGGTAAAGGGTCGGTTTGGCCCAACGGGCTCACTCGCTTGCCTTGGGCCTTCCATGGTGGGTCGCCCCACCTGGGCGTGAGGCCCACACTGTTCTTGCCCGGCCCATGTCCTCGTAGGCTCGTTTTCTTGGTCCGAAAATCCCTTTTCCAAATACTCGGCTCAACCGGCAGTGTCGACTGTCTAAGAAGCATCGTCCAAAAGTCCTTCTCGAACATTCCCGAAAATTCGAAGTCCAATATTGGATTCTCATGCCATGTCAATTTCGCCCGAATGCCATTTTGGTACTACTCAGATTGACAGGCGGCTTTGAGGATTCACGCATAACCGACTCGTGCTAATTCACGTTCAAGACTTCTCGACACATGGATGTCCTTGACTACGTGAAATTGCGAAGGATAGATTCTTATTTCAAAGTACACGATTACCAAGGATCGACATAGGGTCGTTCACGGGCTCGATAACAATAAACGGAATCACCCGTCGCCCCATTATACTCTGTCCGCGAATCGACTTCTATTCATCCCTCGAAATCGGCTCGCATGGCTACGGGATCGTCCTTACGCAAGTCTCACGGCCGAGTCGTTTTCCTGTGTCAAGTTCTTTAGTCGCACGAGTTCTCGTCCTCATTAGCCTTTCCCTCAAGGTCGGTATCTCGGGAGTGATCGTTCCGAGTGAGATCAACCAACAATGCATCGACGAAATTCACGTTCATTCCTTCCTCAAAAGGGCTCGAATTTTAGGATGTTACAACTCTTCCCCTCTTATAAAAATTTCGTCCTCGAAATTTGTAACCACTGATGAGTCATCAAAAAGATGGGGGTGCTAATGCTTCATCACTTCCTCATTTTCCCATGTAGCTCCCTCTCGATCCGTGATACCGCTGGATCACCTTAACTAAGGCGATAGTCTTGCTTCGAAGCACTTGCTCTTTACGGTCCTCTATCCGTATCGGCCTCTCCACGTACGACACCTTGTCGTCTACGTGCAGTTCCTCAAAATTCAAAACATGAGTCAAGTCCGGTTCGTACTTTCTCAACATGGACACGTGGAAAACGTCATGCACTTGAGCAAGCTTCGATGGCAACGCAAGACGATACGCTAAAACCTTGATCCTTTCCAAAATTTCAAAGGGTCCAACGTACCTCGGACTTAATTTTCCTTTCTTGCCAAATCTGGAAATTCTCATCATCGGCGATACTTTCAGAAACACATGATCACCCATCTTAAACTCCAACGGTCTACGATGCTTATCTGCATAACTCTTCTGACGACTCTAAGCGGTCTTTAGTCTCTCGATAATCGAACCGCATTCAATAATCGCTAAACCAATTTTGAATCGGCGATTCCCGTTCTCGACCTCGTTCCATAGACTGAAGTTCCACAAACTTGACCAAATTTCTACCATACCACTCCGATAAAATCTTATCCCACAAGCACTCTCTTTTTGCACAAAGTGCGTAGTTCGTTCATTTTCGCCCTTTCGACATCCTAGAAGCTCGCTAGAGTCGCTCCTTGCTCAGCACTCTGGCCCCGGCGACCACTCCCCACCCTCGTCGGATCAGTCGTTACAGGCATCTTTGAACTATACCACTACTAGCAAAAGTCCCTTTTAAACATGCACCATCTCATAGAGGTATTATCCGCTTTGGCCTGTCCCATACCAAGCCTCACGGTTTTAACCTCGTCTGAGCACCTCAAAGTGTAAAACTTTCTCCAACTCGTCAACCCATGAGCTCGTTTCCACGAGGTCACTTATCGATGCTTGAAATATGATTTTTGAACTTCATCAAATCGTTGTCCGAATTCCACAAACCACAGATTTTTCTTTCAACAATTCTTTCATGTCCATTTAATAACCAAACCAAGAATTCGCCTCAATCACTTGAAAATTAGTGCAAACCAAATGTCATTTATTGCACTAAAGGCTTTCGAATACTTCTTCAAATCCTTCTTGATACCTCAAGAAGAAATCATCGATAATGCTATTTCCTCACTCATCCATCTAGCATCAAGGGATAATTAATTCTTAATCCACCGAAGACAAAAATCCATTTCTCAAATCCCTATCTTATATATCTCCCGGAATAATCCACCTTGGTAAATTCACATCTTAATCGAATCTAAGACTTCCGAGCAATAAATCATCCACCATAATTCTTATCAAAGATCATCACCATTTAATAGATCATCTCTTATGATCCCATACCTACAACTCCTCAAATCATTAAGATAAACTTATTTGACTTCCATCAAATCCAATGACCTCAATTGTCGTGACGCGTAAGCAACCAATCTTCCTTGTTGCCTTACCACGCAAGTCAAATCCCTTATACGACACCTCACTGTAAATCTCGTATTCTCCAATAGTAGACTAAATCCTCAAAACTAGTGCGGTAATCAGCTTATATTTAAGCTCTTAAAAATTTCATTCATTCGTCCATTCAAATTCTTACGTCCTTCATTAACCTTCGTATTAGAAGCATAGCTATCGTAGAGAACCTTTCTACGAATCATCTCGTACTAATCTGTCTCGACTTAGAAAACTTCGAACCATCAGCCACTTTGTCATAAGTCTCGGCATATTCTCGACGCCTTGATCTTAGCGGATCCATAGACATCCCTTCGTCCAAAATCATATGACCAACAAAACAACACGAATAAATCCAAACTCGCACGTATTAAACTTGGCATACTTGTTTATGCTCTCGAATGGTCTATAACACCACCCTCAAGTGCTGTTCGCGTTCCTCTAAATTCCTCGAATATTCCAACATATCGCTCACGAACACAATTACAATTTGCTCCAAATACGCCTTAATCACTCAATCCATCGAATCCATAAAAGCAATCGGCGTATTAGTTAATCCAAATGGCGGCACGGTAATCTCGTAGTGACCAAATCACACACGATATGTCGTCTTTAGTTTATCCTCCTTTTTAATCCTCAACTACTGATAACCCGTCCTTGGGTCTAGCTTGGGACATATCGAAGCTCCTTGAAATGGGTCAAACAAGTCATCCATCCTTGGTAATGGATACTTGCTCATGACCGTCCTTTGGTTGAGCTATTGAAAACGATGCATAAGTGCAACGATCCATCCTTGATTCTCCAACTAACCAATTAACCCCGGTTGTCCAATAACCTTAGCAACCTTCGTCCAATAAACAAGTTACTTCCAACGACGAATTTCAAAGGGGTCGAGGGTCCTCCTCGATTCCCCACAAACTCAAAACTATCACCCACTCTTGGGTTAAACCGAATTGTCTTTCCATGACAATCTACTTTCTTGTTGGGTGGGATGAGATTCCTTCTCCCCATCATTGGTCCCTTTTCCAACCGATGATTATCTCTATTAGGCATGAACCGCGAGCCAAATGCGGTCGCCCTCTCAATCATGTTCTTCTCAATCATCTGGGCCCTCTCGTACATCTCATCAAAACTCTTTAAACTCAAGGGCACCAGCTGGCTTTCAATTCCGGTTTCAAGCCATCTCTGAACCGTCTCGCCCTATCCAAGGGTCCTTCACTAACCTCAACACTTACTGGGCCAACTCAGCGAACTTCGCCTTATACTGATCCACTGAAATCTGATTCTGACGAAACTGTTGGAACTCTGCCATCTTTGACTCTCTCGAACTGTCCAAGAAGTACTATCCAATGAAAGTTTCATGAAAGACACCTCAAGTCTGAGCCGTGCCTTCAGGGAACACTCTTCCTTGAGTGACTTCCTACTAATTAATGGCATTACCTTGGGCGATAAGTCGCTAGAAGCACTCTGTCTTCCTCGAACACCTCAACATCAGTAATAGCCTCCTCTCGAAATCCCTTATCCAACGGGTCGCAGCTTCAGGGTCACCCATGCCACTGAACCTCGGTGGCTTCAATCTCAGGAACTGCTCTACCAGCCTAGGCATCAGTCTCTCTCAGGCCTCTCCTCTCACTAGGGGAACCACAAGAACCACAGCAAAAGCACACAGCTTGCTGTTCTAACAAGGTCTCTAGCGCCGGCGGCAGATCCCCGTCTAACCTAGGATCTCGCCTACGCGCTACCTCTAAGACGGTATGACCAAACACGCCCTACGCCTGGGCCGATCGCTCAGATTGCTCATCACTCGGACTATGAGCAACCCGCCACCACACGAAATCACAAAAGCAATCACAAGCACGTAATATAAAAGCCATCCCTATCTAACTATCCCAAAATCCCACGCACCTTATCACTCCAAGTCTCGACCTCGCTCTGATACCAAAACCGGCGGGGTTGTCACGCCCCGACTCTCGAGCTCGCGGCAACCCCATTACCTTGGTCGATTGAAAGCGACGTCCCAGGACCCATCGACGACCATTCATTTTATCTTTGATTATGCGCAAGCGGAAGACGAACCATCCCCAGACAAACATACAATCAAACAGGGATAGAGGGATGAATAGCAAGAACAACAACAACTACTCAATTATTCAATTTATTGGATTAACCAATGGAGGATCGTTTTCCAAATTACAAGCCCGACAAAAAGGGCCGATCCATCCTCTAAGCCAAACCAAAAAGACTAGACTAATCCAATAAGTACACAAAGAACCCTCGGGTTCAACACCACGGTCACTCGGACCCATCGGACTCGTCTCCGTCGAGTCGATCACCGGAGGAGCGGGCGGGATCCTCCATTGCGGGTACGCCATTCTAAGGGCTCGAAAATGGTTAACCACGACGGGTTGAGATAAAATCTCGGCGAGTTCTCCCCTAAGCCCCGGTTAGTACGCCAACTCAACCCGGGGTATCTCTCCGTAACCACCCCTCACTCAACCCAACAACGAGACGGCCCAAAACCAAACAACAAAGTCAACAATGAGACGGGGCAACCAACAATCATACGGTCGGTTCGCATGCAACCTTACCCGGTATGCCATACCCCGCACGTCAAATCTCATACAATGCAAGCAAGGCACATGGCCGTCGGATGATACTGATTCATCAATCACATGTGAATCGCGTCACAAGCGATCTCACCGGCCATTGCCACACCCCGCACGATTTGTCAACTCATGCGTGCGTACCACAAATAATCACGACATTAAGAGCATGCGAATAATCGAGCATCTCACACAACTTTCTCATGTCTCACATCCACACATATGCTCCGATTATTACGACCCTCTAGGCCACGGCACAACCTTATGGTTGGCGGTCAGCGGTCGTAAACGGGCATCGTCCTCCCCGTGAGGCACGGCGACGTCATGGGCTCTCCCCACCGACGGCATTCCATAAGGAGCATGGGCCCGGCCCAACCGCGACTCCGCATCGACCTTTGTCGGGCGACCCAATGGTCACGGCACAACCCCAATGGGGATTGGCGGTCATCCGGCTCAACCGGGCTATCAACTTTAATCGACCATGCAACACATCAAGCAAACAGTTCATTCTTGTCTTTGCTTTTGCTTGGTCGTGAATGCAACATCGCTCATGCGTTCATGCTCATGCGACATGCCATTTCGATAACCCGCGCAATATGTCATGCGATCTCACTCGACAATTCCAAAAATCCAAATTCCAACCAACACTCGATCACGCATTTCATCAATATTCACGAGTATAATTAACAATCGGCACTTCAATAAAACACAACAATCAATAGCACATCAAATTCAGACAAAATTTAGCTTACGGATGAACAAAGTGCCGAATGAACGCGATAATATGTGAACAAAGTGATCCGTGAACGGTAATTTGTGAACAAGTGATTTTTCCGAAATTCAATTAATTAAAACATTTAATCCAGAAATTAAACAAAACATTAATTAAAACAATTAATCAATTCAATTAAATCAAATCATGCTTAATTAATCACAAAAATCACATAACCCTCATTTAAGCAATAATTAAGCACAATTAGCAAAATTAAGCTAATCTAATCCTAACCATCTATCTAATCACCTATCTTAGGGCTAATACAACTTAATTAAACATCATAAACCAACCTTACCACTAATTAACCCAACCCTAAGCAAGTTTAGGCACTAAATAGGGATTAGGGGCTAAACTCACCCGTTAAGCGGGCCGGAGACGCGGACGCGGCGGCGGCGACGAACCCGACACCCGGGGACCTCTACCACGATGATCCAAGGCGGTCCCGGGCTCAAAACAGCAGCAACAAACTTGGAATCCCTCTCGCAACTCTGAAAAACTGACTGCACGGGAGGAAAGAAGCGATCGGAGTTGAACGGGCTGCCCGGAGCTCCGGTGAGCGGCGGGCCAGCGACCAACAGCACCTGGGGTCGAGGGGGAACCACTTGTGGCTGGTATGGGTGGTGGTTTGGCCGGAAATGGAGAGAAACGGAAGAAAAGGCGGAACAAAGTTGCTGCAGGCGGAATAGTGACGGTCCGGCGACAGCCGGCTTTCGGCCGGAATACGGGATGATCAGAAGCTCTTTCCGGCGATCGGCTGACGCTATTTGAACGGAAATTCTCTTCTGAACACAACGGCGGGTGGCACGAGACGAGATTCCAACGGGAAGGCAATGAACAACTCAGATTTCGGTGAAAGGTCAAACTGAAAAACAGAAGGAAGGAAGGAAAATCATGGGAGAGAGGTGTCTGCGATTTTGGAGAAGATGAAGAGGAGAGAGAGAGAGTGAAGTGAAGGCTGAAGGATAAGCCTTATCCAAGCCATCAAGGCTTGCCCCACTTGCCAAACAATGACCTCATCTTCTCTTTCTTCTTTTTTGACTTTTCTTCAAAATATCCAAGGGCATTTTGGTCATTTCCACCTTGCACATTTCCCAATCTGTCCTTGGGCTGAAAATGGAGGACGGGCCTAGGAAATGGGCTTGAAAATGAATAGGAATGGGTTCGGGAATTTATTGGGCTTGAATCGGCTCGGTTTTAGACAATGGGCTCGGAAGGGTAAAGGGTCGGTTTGGCCCAACGGGCTCACTCGCTTGCCTTGGGCCTTCCATGGTGGCTGTCCCACCTTGGGCGTGAGGCCCACACTGTTCTTGCCCGGCCCATGTCCTCGTAGGCTCGTTTTCTTGGTCCGAAAATCCTTTTCCAAATACTCGGGCTCAACCTAAGAGGTGTGTCGATCGTCTAAGAAGCATCGTCCAAAAGTCCTTCTCGAACATTCCCGAAAATTCGAAGTCCAATATTGGATTCTCATGCCATGTCAATTTCGCCCGAATGCCATTTTGGTACTACTCGGATTGACGGGCGGCTTTGAGGATTCACGCATAACCGACTCGTGCTAATTCACGTTCAAGACTTCTCGACACATGGATGTCCTGACTACGTGAAATTGCGAAGGATAGATTCTTATTTCAAAGTACACGATTACCAAGGATCGACATAGGGTCGTTCACGGGCTCGATAACAATAAACGGAATCACCCGTCGCCCCATTATACTCTGTCCGCGAATCGACTTCTATTCATCCTCGAAATCGGCCGCATGGCTACGAGGATCGTCCTTACGCAAGTCTCACGGTCGAGTCGTTTTCCCAGTCAAGTTCTTTAGTCGCACGAGTTCTATGTCCTCATTAGCCTTTCCCCTCAAGGTCAGTATCTCAGGAGTGATCAGTTCCGAGTGAGATCAACCAACAATGCATCGACGAAATTCACGTTCATTCCTTCCTCAAAAGGGCTCGAATTTTAGGATGTTACAACTCTTCCCCTCTTATAAAAATTTCGTCCTCGAAATTTGTAACCACTGATGAGTCATCAAAAAGATGGGGGTGCTAATGCTTCATCACTTCCTCATTTTCCCATGTAGCTCCCTCTGATCCGTGATACTGCTGGATCACCTTAACTAAGGCGATAGTCTTGCTTGAAGCACTTGCTCTTTACGGTCCTCTCTATCCGTATCGGCCTCTCCACGTACGACACCTTGTCGTCTACGTGCGATTCCTCAAAATTCAAAACATGAGTCAAGTCCGGTTCGTACTTTCTCAACATGGACACGTGGAAAACGTCATGCACTTGAGCAAGCTTCGATGGCAACGCAAGACGATACGCTAAAACCTTGATCCTTTCCAAAATTTCAAAGGGTCCAACGTACCTCGGACTTAATTTTCCTTTCTTGCCAAATCTGGAAATTCTCATCATCGGCGATACTTTCAGAAACACATGATCACCCATCTTAAACTCCAACGGTCTACGATGCTTATCTCGCATAACTCTTCGACGACTCTAAAGCGGTCTTTAGTCTGTCTCGATAATCGAACGCATTCAATAAGCGCTAAACCAATTTTGAATCGGCGATTCCCGGTTCTCGACCTCGTTCCATAGGCGAAGTTCCACAAACTTGACCAAATTTCTACCATACCACTCCGATAAAATCTTATCCCACAAGCACTCTCTTTTTGCACGGTGCGTAGTTCGGTTCATTTTCGCCCCTTTCGACATCCTAGAAGCCTGCTAGGAGTCGCTCCTTGCTCAGGCACTCTGGCCCCGGCGACCACTCCCCACCCTCGTCGGATCAGTCGTTACAGGCATCTTTGAACTATACCACTACTAGCAAAAGTCCCTTTTAAACATGCACCATCTCATAGAGGTATTATCCGCTTTGGCTGTCCCATACCAAGCCTCACGGTTTTAACCTCGTCGAGCACCTCAAAGTGTAAAACTTTCTCCAACTCGTCAACCCATGAGCTCGTTTCCACGAGGTCACTTATCGATGCTTGAAATATGATTTACTGAACTTCATCAAATCGTTGTCCGAATTCCACAAACCACAGATTTTTCTTTCAACAATTCTTTCATGTCCATTTAATAACCAAACCAAGAATTCGCCTCAATCACTTGAAAATTAGTGCAAACCAAATGTCATTTATTGCACTAAAGGCTTTCGAATACTTCTTCAAATCCTTCTTGATACCTCAAGAAGAAATCATCGATAATGCTATTTCCTCACTCATCCATCTAGCATCAAGGGATAATTAATTCTTAATCCACCGAAGACAAAAATCCATTTCTCAAATCCCTATCTTATATATCTCCCGGAATAATCCACCTTGGTAAATTCACATCTTAATCGAATCTAAGACTTCCGAGCAATAAATCATCCACCATAATTCTTATCAAAGATCATCACCATTTAATAGATCATCTCTTATGATCCCATACCTACAACTCCTCAAATCATTAAGATAAACTTATTTGACTTCCATCAAATCCAATGACCTCAATTGTCGTGACGCGTAAGCAACCAATCTTCCTTGTTGCCTTACCACGCAGTCAAATCTTCCTTATACGACACCTCATTTGTAAATCTCGTATTCTCCAATAGTAGACTAAATCCTCAAAACTAGTGCGGTAATCAGCTTATATTTAAGCTCTTAAAAATTTCATTCATTCGTCCATTCAAATTCTTACGTCCTTCATTAACCTTCGTATTAGAAGCATAGCTATCGTAGAGAACCTTTCTACGAATCATCTCGTACTAATACTGTCTCGACTTAGAAAACTTCGAACCACTGCATCCCGTCATAAGTCTCGGCATATTCATCGACTGCCTTGATCTTAGCGGATCCATAGACATCCCTTCGTCCAAAATCATATGACCAACAAAACAACACGAATAAATCCAAACTCGCACGTATTAAACTTGGCATACTTTTGTTTATGCTCTCGAATGGTCTATAACACCACCCTCAAGTGCTGTTCGCGTTCCTCTAAATTCCTCGAATATTCCAACATATCGCTCACGAACACAATTACAATTTGCTCCAAATACGCCTTAATCACTCAATCCATCGAATCCATAAAAGCAAGCGGCGTATTAGTTAATCCAAATGGCGGCACGGTAATCTCGTAGTGACCAAATCACACACGATATGTCGTCTTTAGTTTATCCTCCTTTTTAATCCTCAACTACTGATAACCCGTCCTTGGGTCTAGCTTGGGACATATCGAAGCTCCTTGAAATGGGTCAAACAAGTCATCCATCCTTGGTAATGGATACTTGCTCATGACCGATCCTTTGGTTGAGCTATTGAAAAACGATGCATAAGTGCAACGATCCATCCTTGATTCTCCAACTAACCAATTAACCCCGGTTGTCCAATAACCTTAGCAACCTTCGTCCAATAAACAAGTTACTTCCAACGACGAATTTCAAAGGGGTCGAGGGTCCTCCTCGATTCCCCACAAACTCAAAACTATCACCCACTACTTGGGTTAAAGGCGAATTGTCTTTCCATGACAATCTACTTTCTTGTTGGGTGGGATGAGATTCCTTCTCCCCATCATTGGTCCCTTTTCCAACCGATGATTATCTCTATTAGGCATGAACCGCGAGCCAAATGCGGTCGCCCTCTCAATCATGTTCTTCTCAATCATCGGGCCCTCTCGTACATCTCATCAAAACTCTTTAAACTCAAGGGCACCAGCTGGCTTTCAATTCCGGTTTCAAGCCATCTTCGAACCGTCTCGCCCTATCCAAGGGTCCTTCACTAACCTCAACACTTACTTGGGCCAACTCGGCGAACTTCGCCTTATGCGATCCACCGAAATCGATTTCGACGAAACTGTTGGAACTCTGCCATCTTTGACTCTCTCGAACTGTCCAAGAAGTACTATCCAATGAAAGTTTCATGAAAGACACCTCAAGTCTGAGCCGTGCCTTCAGGGAACACTCTTCCTTGAGTGACTTCCTACTAATTAATGGCATTACCTTGGCGATAAGTCGCTAGAAGCACTTTCTGTCTTCCTCGAACACCTCAACACAGTAATAGTCCTCTCGAAATCCCTTATCCAACGGGTCGCGGCTTCGGGGTCACCCATGCCACCTTGAACCTCGGTGGCTTCAATCTCGGAACCGCTCTACCGGCCTAGGCATCGGTCTCTCTCGGGCCTCTCCTCTCACTAGGGGAACCACAAGAACCACAAAGAAAAGCACACGGCTTGCTGTTCTAACAAGGTCTCTAGCGCCGGCAGATCCGTCTAACCTAGGATTCGCCTACGCGCGCTACCTCTAGCACGGTATGACCAAACACGCCCTACGCTAGGGGGGCGCTCGGGATTGCTCATCACTCTGGACTATGAGCAACCCGCCACCACACGAAATCACAAAAGCAATCACAAGCACGTAATATAAAAGCCATCCCTATCTAACTATCCCAAAAATCCCACGCACCTTATCACTCCAAGTCTCGACCTCGCTCTGATACCAAAACCGGCGGGGTTGTCACGCCCCGACTCTCGAGCTCGCGGCAACCCCATTACCTTGGTCGATTGAAAGCGACGTCCCAGGACCCATCGACGACCATTCATTTTATCTTTGATTATGCGCAAGCGAAGACGAACCATCCCCAGACAAACATACAATCAAACGGGGATAGAGGGATGAATAGCAAGAACAACAACAACTACTCAATTATTCAATTTATTGGATTAACCAATGGAGGATCGTTTTCCAAATTACAAGCCCGACAAAAGGGCCGATCCATCCTCTAAGCCAAACCAAAAAGACTAGACTAATCCAACAAGTACACAAAGAACCCTCGGGTTCAACACCACGGTCACTCGGACCCATCGGACTCGGTCTCCGTCGAGTCGATCACCGGAGGAGCGGGGGCGGGGATCCTCCATTGCGGGTACGCCATTCTAAGGGCTCGAAAATGGTTAACCACGACGGGTTGAGATAAAATCTCGGCGAGTTCTCCCCTAAGCCCCGGTTAGTACGCCAACTCAACCCGGGGTATCTCTCCGTAACCACCCCTCACTCAACCCAACAACGAGACGGCCAAAACCAAACAACAAGTCAACAACAATGACATGGGCAACCAACAATCATACAGTCGGTTCGCATGCAACCTTACCCGGTATGCCATACCCTGCACGTCAAATCTCATACAATGCAAGCAAGGCACATGGCCGTCAGATGATACAGTTCATCAATCACATGTGAATCGCGTCACAAGCGATCTCACCTGGCCATTGCCACACCCTGTACGACTGTCAACTCATGCGTGCGTACCACAAATAATCACGACATTAAGAGCATGCGAATAATCAGAGCATCTCACACAACTTTCTCATGTCTCACATCCACACATATGCTCCGATTATTACGACCCCTACAGGCCACGGCACAACCTTATGGTTGGCGGTCGGCGGTCGTAAAAAACTGGCATCGTCCTCCCCGAGTGAGCACGGCGACGTCATGGGCTCTCCCCACCGACGGCATTCCATAAGGAGCATGGGCCCGGCCTCAACCGCGACTCCGCATCGACCACCTTTGTCGGGCGACCCAATGGTCACGGCACAACCCCAATGGGGATTGGCGGTCATCCGGCTCAACGGGCTATCAACTTTAATCGACCATGCAACACATCAAGCAAACTTGGTTCATTCTTGTCTTTGCTTTTGCTTGGTCGTGAATGCAACATCGCTCATGCGTTCATGCTCATGCGACATGCCATTTCAGATAACCCGCGCAATATGTCATGCGATCTCACTCGACAATTCCAAAAATCCAAATTCCAACCAACACTCGATCACGCATTTCATCAATATTCACGAGTATAATTAACAATCGGCACTTCAATAAAACACAACAATCAATAGCACATCAAATTCGAGACAAAATTTAGCTTCGGATGAACAAAGTGCCATGAATGTAATATGTGAACGGTGATCCGTGAATGGTAATTTGTGAATGGTGATTTTTCCGAAATTCAATTAATTAAAACATTTAATCCAGAAATTAAACAAAACATTAATTAAAACAATTAATCAATTCAATTAAATCAAATCATGCTTAATTAATCACAAAAATCACATAACCCTCATTTAAGCAATAATTAAGCACAATTAGCAAAATTAAGCTAATCTAATCCTAACCATCTATCTAATCACCTATCTTAGGGCTAATACAACTTAATTAAACATCATAAACCAACCTTAGCACTAATTAACCCAACCCTAAGCAAGTTTAGACACTAAATAGGGTTTATGAGCTAAACTCACCCGTTAAGCGGGCCGAAAACGCGGACGCGGCGGGGGCAATGAACCTGACACCCGGGGACCTCTACCACGATGATCCAAGGCGGTCCCGGGCTCAAAACAGCAGCAACAAACTTGGAATCCCTCTCGCAACTCTGAAAAACTGACTGCACAGGAGGAAAGAAGCTGATCGGAGTTGAACGGGCTGCCCGGAGCTCCGGTGAGCGGCGGGCCAGCGACCAACAGCACCTGGGGTCGAGGGGGAACCACTTGTGGCTGGTATGGGTGGTGGTTTGGCCGGAAATGGAGAGAAACGGAAGAAAAGGCGGAACAAAGTTGCTGCAGGCGGAATAGTGACGGTCCGGCGACAGCCGGCTTTCGGCCGGAATACGGGATGATCAGAAGCTCTTTCCGGCGATCGGCTGACGCTATTTGAACGGAAATTCTCTTCTGAACACAACGGCGGGTGGCACGAGACGAGATTCCAACGGGAAGGCAATGAACAACTCAGATTTCGGTGAAAGGTCAAACTGAAAAACAGAAGGAAGGAAGGAAAATCATGGGAGAGAGGTGCTGCGATTTTGGAGAAGATGAAGAGGAGAGAGAGAGTGAAGTGAAGGCTGAAGGATAAGCCTTATCCAAGCCATCAAGGCTTGCCCCACTTGCCAAACAATGACCTCATCTTCTCTTTCTTCTTTTTTGACTTTTCTTCAAAATATCCAAGGGCATTTTGGTCATTTCCACCTTGCACATTTCCCAATCTGTCCTTGGGCTGAAAATGGAGGACGGGCCTAGGAAATGGGCTTGAAAATGAATAGGAATGGGTTCGGGAATTTATTGGGCTTGAATCGGCTCGGTTTTAGACAATGGGCTCGGAAGGGTAAAGGGTCGGTTTGGCCCAACGGGCTCACTCGCTTGCCTTGGGCCTTCCATGGTGGCTGTCCCACCTTGGGCGTGAGGCCCACACTGCTTCTTGCCCGGCCCATGTCCTCGTAGGCTCGTTTTCTTGGTCCGAAAATCCCTTTTCCAAATACTCGGCTCAACCAGGCGGTGATCGATTGTCTAAAAGCATCGTCCAAAAGTCCTTCTCGAACATTCCCGAAAATTCGAAAGTCCAATATTGGATTCTCATGCCATGTCAATTTCGCCCGAATGCCATTTTGGTACTACTCGGATTGACGGGCGGCTTTGAGGATTCACGCATAACCGACTCGTGCTAATTCACGTTCAAGACTTCTCGACACATGGATGTCCTTGACTACGTGAAATTGCGAAGGATAGATTCTTATTTCAAAGTACACGATTACCAAGGATCGACATAGGGGTCGTTCACGGGCTCGATAACAATAAACGGAATCACCCGTGCCCCATTATACTCTGTCCGCGAATCGACTTCTATTCATCTCGAAATCGGCTCGCATGGCTACGGGATCGTCCTACGCAAGTCTCACGGTGCCGAAGTCGTTTTCCTGGTCAAGTTCTTTAGTCGCACGAGTTCTCGTCCTCATTAGCCTTTCCCCTCAAGGTCGGTATCTCGGGAGTGATCGTTCCGAGTGAGATCAACCAACAATGCATCGACGAAATTCACGTTCATTCCTTCCTCAAAAGGGCTCGAATTTTAGGATGTTACAACTCTTCCTCTTATAAAAATTTCGTCCTCGAAATTTGTAACCACTGATGAGTCATCAAAAAGATGGGGGTGCTAATGCTTCATCACTTCCTCATTTTCCCATGTAGCTCCCTCTGATCCGTGATACTGCTGGATCACCTTAACTAAGGCGATAGTCTTGCTTCGAAGCACTTGCTCTTTACGGTCCTCTATCCGTATCGGCCTCTCCACGTACGACACCTTGTCGTCTACGTGCAGTTCCTCAAAATTCAAAACATGAGTCAAGTCCGGTTCGTACTTTCTCAACATGGACACGTGGAAAACGTCATGCACTTGAGCAAGCTTCGATGGCAACGCAAGACGATACGCTAAAACCTTGATCCTTTCCAAAATTTCAAAGGGTCCAACGTACCTCGGACTTAATTTTCCTTTCTTGCCAAATCTGGAAATTCTCATCATCGGCGATACTTTCAGAAACACATGATCACCCATCTTAAACTCCAACGGTCTACGATGCTTATCTGCATAACTCTTCTGACGACTCTAAGCGGTCTTTAGTCCCGTCTCGATAATCTCAACCGCATTCAATAAGCGCTAAACCAATTTTGAATCGGCGATTCCCAGTTCTCTGACCTCGTTCCATAGACTGAAGTTCCACAAACTTGACCAAATTTCTACCATACCACTCCGATAAAATCTTATCCCACAAGCACTCTCTTTTTGCACAGTGCGTAGTTCAGTTCATTTCTGCCCCTTTCGACATCCTAGAAGCCTGCTAGGAGTCGCTCCTTGCTCAGGCACTCTGGCCCCGGCGACCACTCCCCACCCTCGTCGGATCAGTCGTTACAGGCATCTTTGAACTATACCACTACTAGCAAAAGTCCCTTTTAAACATGCACCATCTCATAGAGGTATTATCCGCTTTGGCTGTCCCATACCAAGCCTCACGGTTTTAACCTCGTCTGAGCACCTCAAAGTGTAAAACTTTCTCCAACTCGTCAACCCATGAGCTCGTTTCCACGAGGTCACTTATCGATGCTTGAAATATGATTTACTGAACTTCATCAAATCGTTGTCCGAATTCCACAAACCACAGATTTTTCTTTCAACAATTCTTTCATGTCCATTTAATAACCAAACCAAGAATTCGCCTCAATCACTTGAAAATTAGTGCAAACCAAATGTCATTTATTGCACTAAAGGCTTTCGAATACTTCTTCAAATCCTTCTTGATACCTCAAGAAGAAATCATCGATAATGCTATTTCCTCACTCATCCATCTAGCATCAAGGGATAATTAATTCTTAATCCACCGAAGACAAAAATCCATTTCTCAAATCCCTATCTTATATATCTCCTGGAATAATCCACCTTGGTAAATTCACATCTTAATCGAATCTAAGACTTCCGAGCAATAAATCATCCACCATAATTCTTATCAAAGATCATCACCATTTAATAGATCATCTCTTATGATCCCATACCTACAACTCCTCAAATCATTAAGATAAACTTATTTGACTTCCATCAAATCCAATGACCTCAATTGTCGTGACGCGTAAGCAACCAATCTTCCTTGTTGCCTTACCACGCAAGTCAAATCCCTTATACGACACCTCACTGTAAATCTCGTATTCTCCAATAGTAGACTAAATCCTCAAAACTAGTGCGGTAATCAGCTTATATTTAAGCTCTTAAAAATTTCATTCATTCGTCCATTCAAATTCTTACGTCCTTCATTAACCTTCGTATTAGAAGCATAGCTATCGTAGAGAACCTTTCTACGAATCATCTGTACTAATCTGTCTGACTTAGAAAACTTCGAACCACTGTCACTGTCATAAGTCTCGGCATATTCTGACTGCCTTGATCTTAGCGGATCCATAGACATCCCTTCGTCCAAAATCATATGACCAACAAAACAACACGAATAAATCCAAACTCGCACGTATTAAACTTGGCATACTGTTTATGCTCTCGAATGGTCTATAACACCACCCTCAAGTGCTGTTCGCGTTCCTCTAAATTCCTCGAATATTCCAACATATCGCTCACGAACACAATTACAATTTGCTCCAAATACGCCTTAATCACTCAATCCATCGAATCCATAAAAGCAATCGGCGTATTAGTTAATCCAAATGGCGGCACGGTAATCTCGTAGTGACCAAATCACACACGATATGTCGTCTTTAGTTTATCCTCCTTTTTAATCCTCAACTACGATAACCCGTCCTTGGGTCTAGCTTGGGACATATCGAAGCTCCTTGAAATGGGTCAAACAAGTCATCCATCCTTGGTAATGGATACTTGCTCATGACCGTCCTTTGTTGAGCTATTGAAAAACGATGCATAAGTGCAACGATCCATCCTTGATTCTCCAACTAACCAATTAACCCCGGTTGTCCAATAACCTTAGCAACCTTCGTCCAATAAACAAGTTACTTCCAACGACGAATTTCAAAGGGGTCGTGGTCCTCCTCGATTCCCCACAAACTCAAAACTATCACCCACTACTGGGTTAAACTGAATTGTCTTTCCATGACAATCTACTTTCTTGTTGGGTGGGATGAGATTCCTTCTCCCCATCATTGGTCCCTTTTCCAACCGATGA